>JACEFZ010006807.1:52500-406925 GCA_014155875.1 Cepaea nemoralis
ATGACAACTCAGAGACCTGCCGTGGTGCAGTGGCTGGGACACTTGTCTGTCAGTGCCATGGGTATGTTTACGAACCCACATCCCGAAAACCAATCATGGCAAACAGTCTTCGGTGCTATTTACATATGCAAAATCAGTACTAGAAGCGCTCCAGTCTGGGAAATTGCCAGTACTTCGGAAACTACTATTTGAACTAGGCAGCATGCGTAAAGTCACCCACCATACAGTGGATACCATCTCACTGTGGATTATCTGGACACGAGAGAGTTGACCGACTGATGAGCTCCTTACCTTAAGAAGGAGCAATAGAAAAACAACCTGATTTAACCCGTTATATACTGCCAAAAGAAAATAAAAATGATCAAATCAATTAGAAAGACACCAGCACATTTCAAGACGATAACCACTTTAGGACAGACCAGAAAAATCACTATTCTGAGCTTAAGAAAGGACACAATATATTATGCAGCCATATGTATAAACAATTCAAGATTGGCGAATCAGCCATGTGCACATGTGGATTGGCGTCGCAGACAGTAGAGCACATACTGCAAGATAGTCCAAAAATACGACATATCTAGGCAAACCTTCTGACCTAGAGAAACAACAGTGAAAGATAAACTTTCTGGGCCACTGAGTGAACTACTTCTTCTTCTTCTTCTTCTTCTTCTTCTTCTTCTTCTTCTTCTTCTTCTTCTTCTTCTTCTTCTTCTTCTTCTTCTTCTTCTTCTTCTTCTTCTTCTTCTTCTTCTTTCGTTCGCTTGAAATATGTCTATAACTGCAATGCTGTCTCTTGTATGAATTGAACTGTCTTTTTCAGTTCACACAGAGGTCCATAGAGTTTATCTTCCACTGTTAGATATGTTATATTTTGGGCAGTCTTGGAGTATGTGCTCTGCTGTCTGCGACGCCAATCCACATGTGCACATGGCTGTTTCACCAATCTTGAATTTTGTATACATGTGGTTGCGTAATCTATTGTGCCCTGTTCTGAGGCGCAGAATAATGACTTGTTCTGGTCTATCCATAACGTGGTAGTCATCTTGAGCAGGTTTTGGTGGCTTTCTGACTGATTTGATCATTCTTTTCTTTTGGTGGTATGTAACAGGGCACATCAGGCTGTTCTTCTTTGGCTCCTTCCTTAGCCAATTGATCAGCTCTGTCGTTTCCGGGTACTCCACAGTGGGATGGTATCCACTGTATAGTGACCTTATGCTTACTGCTAAGTTCAGAAAGTAGTGTCCTTAGTACTGGCAATTTCCCAGACAGGAGCGCATCGAGTACTGATTTTGCATCTGTCAATAGCACCACAGGTTGTGTACCATTGCTGGTATTTAGTAATTTCTCTGTTGCTATCTTGATTGCCTCAATTTCAGCATCGTAGTTATGGCAGTACTTTCCTGTCGGTACTCTAGCTGTGTCCCTGGTATTATTTGGGTATTCTATGTACACTCCCGCTCCTCCATTTCGAACAGCATTTTGTGCTGACCCATCTGTGTAGACTCGGATCCAGAGGTCCTGTGGGTATTCTTCATCAAGGAAGCTGAGAGTGGCTGTTCTGCGCTGCACACTGTTCTGTTCTTCCTTGTCAAATATTCCTCTCACTTTTGTCTGGATTTGTAATGATAGTCTATGCTCATCTTTCCATGGAGTTCGCTCTGGAATAGTTGTTAGGGGGATACCAACTGTGGGCAGATCGGTGGTTTCTCTGCAGAGTCGTTTGGCCTGGTGGATAAAACTACTTCTTTTCAACCGCCCCATAGCTAGGTTTTCAAATCTGTTCTTCATAGGGTGGCCTGGCAAGCTGAGGAACTTTTCTGCTTGTATTAGCGTTTTCGTATCTCTGCGCTCACTCAGTGCTTGTGTCCTCCCCATCTTCTCCATTTCCACTATAGGGGTTGATCTCATCCCTCCTGTGGTGACTCTAAGTGCTTGATTTTGCACTTTGTCCAGCTCATTGTAGTGTGGTTTTTGATGCCGAACACCACGCAGTTGACCCGTATTCCAGGTGTGGTCGTATCCTCTGTTGATAAACTTTGCTAAGTATTTTCCCACTGGCTCCCCATGTGGTTCCACTTAGCTTTCTCAGGATGGCTATTTTCCTTCTGGCTTTTGCTACTGCTTTGTTGATGTGCTTTCTCCATGTCAGCCTGCCATCAAATGTTACTCCAAGGTATGTTGGTTCTTTATCTTCTCTTAGGGGTGTTCCATTTATCTGGATGGTCCCTGCCTTTTGTTTTGGAGAGAGGGTAAATAGGGTGGTGCTGCACTTGTCAGTGTTTATGCTGACACATCATCTATTTGCCCATGCAACAAATGTATCTACAGCTCTTTGTAGTAATTTGGTGGCCACTGATGCATGTTCATTTGTGCTCCATAGAACCAGGTCATCGGCGTACATTGCGGCTTTAATTCCATGCGGTAGATTAGCAACGAGATCATTGATGAAGATTAGAAAGAGTGTGGGGGACAAGACTCCGCCCTGGGGAACACCGTGACGCAGTAGTACTTTCTTGTTCTTTAGTCCGTCTATCTGTACTCGGGCTCTTCTGTTGTGCAAGTATGCTTTCACCCATTTGTACATTCTTCCATTGACTTTGCAGTTTATCAGTTTATTCATCAGACCTTTTTTCCAGACATTGTCAAAGGCTTTCTTCAAATCTATCCATGCAGCAAGCACCAGCTTCTTCTCTTGGAATGCATCCTCAATTTCTTGAGAGAGGTAGGTTGTCTGATCTTCCATAGAGCAGCACTGCCTAAAGCCAGCCTGCTGTGGCACAACGATGTTTTTACTTTCAATGTACCACTGCAGTCTGTAATTGATGATGCGCTCCAGTATTTTGCAGAGACAGCTGGTGAGGCTAATTGGTCTGTAGCTAGAGGCAATGGAACTATCTTTCCCTGATTTTAGGATTGGTATCATGATTGCTTCTCTCCAGGCTTGTGGAACACTGCCTAAGGTCCAACTGTTATTGAAGATCTGCAACAGCTTTGCTTTGGCCTCTGTTCCTAAGTTCCTGATCATTTCATTGGAGATACCATCAGCTCCTGGTGACTTTCTCATTTTCAGTTTTGATATGGCTAGCTCCAGTTCGCTGATTGTGATGGGTGCCTCCAGAACCTCATGTACTATTTCCTTCTGTCCTGTATGTTGCCGTTTCTCTCGAATCTCTTGTTGTTTCTCTGGACTAATTTTGATATTGTTATCTTGTGCGAATGAGTCCGTAAAATTGTCAGCTGCTTGCTTTCTTGTTAATATGTTTCCATCTTTATGTAGTGCAATTTTTGAGTTTCTCCCTGTGCCCTCATCGTTAAGTTGTTTTATTAGCTTCCACAATTTCTTTGTGTTTCTTTCAAAGTTCAGAGACTCTGTTTTTTCCTGCCAGCTTTTCCGTCTAGCCTGCAGCTTGGCCCTTTGAAATTTGGCTTTTGCATGCTGGAATGTATTGTGGTGCCCTTGGCTGGGTGTGACCTCTGCTTGCTTTCTACATACTTCCACATCATTATGCAACTGTTCCAGTTCACTACTCCAGTAGGGTTTATATTGTTTACGGGCTCCTCTTGGTACTGTTTCTCGCGCTGCCTGTAGTATGCATTTCCCAAACTCTTCAACTACTTTATTTATGACTTTTTCAGTGTTCAGGTTTCTAACCAGTATGCTGGTGCGATTCTTGTACATTGCCCAGTCTGCTTTCTTGTAGTTCCACCTCGAGAGGGTGCAGCTCTCACTTACAAGCTCATTTTCTACAGTTAGAAAGACTGTTCGATGGTCGCTGCCACCAAGTTGTTTCCCAACAATTCGTGTAATGTTCCACTCCAGGTCTGGTGAATGAAAAGCCAGGTCAGGTGTAGTTGTAGAGTGCCATGATCTCGAGTAGAAAGTATGTGGGTCGGACGGCTTGTTAACCAAGATGAATCTATTCTCATCCTGCCAGTCTTCCAGTCTCTCTCCTCTCTGGTCCATGTGATCATAGCCCAACTCTGCGAGTGGCTGTTGAAATCGCCACACACAATCATTTTTTCTGTTAATGGTAGTGTGTCCAGTGCCTGGGGCGGTCACTTGACAGTATATTGATCAGAGTAGGTCTGTATAGCCTGTTTTTAAGTTTAAGTGTCTGATACTCAGCCCCTTCCATATAGACTGCGATTTGGGACGCAGTGATGTTATTTTTACAAGGGTAAGTATCCCCACATTTTCGCCTGTCCTTTCGGTCAGATCGGTAACACTGGTAGCCTCTGATTTTGAAGGCTATATTTTCGTTGAGGTGAGTTTCTTGCAAGCAACATATGCTTACTTTTTCTTGGTCCAGGAGGTTTTCTAATTCTACTTTTTGTTGTTGACTCCTCCGCATTCCAGTGCATTATTTTAAGTCTTTGTTTAGTATGGTCAGCTGTTATATTCTTATGTCCCCTGGCTCCACAGGACATCTGAGAAGGACCTCCAGTAGTTGGGGTTGGACCCTTTCGAGACATAGGGCCCGGCACTGCACCTGCCTGGGTGTCCAAAGCAGGGCGAGCACCATAACATTTAGCAGTAGTCGACATATTCCATTTTGCGTAAATTGCGTGGCATCCTGATTTCTGTGGTGCGCCTCCTGGCTGGTTGCCTCTGTCTTCAGCACCTTTCCTTTGCTAGAGCAGACTGTGGACTCACTCGAGTTTAGATGTGTACACACGCACACACGTTTCTGGGCATGCATGTACGTGCATACACATCTAGAGCATACTGGTTATTTTCCGGCGCCAGATACTCTCCGTCGCCCCTTCTCATGTTAGTTTAAACAGTTCCGCCACGTGAAGGCCAGGAGTTGGACTTTTGCTGCATAGGTTATGTATTCACGAGCCATTGGGGTATTTAAGCAATGTTGGGCGCTCACCCCAACACTGCGCCCCGGCTACATACAGCAACATTTGGAACCACTGAGCGAACTTAAAAAGACAGTGGCATTTATACATGAGACAATATTGTAGATATATACATTTCAAACGAACGAATGAAGAAGCAGAAGAAGAAGAAGAAGAAGAAGAAGAAGAAGAAGAAGAAGAAGAAGAAGAAGAAGAAGAAGAAGAAGAAGAAGGAGAAGAAGAAGAAGAAGAAGAAGAAGAAGAAGAAGAAGAAGAAGAAGAAGAAGAAGAAGAAGAAGAAGAAGAAGAAGAAAGAAGAAGAAGAAGAGAAGAAGAAGAAGAAAAAACCCACATCGAGGTAAAATCGTTTTAAAACTGATCTGGGCTCTGAAGTCTACACAACCTAAAGTGGGTTCAAGAAATATCCGTAGACGTAAAGGCACCCGACTGGCGTGACATTGACCATATTACTTGACTAGTGCAGTCGTCGTCGTCGTCATCATCATCATCATCATCATCATCATCATCATCATCATCATCATCATCATCATCATCATCATCATCATCATCATCATCATCATCATCATCATCATCATCATCATCATCCACTTCTGCAGTCAAGCGTCGGGCGGAGGAATAATTTGCGTTCTAGCGCCCGATGGGTGGCACTGAATAGTGTCATTTCGTGTGATTTTACAATGTCGTTGATGTCGTCAATCCATTTTCTTCTTGGGGTCCTCGTGGTCTCGTCGCAGATGATCTTTGATGTAAGGCCAGTGATGGTAGTTGCTGATGTTGCATTCTAACGACATGGCCAAACCACTTGATCTTCTGTCTTTCAATAAATGTGGCACAAGGTGTTGATCCCACTGTCTGTCTGATAACAACATTTCTTACTCTCGGATTGTTAAGTTGACAGCTCTCCTCAGGCATCTCGTCTCACAGGAGAGCTGCCAACTGAACAATCCGAGACCGTGTAAGAAATGCTGTTATCATCTTCTCCTTATAATTCTCGTTACAATAATCTCCTCCTACTCCTCGTTCTCCTCATAGTCATCGTTAGCATATCCCCTCATCAAAGTCATCTCCACCTCTGTCTATTCACTGTTGTCACCTTCCCCTCTACCTACACCTCTTTCTCACACCCTATTCCTCATCCTCTACATCCTCTAAGACAGTCTTGCGCTCCCAGTTTGTGACCCTTTGAAAATAAAGTTCGTTCGCTCATTCTGTCTACACAGCTCTGTGTCTTCGAAAGCAAATAAAGAAAGAAAAGAAAACAAGCTAGTTGCGTATCCTATACAGGACATCGCATTAACTCCAGCATTTTTTAGCTGTTTTAGATTTCGTAGCAAGTTTACGTTCAGTAGTTTCCCTTTGCTTTCTGAACGACCGGCACTCATACCTCTGCATGAAAATCAACGCAAGGCGGTCTACTGCCAAATCTCCCGCAGCTGTGAAAGAAAGAAAAGAATCCCACACATGTCCATAAAAACACACTGTAAATTAAATATCGACGTCAGGAACGGAGGAAGAAAATAAAACGACGAAACAGACTCCACAATTTTCCCCACAAATAGTTATAATTAAAATTTAGGGAAAAAGAGTGCACACGACGGAGCGAGATCAAGATAATTGACCCTTTCAACGGATAATTTTAATCAACCTCAAACAAATGCATTCTCTGTTATTACTCGCTGCTTGCACATAAATTAATCAAGAAAAAGTTTAGCAAAGAAATGAACAGGAAACGAAATTCAAAATAACTAATTTTCATAGCACGGCTTTAAAAAAGAAAATAGAAATAAAAATTTACAGCGTGAAATTGAATATTTTATAGTCACAGTTAAGATTGGGAAGTCTGTAATGTTTGAGCTGTCGTTATGTCTTTGTTTAATGTTTTAAAATGTTTTTATTTCTTCTTATTTTTTTTTTAAATGCGAGGCGTGAGTCTGTATGGTTTTGTTTTGTGTTGTTTTGTTGTGGGAGTCATTAATTCCAGGATAGACCTGTTCAAGCGAGGGCTGGTTGAGTTTGGTGTATAGACGGTTAGTCTCTACTGGCTATGTGACAAGGAACTGGTTTTGAATTTAGTACGTGATGCCGGCACTGTTCCGATTGACGGTCCCAAATAGTTCCGCAGTGAATGATAACTCTTAGGTGTAAACAGTCTCCCTTACAGGGCCTCATTGGGTACCGGTAAATACGAAACACAGCAGAATGTTCTTTTACGTTCAGTAGTTAGCTATTGCTTTCTGAGCGAGAATCGACGTTTAAACTCAACTGACCGGTGTATTGAATGAACTCGCCATCATCATCATCATCATCATCATCATCAAATGCCATGCCAGCTGGCGTAGGTGTTCATGACTCTCCACAGATCTCGGTAATTGATTTTCTGGATCAACTCTGCTAATGATATTCCTCCAAGCCACCGCCTCAATCTATCCAGCATCGCCATCAGTAGCTGGATGACGGTCTGGTGTCGCCTGTTGCTCATGACTGTCCCTACCGGACGAGGATGTCCTAAGATAGTCGTAACTTGCCATCAGCGTGCCGAAAGTTTAAGAGCTCGAAGTTAGAACGCCCTCGTCCTTTCGGTCACGTCGACTGCTTTTGAAATAATTTGTTAATTGCACGTCCGTTACATGACGTCTCCACAACCTCAGCACTTTTTGGCTGTTGCAATTTGCTAAACAATTTTGCGTTCATTAGTTTGACATTGCTTACTAAACAGCCTACGCTTATATGAGTGTATGGAAACCAGTGCAATGTGGTCTGCTACAAAATCGGCTGCAGCTGTGCATTAAACGTGGTATGTAGGATTGCGAATTCGCCACAGCCTTGCTAGCAAGAGTAACAAAAACACTAAAACTATTGGCCCACAAAGGTTTGTCGACTTAGTGATGGCGATTCTCAAATACGACAATTACGTATGCGGATTCTGTAATTTAAAGTCACGTTGTCGCTTTTTGAGTGTAGCTAAAGCTAAGGTCTTCTTCTTCTTCTTCTTCTTCTTCTTCTTCTACTTCTTCTTCTTCTTCTTCTTCTTCTTCTTCTTCTTCTTCTTCTTCTTCTTCTTCTTCTTCTTCTTCTTCTTTCAACGTTTGCACAGCATCCATTGAAGTGGGTAGATGTTCGCTCTCAACCCTTGTTCCATTTTGGTCAACATTTTTCAACTTCGACGGTTGAGGTTTCTTTTCTGGATTCCTCCACCTATTGGCAGGTTTCTGTGAAGATTGTGCTGTAGATGACAACACAGGGGAGTCTCCGTGGCGAAGTGATCAAACCATCTGCCTCGGGCTCCCGAAAATTGTGGGTTCGATTCCGTCAACCGCAACCTTCGGTTCATGAGTGCATGTTTTCGGAGACTCCTGAGGGTCGTCGCTGGAGCTACGGAGTTCGTACTTTGTGCGACGCTTTCCGCGCTGCGGAAAGAGACTCAGCCATGTGGTATAAAAATCCGGTGCAATGAAGTCGACATTTAAACGACTTTTAAGCGACGACAGGGGCAATCCCATCACAGATATTAAAGTATATATCATTCATCCATTCATTCATCAGATAATAAAGTGTCTATCCAACAATATTCAGATAGTAACGTGTCTATCATTCATTCATTCATTCATTCATTCATTCATTTATTCATTCATTCATTCATTATTCAGATAATAAAGTGTCTATCATTCAGTACTCAGATAATAACATGTCTATCGCTGGTCTCCCTGGCCTAGGGTTAACGTCTTTCTCCGTAATCCCGTATATTCTCGTGAGTAACGTAACCTGCGCGAGAATCGGTTGCGGTTCTCGCCGCGTTGGTAACTTGCGGGATATGTGAGCTGGCCGCTCAGAAAACAATGGCAAACTACTGAGCGTAATCTTGCCTAGTACATCGACAGCGGTTGAAAAATTCTGATGTTGACCGTAACGTCCTGTAATTTGCAAAAAAAAAAATAAATCAATCAATGAAAATTCTATCGTCCATTCATTTTCCCGCGCCAGGCGTTCGTTGTCTCGGATGGCTGTGTGAGCTGCACCCCCCCCCCCCCCCCCCCAATCGGGATCTTCCCAGCCGACTCAAGTTAGCGAGGCAGGCGTTTCGAGAATGCAACCGCAGCGTAAAGCCAGAGTCGTGGTATGGGGGGGGGGGGGGGGGGGCAAAAGAGCAAATTTGTACGACCGTTCGACGATAAGCGCCACCCCCTCCCCCCCTCTCTCTCTCTCTCTCTCTCTCTCTCTCTCTCTCTCTCTCTCTCTCTCTCTCTCTCTCTCTCTCTCTCTCTCTCTCTCTCGTCACGACACATCTTGTTGATGAGAAATAATCTACATGGATTGGTAGAAAGAATGTATGTGCAGAGAGAAGTGCAAACAAAATATATGTGAAGCAGAAAAGAAAACAACACATTTTTTAAAGTCTGATTTTCAAATCCTTTATTATCACTATCAAATAACACGTTACTTTTAATTACATGAACAGCAAAAGCAAACAAAGAAAAATATAGAAAAATGTGTGTAATAACAACAATAAAGTATAATAATTGAATTTACAAATAGTTTAAACAACACACTTATAGCTAATGGAGATGGGAGATTATGTGGGTGGGTGAGGAATTTGTGTGCCGGATATATGAGTTGGCGGGGAGATGTGTGTGTGTGTGTGTGTGTGTGTGTGTGTGTGTGTGTGTGTGTGTGTGTGTGTGTGTGTGTTGGATGTGTGGTTGAGGGATGTGTGTTTGGCTGGGCGGTTGGAGGTGTGTGGGTGGAGAATATGTGGGTGGGTAATGGGACGGGTGGAGGATTTGTGAGTGGGTGGGGAGATGTGTGTAGGTGGGGAGATGTGTAGGTGTGAGGATGTGGTGGATGGGTGGAGGCATGTATGTGTATCTGGGTTGTGTGTGTGGTTGGGTGGGGGGGGGGGGTGAATGGGGGATGTTCCGATTGAGGGTCCCAAATAGTTCCGCAGTGAATAATAAATATTAGGTGTAAACAGTCTCCCTTACATGGCCTCATTGGAGTTATTTCCCCATTTCCCGCGGATATACACCGAATTTTTATAATGGCCGGCAGACCATCAGCTCCGACACAGATCAGCAATAATGTTCTAGCAATTGATCAGCTGGCAGCTGTAGATGTCAGACCTGGTGACTTATATACATTAATGAACAATAACCTACAGTGGCTGCAATGGCTTGCTACACACAGATTGATACGCAACACAGCAGAATGTTCACGTTGCCAACGTCCGATGTCATTAGTTTCGCGGTTGGAAAGCCCTGACAGATTCTCGTGGCGGTGTCGTCAATGTAATAGTCGTTGCAGTGTACGAACAGGTTCGTTCTTTGCCAACTGCCAACTCCCAACTGAAAAAGTTATGATGATAATGTTTTACTGGTTGTTCGATGTGAAGTTGAAACATGTGATGTTTTTCGAACGCCTGACAAGCTGTGACACTATCGTCAACTACAATAACTATTTTCGGGTAGAGTGTTACAACTGGTTGCTGCGTAACAATCCACTGTTGGGAGGGTTTGATGCTCAGGGACAGTCAGTGGTCGTTGAAGTTGACGAGAGCTACTTTTTCCACCGAAAGTACCACCGTGGTCACTTTCGTCGTGGTCAATGGGTAGTTGGCCTGGTTGAACGGGGTAGTGGTCGTTGCTGGTTGGAAGTTGTGGAAAGGCGAGATGCGACAACACTGGAACGCATTATAAGTGATCACGTCTTACCAGGAACGACCATTGTCACCGATGCCTGGCGAGGCTACAACAACGTAGGTCAACTAAACCATGGCATCTACGATCATGCAGTTGTTGTTCATGCCAATAACTTTGTTGACCCTGTACACAGTGACATTCACACCCAAACAATTGAAGGGTTGTGGATGCAAGTAAAAAGGAAACAAAGATACCAAGGTGGCACTAGTCGTAGCAGTGTTTAACACTTATTTAGCAGAATTTCAGTGGCGCCACAGTCACAAAGTACATGTTTTCGGACAATATTTACAACTTTTGTGCCACAATTTTGAGATATAACTTTTGACTATAATTGGACCTTTCTGACTGCTGAGACATTTCTGGAAGTTTATGACTATGATAGGACATTTCTGGAAGCTACCCTGTCAGCAGGCTGCTGTGGGTTTGATTGAACATTAACATTGTCACCAGGCTGCTGTGGGTTTGATTGAACCATAGCATTGTCAGCAGGCTGCTGTGGGTTTGATTGAACCATAGCATTGTCAGCAGGCTGCTGTGGGTTTGATTGAACATTAACATTGTCAGCAGGCTGCTGTGGGTTCGATTGAACATTATCATTGTCACCAGGCTGCTGTGGGTTTGATTGAACATTATCATTGTCACCAGGCTGCTGTGGGTTTGATTGAACATTAACATTGTCAGCAGGCTGCTGTGGGTTCGATTGAACATTAACATTGTCAGCAGGCTGCTGTGGGTTCGATTGAACATTAACATTGTCAGCAGGCTGCTGTGGGTTCGATTGAACATTAACATTGTCAGCAGGCTGCTGTGGGTTCGATTGAACATTAACATTGTCACCAGGCTGCTGTGGGTTCGATTGAACATTAACATTGTCAGCAGGCTGCTGTGGGTTCGATTGAACCATAACATTGTCAGCAGGCTGCTGTGGGTTCGATTGAACATTAACATTGTCAGCAGGCTGCTGTGGGTTTGATTTCCAAGTTTGTTTGTGTATATCCTTCCTTTGCAGTCTGGTACTGGTAATCTGCAGTCCTTTGGCTTCTGCCAGGTTGATGACTCTCCAGCCATTATCATTTGAAGTTGTATGTAGGCTTTCCATACCGGCAACTTGTTTATGAGTTTGCTCTCTACCTATTTTTGCGTTGAAGTCTCCTAGCACAATCAGGATGTCCTGTTTGGGGGTTTGTTCTAAGACATCCTCCATGTTAGACAAATCAGTGCTGAGATGTTGTGTTTGCTTGTGATGTGTGATGTTAGTGAATCTAATGAATAAGTGTCAGGATGTTGCATCTTGTGTCTATTCATCACAAGTACAAAAGTGTTGTCTGTCTTACGTAGAAAGACTTGGTGTTGGTGTTGTCATGTTGGGTCATCATGTTGATATGTTTGACTTGTCTTTGCCTAATAGTATTTTTGTTGGTTTTTATTTTATCTACAGAATAAGCCAGAATTCTAGGTTTAGATGTGAGATGTTCCTGGGTTTTTAGTGCACTAGAAGTGTTTGGTAAATTCAATTATTATACTTTATTATTGTTATTACACACATTTTTCTATATTTTTCTTTGTTTGCTTTTGCTGTTCATGTAATTAAAAGTAACGTGTTATTTGATAGTGATAATAAAGGATTTGAAAATCAGACTTTAAAAAATGTTTTGTTTTCTTTTGTGCTTCACATATATTTTTGTTTGCACTTCTATCTGCACATACATTCTTTCTACCAATCCATGTAGATTATTTCTCATCAACAAGATGTGTCATGACGAGAGAGAGAGAGAGAGAGAGAGAGAGAGAGAGAGAGAGAGAGAGAGAGAGAGAGAGAGAGAGAGAGAGATGGATAACTTTCTGACAGGCAGACAGGCAAGGGCATGTTCTTAAGTGTGTGTGAGAGAGAGAGAGAGAGAGAGAGATTTTTATAGGTATAACTTTATGACAGGCAGACAGCTGACGGTGTGTTCTTAAGTGAGAAAGGAAGGGTGAGGAAGAGAGATAGAGGAGAGAGAGAAAGAAAGAAAGTTGTTGGGATAATGTTATGGCAGGAAGACAAATGAGGACTTTCAAATGCAAGAGAGCGAACGATCGTGTGAGAGAGAGGAGAAAGGTATAGAAAAAAAAGAGAAAGATGTGGAAAGAAAAATAAAGGTTGTTGTCATTATGAGTTTATGCAAGAAGACAGATGACGACATATCCTTAAGTGGGTACGTCAGTTATATAAACCCCACTGGGCAGAAGAGACATGGGCAAGGTTTCCTGGTGAAGAAAGGAGTAAAGCATGTGGCACTTGACTTGAGCCAGTGGAATCACAGTGCAAGAGAGGTCCAGGGTATACAAAACCCACACACACCCCAAAGACACATCCCTCACCCACACACACATCTCCCCAGACATCTCCTACCCATCCACACATCCCCCAACTACAATCACCCTCACTACACACACATACATCCTCCATCTAGCCACACACACCCCCACCCAGCCAGACATATTCCCTACCCACACACACATCCCCAAATCCATCACCCACACCCATCACCCACCCATCCCCCAACCCACACACATACCCCACACACATTCACCCACACACACACTCCCCACCCATCCACCCAAACATCCCACACCCATACACATCCCCAAACCAACAACCACCCCACCTGCACACATCTCCCACCCACCACATACCCCCACATACGCTTAAGGAATTAGAGGACTTACCAGGTGATAGGCTACTCATATGTGGAGACTTCAATGCGAGAAACAGAGATTGGGACAGTAGTGGAGAAAATCGACAAGGAATTGCACTTGCGGATGCCATGGTGGACTCCGATGTGGTCTGCATAAATGATGGTAGGCCGACTAGAATGGCAATGAGGCCTGGCGATGCAGATACTGCTATTGATTTGGCACTTGTCTCCCAGTCATCAGTCCTTGATGTAAAGTGGACTGTTTTGAATGACCATGGGAGTGATCACATGCCATGCTCAGTCCTGATCTCTAAGTCCAGGAAAGTCAAGGCTGGGAGAGCGCGCAAGACCTTCCGGTATGAGTGGAGCGACAGCCTTCTTGGACGCCTCAGACATGGGGCATGCAACAGGACTGTTACAACTCCTTTTTTGCAGCCCCCATGGTGGACCCCAGAAGTAGACAATGCGTGGAAAGCAAAGAGAGCTGCAGTGAAGCAGCTAAGGAAATTGCGACAGACACCCCTAAGCTCACGAGAAGAAGTGGACATAGCGGAAAATGACAAGAAAGACAAGGTGGAGGATTTCAAGCGATGTGCTGCAGAGGCCAAGAAAGTAAAATGGGAATGTTTTATAAAGGAGATTGGAGGTGATAAAACACTGCATATATTCTGGAAACTGTACAGAAAAATGCAAAGAAAAGATCTGCCTATGACAGTGGGAACAATTTATAAAGAGGATGGGGTACGCGTGACAACAGACAAGGAGAAAGGGGAGGCGTTTCTCCAGAGATTTTTAGAGCAGACCAATCATAGTGATGCGGATACCAGGGATGCAGTTAGAGTGGAATTATCTGGCACAATAGAGAATATGCCTTACGAAGACATCATACTGTTTGAAGATGTTAAACATATTTTGCAAAAGGCAAAAGACACGGCACCAGGGCCTGATGGTGTCAGGTATGGCCACATGAAGGCTTTGAGCGATGTGGACCTGAAGGAGATGGCCGGCTGCTTTAATCAGGTGCAGGACCACATCTCCCTTGTCCATAGGTAATCTACCACCAAGAGGTGCATTCCCTGCCAGCCTATCAGCCTGTTCATTCCCCCGCACTCCCGCATAGCCAGGGCAAAAAGAAATTCTTAAAATTCTCACAATCCGTGACCTCTGAAGCGAGGTGAGCAATTCCACACGAAACATTTCTTTCTCCGCCTTACTAAGCATACTTCTTGAGTCTGTAATGAATACAATGTGCGCTGCAATGGCCCCCTCCAACCAACGGAGTGCCGCTGTTACTGCCCAATTCTAATGCTGGAGGTTGTAGTCTCATATGCCAGACTTCTTTTTCAAGACTCGCCCATTAGCCTTGTCAATGAAACCCCAACAACTCCGTCTATTTCTCACCATTGTCCCATCGGCATAGATCACTATGTCACCTTGATGTGTCTTACTCTGGATCAGGTGATGCATCTCAAACTTTATGCGGCCCGCTGCCCATTCTCTGCACTCACCACCCAGTGTTACTATTACATTGTGCCAGTCTGCCATGTCTTTCGGTACTTCAACCCACTCTTTTTAACGATTGATGGTCTCTAGATTACACACCTTATGTGTAGATATTTCTGCCTGTGCCATCCAGGACCTACCTCGTCTTAGTCTATGACCATTGACCATATTCGTGGCTTCATACAGGGGGTGATAGTGATCCCTATTTGCAGCAACTCTCAGGTACCATTTGGCTTGAAGGACCGCCATTGTTGGTACAACCAGGACATTCCTCATGCATATAATTGGTGTGTTCTTTGTGCACCCCAGGATCACCCGCATGGCCGCTGGGCACTTATAAACACACGTCTAAATAATGTATACTGTCCACTTATCATCAAATGTCCAAAGAATGTAGATTGTCCACTTATCATCAAATGTTCAAAGAATGTAGATTATCCACTTATCATCAAATATCCAAAGAATTAGACTATGCACTTATCGTCACATGACCAAAGAATGAAGATGTTCTTATTATCATCACATAAGCAAAGAATGTAAATTGTCTACTTATAATTTTTTTAAAAATAATTTGCACATCCTATTTTACAGGACATCGCAGTCAACATCAGCATTTCTATCGCTGTGATCTCCTGGCAAGTCCACGTTCAGTAGTTTGCCATTGCTTTATGAACGACTGGCACTGATACCAACGCAAAACCAACGCAATGCGATCTGCTGTCAAATCGCGTTGAGCTGTGTTTCGAACACGGGTATACGGGATTACGAACCGCGTCCGCAAATCCCTTCGCCACGGAGACCTACTTATTATTACACGTCCAAATAATGTAAATTATCAGCGTATCGTCACACGTCCTAAGAATGGGGATTCTCTATTTATCATTACTTGTCCAGACATGAAGAATGTAGATTGTCTTCTCATTATCATACGTCCAAAGAATGGAGATTATCTATTTATCATCACATGCCCAAATATGAACCGGTCTCCCTGGCCGAGGATTTAGCAGCTTTCTCCGTAACCCCGAATACTCTCGTGGTTGACGTGAGCGCACGAGAATTGGAAGTGGTTCGAGTCGCGCCAGTGACTTATGCGAGGATGGAGCCGGTCGCTCAAAAAGTCGTGGCGTGCTGATGAGCGTAATCTAGCCTAGGAATCAACATACAGGTGAAAGATGCTGATGTTGACCGCAATGTCCTGAAACAGGATGGAACCGCGGGGGAAAAAAATGCCCAAATATAAAGAATGTAGATTGTCTTCTCATTATCACACGTCCAAAGAATGGAGATTATCGATTTATCATCACACGTCCATACATGAAGAATGTAGATTGTCCTTCTCGTTATCACACATCCAAAGAATGTAAATTGTGCACTTACACTTATCATGTCGCGACTGCCAATATCGAGCAAAGACTGCTAATACGTCTGTTCCAAGGACTGGTGCTTTCACCCATCCAGTATGCCCTGGCCATACTCACTGTCAGCCCTACACAGATTGGAAGACTTGAAAAGGTACAAAACGAAGCCATGCGCATCATCTTGGGCTGCACGAAAGACACCAGCTGTGTAGCAATGAGATACCTCCTTGACTTCCCGACAATGGAACACAGGATCAAGATCTGGAGAGCTGATGATTGTGTGAGATCACGAACCATGATCTTCCACGCTTATCGGCATTGCACCTGATGATGATGATGATTATGATAATGATGATGATGAATGAACCAACACTGCGAAAATGCGTTACTGGTTGTTTTTTTTATTTCTTCAAGACTATTACTAAAGGTGATATATTAACCAACATTCTGCTGTGTTTCGTTTCGTAATTTAGCATCACCCAATGAGGCCCTGTTTT
The DNA here is from genome assembly GCA_014155875.1 of Cepaea nemoralis. Lineage (NCBI taxonomy): Eukaryota > Metazoa > Mollusca > Gastropoda > Stylommatophora > Helicidae > Cepaea > Cepaea nemoralis. The sequence continues at coordinate 69,096 of JACEFZ010006807.1, forward strand.
ACACCTAAGATTTAGTATTCACTGCGGAACTATTTGGGACCGTCAATCGGAACAGTGCCCGTGATGCCTTTTTACGTACGGAGTTGCAGAAATGACGTTTTTTTACAGAAGGGCGCATGAGAAACGTAACTAGTCGCTTAACATTGAAAATTAGTGATGTAGTGTTTTATTCCGGGTGTTTGTAAAGTATCACTATATTTTTTATATAGGACAAATTTGAAAAAAAAAAAATGAAGTACATGACGTCATCAACAAATGTGCAAAACAATTAATTAAATTAGCTACAATAGTTACTGCTATGGGCTAACGCTGTTTTGGGGAAGCTGGAAATACAGTATTCATTATAACAGGTGTTGGAAATGTCCACCACGGGCTTCAAGACATGACTTTACACGTCTCTTCACATTGTTAAATACCTTCTGCAACGTGTCTCTTGTTACTTTCTTGAATGGTATTCCGATTGCTTCTGTCAGGTCCCCAATTGAGTGTAATTATTTTTGTAAACATTTCCTTTCAAGAAACCCCATAGATAATAATCTAATGGAGTTAGATCTGGAGAAGGAGCAGGTCAAATTCCATGTGATATTATGCGATATGCGAAAATTTCTTCTTACAAAACGCAGTGATGCGTTAGCTGTGTGTGCAGTTGTACCATCTTGATGGAACCACGCTTCATTAATTTCACGTCCATTGAGCTGTTCTAAAAGAGGATCCAAAATGTCAGTACGGTACCGATCGGCATATATGGTGTTGTTGAAGAAAATTAGTCCAATAAAACGTTTTTTACTGACGGCACACAGTACCCCAGTTTTCTTATCGTGTAGAGACGCTTTGTGACATGCACTGGGATTAAAAGTGCTCAAAATACGATCATTTTGGATAATAGCTAATCCAGATAGATGAAAGCATGCCTCATCACAGAAGAATGTTACATTGATAACTGGCTCATCTTCTTTAGCTAACAATGCTTGAAACCACATGGAGATGTTGAAACCACATGGAGATGTTGAAACCACATGGAGATGTTGAAACCACATGGAGATGTTGACTCTGGATTGGTTATCATACTATTTTAGTTCAGAAAAAACAGAAAACCTGTATGAATAAAAATTTAATCGTTGTGTAAGAATTGTGTGCACTGTGCTAACTGATAGTTCACTAGTTGCAATATTTTTCTTAGATCTTGCTTGGAATTTTCAGGATTCTCTCTTGGATATCTAGACATTTTTCTTCAGACACAGCAAGCCTACCCTAATCGCGGAGTATCTTCCACATTTCCCGTAGCAAGAAACTTATTCAACAAATTTCTAACCATAATGCGATGAGGAGGTTGTTTATCAGAAAATCTTGCTATAATTCTTTGAACAATCATCCGTGTGTATAGTCTATGTGACATCGGAATTCAATATTTTGAACACATTCTTTACAATTACCAAATGGCAGGTCTGTGCCTGCCAGACGTGGCCTAAACGACAGGATCAAGGAAAAAGAGTGGGACCTAAAACAGACGGAGATTAAAAATAGAGACAAAAATGAATAATATGTGGAGGGAAATGGAGGGAAATACAGGAGAGAGACATAGATGATTTGATTACTCGGCTTGGGATGGTTGAAAGCCTGTATCTACTGGGGAATGGTGGGGGGGGGGGGGAATACAACAGCTAGCAACAGAAGAAAAAGAAGAAGAAGAAGAAGAAGAAGAAGAAGAAGAAGAAGAAGAAGAAGAAGAAGAAGAAGAAGAAGAAGAAGAAGAAGAAGAAGTAGAAGAAGAAGCCCAAGAGGAAGGGGGAGGAGGAAGAAGAGGAAGAAAGAAAGAAGGAAAGAAAGAAAGAAAGAAAGAAAGAAGAAAGAAAGAAAAGAAAGAAAGAAAGAAAGAAAGAAAGAAAGAAGGAACAAGGAGAAGAACCTTAACATTCAGTATATAAAAAAATATGCCCAACAGTTCTCGACCATTGATTCTATCTCCCAGAAAATATACAGACCCAAAGACAAAGTGAGTCCAACCTGACATATCAGATATAGGCGTGATATATTTGGGTTTAAAAGGACTACGTCACAGTATAAAGCAATTAACACTCTCCCCCATTCAGTGGCGGATTAATTGTACTCGGTTGCCCCAAGCGAAAGCGGACAAAGGTGCTTTTCAACCCTAACGTCAATCAACAGCTAACGTGACACAAACCGAGATAGATTGAATAATGTGAGGCTAGCCACACAGAATAGACTAATTAATTATCTTCACAAAGATGTAGCTTTCAGGTAGGTATGGACATTATTGAACGCCCGGTAGTTTAGTCATAGCACTAGGACATTCGTGGGAGTCAAAAGAGTTAGCGAAACTTGGAATATAAAACATGAAATCAATACTGATTTACTGATCAGAAGCACGGAGTGCTACTAAAACAAACGACTAAAACAATTACTAATAAATTACATTCATTCATTGTTTGTTTTGTCAAACAATTACTAATAAATTACATTCATTCATTGTTTGTTTTGTTTTGCTTTCGCTCGCTTTGAGCTCAAACGTAGTCCATACACGTACTGCTACTTCTATAGTGCGTTCACAAATGTTTGTCCTAATTCACGTTCAGGTTTTTGAAAAGTATGTGTCGCATCGTTATGAAAGTTTTCTCGCCGTCTTATATTTACTCCCACCCAAGATATATGTCTTCGAAATGTCCAAGGCAACTGAAATCATGGAATGCGGCGACATTTCTTTGATGTTTTGGCGAAAATGTATTGAATTCGCACTAACAAAGTTGTTTTACAATAATACACGGTAACGATGTAAGGCATATCCATATTCGCATGTGGAATGGAATGACCTGAGATGATACGGCAACTCAATCATCATGAGTAATTTTTTAAGGGTCTGTTCAGCTGTCAGTGTAGTTTTATCGCACGTGCACATGGGTGATAGAACCATTTTGAGTCTTTGTAAAAGATTGTCTACTTTGATGTTTACTGTTCAGAGACTGAACATGATTAACTGTTTTGGACGACGAATATAGCTGTGAATATCTCTGTAGTAGGATTCCTTTCTTAACGGCCAAGATGTTGGTCCCTTTTTCATTGAAGATTATGGATTAATTCTTTTTTTTCCTGTGTGTTGTCCCCTCATTAGACAACGTGTTTGTTCTCACGTTTCTTGTTATGCCACAATGTGCCAATTTTCACCGTAGTAATAATACTCACCTTTTCGTATTCATTGCGTTTGTCACCGTTGAGGGCTTGCGGAACTGAAAATTCATCTGTGTGGAATACGAAATGTTGCCATTGACAAATTGTATTTTTTTTTGGGTACCCATGCTGTAATGTTTAGGGCCTGCAATTCTTCCGAATAGTTGAAGCAAAATATTCCAGTAGGCGTACATGTGGATTCATGTCTGCGATCTGCCCAGACCTTAATCTGTGTCGGATGATTCCAGTAGGTAGATAAATGCTCTCGGTTGCATACAATTCAATCATCCTTTCTCCAATAGCCATCTTCCTCTTTCAACACATGGCCCTCACATATTTTCCAGTAACCTTTATCAATATTTCATAGCACCCACTATAGATAGAATTATTGACGTCAGCTCTGAACACGTCCGTTCCACTATGTGAGATGCTTCTCATAAGGACATTCCCTTGCACTACGGGGAATATTTGTTAATGAACACTGATGTTTCCGTATGAAGATGTAATACATTTCATAATATGCACTTCATCTCTGACCCGTAAATTTTTACCGCATATAAACAGACAATGAGATCTGCTGTACAATCTCCAGAACAAAACTTCTTTCGTTCGGTGTACATACTGAGAAGGTTATATGCTAAATCTCATCATTTTCCTCAGATGGTTACTGAGTTATGGATTTTCATACGGGGGCAAACATTTCTGAACGCATCATAGTGCACTGGGTTCATGTTTGCTTTCCCCATTGCCAGTGTCCCTCGCCATAAGGCGAACCCACTCCGACTTCAGAGGTACTTGTAATTTACGTCCCCCAGTAAAACTCGATAAGTCAACATTTTAGTCCAATTAGTTAGTGTAGGGGTTTGTCGTGAAATACTGAGAGTTAACGATTCCCAGATGGACGACTGTATACACCGACTGACCAGGTGGAAGAAGGGTTAACCAACGAGGCAGTAAGAGTGAACAACAACGGAGTGACCAGGCGCATGTGTTTATAGGTCAAGACACAGAAGGAGCCGGCTAACCGCACAGGTAAACTGTCGAGTGGAAAAATTGGTTTGCGACAAAAGCAGAGAGTATTATTGGACAGCATATTGCGGTATGGATATGAAACGGTTCAGAGCTGGAATTTTCCACTAACGATGATAATGAAGTCTGGATGTGAGGTGTCCAGCAATGTCAAGGACTATGCGGCAAAGATGACCTATAAAAGAGTGGCTACGTCTTTGTGTAAGTTTAGTGTGTGTTCCAAACTGAACTGAAGGAGATATGTTCTTGAGTGGGAATAGAAATACATGTCCCTAATGATGGAAAGAGGGGATACTAGTGTGTTATTCGCTAAGTGTTTTTCGATTCCAGGAACATAGATGCCTAAATAAGGTATATTAGAGTATAGTTTAGCATAGGAATATAGATGTGAGTGAAGTGCATTTAACATTGCTTTCTATTAGTAGGAATAGTATAGACGATTAGGTGAATCTTCTATCCTATGTCAGAGTGGGTTTTTTCGGAAGCCTTTTCATTTCGGCTGGAGGAAAAGACACTCACATAGGAGGGAAGAGGAAGCAGACACAGATCTCATTATTAAATGTATATCACACAGGTTTCCATACCAGTGCGGGACTTATCAACTAAGAGATAACACAGATGGCTGTGGTCAAGATCACTCAGTGTTGATAACCCACAAGAAAGCACTTTAAAGTAATAAAGCACGACACTTGTGCATAAGAAAGGAAGGAAACGAAGTGGCATCTTAATAAGTCAGGAGGACAGAGAATGGAAAATAGAGATCATTACAAACTAATAGAAAAAAAGACTCAAATTACTCAGTATCGAAGAGTTGCAAGGTGCATACAAAGTGCCTATATCAATTAAGAACTATCCAGTGTAGAACTGTTACAGGACAAAAATAGAGAACACTAGAAACTCGATGTGTTTTTCCAAGATGGAATTAAGAACGCTATAAGATAATAAAGACCATTCAAGTTACGCTGACAGCATATGGTGATCGGGTTAAATACATTCATACAGTGGTGAACATTTTTTCATTACAAAAAACGGATATATCTACAGACTCAAGCAGACGGAGCTGTCAGGGTGAGACCGTTCTGTTATATCTATGTCATGTCCTGTACTCTAGCTGAGAGAAGAGACGAGAGAAGCCACGGAGACTATCTATCAACATCTTATCTGGCAGCCACACTAGAAGAACATACCAACTACATAGACAATATCCATACATACACCAGACATAGTTTTTATTAATAAATCTTTTATCTTATCGTTGAAAGGAACTGTTGTCGGAGTATGTGTTGAGGGAATAATAGAGAGAGTGAAAGAAATAGATATATGGAAGGGAAGACAGAAGAGAGGAGTGTAGACCAAAGTCAGTCAATAATCCCAACAGATAATAAGTTTAAAGATGTGCTTGTTGAGTCCAGTCTCCTCTCGGGAATTTACAGGACATAATTGGTGGAGCGAGCCGGTGCTACATACAGTCAACCACACACATGACCGGAAGGCATAAAACATGCATATGAATAAAGTCGCTGGTACTTGCATATTGCAATGCTAGTAGCGGCAGTACCTTGCCTGTGGGAGATACTGATGAATAAATAGAAGTATATATGATGACTTTAATGGATAGGGGAGTCCATTGTCATATATCTGGGCCTATTACATTTATGTAGAAACATTTCATTAATGCTGGGACTTTGCCAGTGAGAAAGTTCCGACAGAGTGAATGTGGCATAGGCCGGTGGTAAGCACACATCACCTAGTCACACGGTCCACACGCTATACATAAGTCTTTATCCTATATACCCTCTGTGGATGAGAGAGTGGTTGGATGTACTGTGTGGTGTGTAGATTAATAATATTTAAGTGAATAGATAAGTAGATATAGGTTCTAGGTAGATTATCGGTTTACGTAGTGAGTATTTCTTCTACTGCCTGAGGTGTCTTTACTCAACGTGCTGACTTTATCTGCACTGTAACTATGGCATACTCCTTAAAAGTAACTACAGCCGAACTGAGACGTCCACAACGGGAGGCATGGTTTTAGCTGGTCGAGCTAAAGGAAGTCCACTACAAGAAAGAGATCGCGAGAGTGCGTTCAAGCGGAAAGGGAGATCGTAAGGCCAGTTGGATAGCAGAAAGTCAGGAGCGTAAGCCCAGTTGGATGCAAGAAGAAGCCACAAAGATCACCGAGAACTATGAATAACCGCAGGAAAGAGCTAGAACTCAAGACACCAATAATCTAAGGGAGAAATAGATGGAGTGGAAAGGAAATCTTGCCTTCACTGGTGCAACCATAATGATCGGTGGCCATGGTTACATGCCATGAAGTTTCCTACTGAGCGTCTACGATCAGTCTAGGAACCAAGCGTTGACGCGATCTAATGCATTCTCGTTTCGAAAGCAATGTCAGTCGCTATGGGGCATGGAATCGGAGCCATATGTGCTCTTAAAATATCCCAGGGATTAATCGGTTCGGGATTTGACGTGTACACACGCTTACCACCAGGACAGAAAAATACGGAATTATAAAAGCCGCTTAGATGAACATTTTGACTATAACGCACAACGTTTATATAGGAAGAAGTTTAGATCGTCTAGGACGGAGCGGTCGAGAAACTATTCGCCGCCTACAGTCTACTTAAGGCTAAATCATATTACAGAAATGGATGACTTGGCAGAATTCAAGAGCGGATATGAGAGTCTCGAAGAGATGATGGTGGCGCACCAAATGCGAAAGCACAATGTCGAAACCTCTTCAGAACCTTCTTAGGGAAGCAAGGGGCGGAACGGGATTGATGTTGTGAAAAGCTGAGCGGAACCACGACAACGTGGAAGTAATGGTGACAACTGAGGCACTCAGTCACACAAACCAAAGTCAGGATGAAACCAGAGAAAATTAGAACCTAAAACCTTGGGGATAGGAGAAAAAAGTGGAACCTTTATATAAGCACGACAGAGGAGAGTTCACGAGAAGGGAAGGTAGGAAACCATGGCGCACCTCGAATTCTCAAGCGAAACGACAGTGGCATCTGATGAAGTGGTGTTCATTTGCAAGGCGACCTCTCAACAACACCAAAGACTGCAGATACGAAATTCTAAAGTTTCTTACTTCGCAGCATGCAAATGTGATTCCTACATCGGTGATCACACGTCAAGAGGACTGAGGTCGGCGAAGAGAAAGGAACAAAAAGGACACACGAAACATAGGAAGGGAAGCAGGTGTGCCAACTGCCAGTCGAAAAACATAATACTGTGGACTGCAGATGCAAGGCAAAAGAAGCCAATGCATAAAACCAAACCTCGAGGAATTGAAAAGGGAGGCAAGGAACGGTCACAAGAAGATGAAAGGCACATCAGGACCAAGATGAGACCACCTATGGGGACCTTGATGAAGTAAAATGTCCACCAGGTGCTTGTCTCTTGATACCGAGTTTGGTATGGGGAGCGGGCGGTGGACGCAGCTAGTAAGCCCAGACCAATTTACAAGGGGAGCCATAGAAAAATTACAGCCGGCACTATGAGGAGTGACTGTTCAATATGACGCTGCCAATCGCCAAGGTGGAGATTTAAATCCAGGTACGTCACGGAATCTCATTCCAGCTGCTGTATTATATGACTCACTTATTTCCAATGTCATTGGCACGAACTAGTCTTTTTGGGATGCCCAATGACTAGCCAGCCCACAAAGGGACAGTAGTCAGTGATCTCAAGGGAGGAATAAGAGCAGAGACAACTATGCGACACTCAGGGACGAGGAGAATTGCATACTGACCAGAGGGCAAGGACTACGTTAGCATCCTTGCTACACGGAAGCTGCAAAGAAGTGCTGAGCCGACCAGAACGGGGACAGTACTTATTCTGAAGAATCAAAACCTACTCTACGCGGAGAGCGGATGGGAGATATACCTGCATGAGCAGTGGCACTGTTCCAGAGACCCACGTCTCTAGCCAGTATTCAGACGTGAAAAATATAGGCGAGAACGGACAATGGGGTGTCAGAGAGACCTTCCCAGCAAATGCCGGCCATATTGCTGGCCAGGAATGACCGGAAGATTGTACGCGCGTGGTGAACGTCTTGTTCGGTGCCAGAACGCACCCACCAAGACGCGAATTTAAGAAGTGACAACTAGATCTTAAAGTGGTAAGACCGAAGTGCCGAAGTGTGGAGTCCAGCATATCCCGGAGCCAGTATACCTCCTGACCCACGTGGAGACGAAAGGACCTATCCTGACGGAAAGGTGGTGTCCCTAAAACATTACAAAATACGGATCGTGGAATAGAAGAAGAAAAATCTCCTCGACATCTCACATTAGGAAATAGAAGAGAGACTCCGGGAGCAAAGCTTCGCACTTTTCTGGTGAGGCACGCCATGGGACCAAAGTACCCAGTCAGACGAAGACCAGAGATCAGCCAGCAACAACATAGAGGGCCTACTGGGACAGTACGTGATAGGTCAGACTTTACCAAACGACAGGAGGAGGGAAATCACAAGTCAGGGAAAGGACAAGAGTGAAAGTTTCACCGGTAACCAAGCTCAGAATGGGGGGGTAACGTCGGGAAAAGCTGGAGAATACCCAGGACCCAACCGTAAAGATTGGCGGAACCGATACAAAATATCGCCAATATGGTCCTGGAGCCTCAAAGTCCAGGAGATTTGAAGCGACTCGGTCCATCGAGGACGAGGTGGAACATCCCCAGAGGGCAAAGGCCGGGGGAAACCAAGAGGACATGGATAGCAGTGTTACAATGTCAGTGACTGGGGAAAAATCACGTCTGTCATGTTGAAAGCCCCCGTCGCTGACTCAAGCCGAAAGTAGGTCGACTGAACCGTACAGAGCGAGGAGCCAACACTAGTTCAGTCCGATGAGCTTAGTTATTAGTAGGGTGTCAATAGAGGCCTACTGGATAATGTAGGGTCGAGTCCATGTGAGGATCCAATTCATATCACCAACACGTGATGGTAATAGCTACATCGTCAGAAAGCTCAACGCAACGGTGGATGTGATGGACCGTTGTTTGCTGCAACTGGAATTCACAAGAGAGACATCCTGGTCAGGAGAATTAGGAGCGATCGTGATACTCCAGACATTATCCGATCGAGAAGAAGACTAGGGTTGTGGATCATGGGAATCAACTCTACAGTGAGAAAGATTCGACGCGGTTAATCATCGTAAGTAGCGCCTATGTGTACACGGAAATACTGAGATTTAATGCTTCCAGAGGCACGACTGTATACAACGCATTCCAGACAAGGTGGAGAGTAAGGTTCTTTCAACAAACGATAGCAGTAGAATGGTAACCAAAGACAAAGAGTGACCAGGCGCAGTGTGTTTTATCGCAGCAAGACAGGAAAAGGGGGCGGTCTAACCGCCACATGTAAAAACGCATCGAGTGGAAAAATTGGTTGCGATAAAGCAGAGAGATTATGGACAGCATATTGCCGGTATGGATGTGAAACAGAGGTCAGCGAAAGCTGTTTAGATTTTCCACTAACGATGGATAAGCAGTATGCGAAGCCTTGTGAGGTGATCCAGCAATGTCAGGACTTGATGCGGTAAAAAAAATAGACCGATTAAAAGAGTGGCAACCTTTGTGTATAGTTTAGTTGGTGTGTCCACACTGAACTTGAAGGAGATATGTTCTGAGTGGGATAGAATACACGTCCCTTCAATATGGAAAGAGGGATAGTAGTGTGTATTCGCAAGTGTTTTTTCGATTCAGGAACAAGATGCCTAAATGAAGTCATATAATTATATTAGAGTATAGTGTACAAGCATGATGGATATAGATGTGCGTGAAGTGCATTTAAACATTGCTTTCTATTAGTATGAATAGTATAGACGATTAGGTGAATCTTTCTATCCTATGCCAGAGTGGGTCTTCGGAAGCCTTTTCATTTCGCGGAGGAAAAGACACTCACATAGGAGGGAAGAGGAGGAGAGCAGACCACAATTCATTATTAAATGTATATCACACAGGTTCCATACCAGTGCGGGATCTCTATCAAACTAAGTAGATAACACCGAGGGATGTGTCAGTTCCAACCCCAGTGTGATAAAAAAAAAGAAAGCACTTTACAGATATAAAGCACCAGACACTTGTGCATAAGAAAGGAAAGAACGTATTGTCATTCGTAAGAAGTAAGGAGACAGAGAACGGAAAATAGAGATCATTTAAACTAATAGATAAAACCACAATGGATCAGTATCGAAGAGTGCAAGGTGATACAACAGTGCCTATACCAATTAAGAACTTATCCAGTGTTTAGAACTGTTACAGGACAAAAATAGAGAATTACTAGAAAACCGATGTGTTTTCCAGATGGAATTAAAGAACGCTTATAAGATAAATAAAGACAATTAAGGGTAAGCTGACAGAATATGGTGATCGGGTTTTACAATACACTTCATACAGTGGTGAACATTTTTCATTACAAAAAACGGATATATCTAACAGACTCAAGACAGAGGAGCTGTTCAGGGTGAGACCGTTCTGTTGTATCTATGTCACGTGTCAGTAACTCCTAGCTGAGAGAAGAGACGAGAGAAGCCACGGAGACTATCTATAACATCTATCTAGGCAGACACACTAGAAGAACATACCAAATACATAGACAATATCCATACCATACACCCGACATAGTTTTATTATCTAATCTTTTATTTATCGTGGAAAAGGAACGTTGTCGGAGGTATGTTGTTTAGGGAATAATAGAGAGAGAGTGAAAGAAATAGCTATATGGAAGGGAAGAACAGAGAGTAGGAGTGGGTAGACCAAAGTCAGGTCACTAATACAACCGATAATAAGTTTATAGATAGTGTCTTGTTGAGTCCAGTTCCTCGTGGGAATTTAAACAGGACAAATGGAAGAGTCATTATTGATACCCATCTTTAAGAAAGGAGAAAGTTCCATATGTGAAAATTATAAGAGAATATCACTACTGTCCACAAGCTATAAGATACTATCCGCAGTATTACTAAAATAGACTTAAAACACATATTCAGAGCACCATTATTAGGTGTACTACAGCGGGTTTTAGACAATAAAAGATTGGTGTTTCCACCTTGTCGTGGTGGGGGAGCTTGAGTTTCTCAATGACCCTGAGAGCTATGCCGGCGGTAGCGTAGCTACCAGCAGGGCCTCCCAAGCCGGACAGGTCAAAGGGTAGAGAACAGACAAAGAGAAACACCCTGGTCCTCCAGGTTGGGGGTTGAAGCGTGGGGTTAACATCCCCCCCTTTGTAAAAACCTTTCTTTGTTACGAAACAAATACATGAGCCTCGATATCGGACTGACTTATCTGGACAACGGCCTTGGAACGTTAAAGGACTTTTGAGATTTGGGAAATATTGACTCACTTAAAGGAAAAAGCCCAACAGATGGGGCTGGTTATCAACCAAGATAAGACAGAATATATGGTAATTTCAAGAGACGGAATGGCTAAAAACTCTGGGCCACATACAAATAGATAATATGACCATTAAAAGAACGGAAACATACAAATACCTGGGTACAATCTTCAACTGCTCCAACATCATAAGGAAGAAATACAAACTAGAATCAACTCTGGAAATAAGATATACTATGCACTACAACATCTACTAAAATCAAAGGCGCTATCTCGTAACACCAAAATCACAATATACAAAACACTGATCAGACCAGTTGTGCTGTATGGCTCTGAAACCTGGAGTACAAACGATAAGGAGACGAAGCCTTGTTACAAACCTTTGAGAACAAAATTTAAGACGCATCTTTGGACCCATTAGGGATACACAAAGTGGAGAGTGGAAAAAGAAGAAGTAACAAAGACATTTATGATTTGTTTAAGTCCCCGCTAATCACTGGTATCATGAAGGCTAATAGACTACAATGGCTGGGGCATATAGAAAGAATGGAAGATAATAGGGAAACAAAACTCGCTTACACTCAGGCAAATAAATGACGCGTAGACCCCGAGGTAGACAAGAAGGCGGTGGAGAGATAATATACATACAGGACCTACAAGCACCTTGGAATCAACGACTGGCAAGGAGAAGGTCCACCAGAAGAGACGAATGGAGACAGATTGTATTTGCAGCAAGAGAAACCTCAATGGCTCCGGAACGCTGAAGAAGAAAGAATATATATATATATATAATATCATATATATATATATATATATATATATAATATATATATAATATATATATATATATATATTTATATATATCTATATATATATATATGTTCCGTCTGTCCGTCTTATTTCTGGAATAAATGATTATGTGCGCCAACGGAATCTTGTTTAATGCCTGGTGAATATGCACTTCTGGGGTGAGTTGGATTAAGAGTCAGGTATATATCTCCATTGACACACCATGAACATCGTTACCTAGACAACGACCATCACACAATAATATCATGAGCATATCATCGTAAGAACTGCGTGATATTACCATCAAGAACGACGTGTGACAGCATTATTTTTATGAAAACTTTGAAAATGCCTTAAAGATTATATCATTATTTATTATAACTCATATGCCCAAAAATAACTATAGACAAAGAGTTTATAAATCTTTGAAAGCGATGCAACAATATGACTATAAAGTATATAGAAATGTTATTAAAAGTTATGCCCCTTGCAATATTTTTTCTAGAGTTAAGTCCACTTGCTATAAAGAAATATATAATGAAAAATTAAATATTACATTTTAGTAAGTAAGTAGCCAAAAAAAACTAAACAACTATGACAGGAAGTTGCACAGGAATGAAAGGAAAACGTGTAGAAAATTTCATCTCAATCGGATGGACCGTTTGCGGAAACGCATAAAGAACGGACGCGAAATACATACATTTCGTTTTATATATATAGATATAGACAACATATGTAAAGAAACCAGCCAAACAGAGACCGCAAAAACACTGTCTGACGAGAACACAGAAGAAGAGCCATCTGCAAATCTAACCATTAGAGAACTCCTGTTTTCGGACGACCAAGCACTAATAGCAAAATCAGAAGCTGAATTACAAGACCACATGAATAGTCTAAACGAAATGTATAGGGAACATAACATGAAAATTAGCACAAGTAAAACAGAGGTATTGACTATAACTAAAGAAGAAAAAACAACAACGATTCACCTAAACGAACATCCCTTGAAGCAAGTAAAGAGTTTGTGTGGACAACAAGCGCGATTTGAAGAGAGAAGCATTGTTGTAGAAATTATAAGACACAGACATTATAGCAGACACCCAGTGTTTATACTCCCAAGATAATTTGGATATGTCCTTAACCCTGGTTTTATGATGTTTTTCCATGCATCAGCTCAATAATTTCTGGTAATTATCAGGAGGTTGCATCTTTACCAATCATACATCAGCCTAGATTATACATCAGCTTATGTCATGCATCAGCTTAAATCATATATCAGCCAAGATCATACATTAGCTTAGATCAGGAGTGGGCAAACTTTTCGTGCGGAGGGCCGCATTGACAAATGTAAAGCTATTGGCGGGCCGCATATATATATATATATATATATATATATATATATATATATATATATATATATATATATATATATATATATATATATCCCGCCATATTTAAATGGATGTATATATCCATTTAAAATGGATATATATATATATATATATATATATATATATATATATATATATATATATATATATATATATATATATATATATATATAATATAATATAATATATATACTGTTGTTTGTCCATCAAGAATGATGATGACCATTCATTTCATCCAGTGGGGTTGAAGGTGTGGAGCCGTGGGTTCTAAGATGGCTGATAAGGCCTATTTTGGCTCGAAATGTTCTTTGACAATGTGGGCAAAGAATGCTTGACGTCTCTGGAGGAGGATTTCCTGCAGTGGTTTTTCTGTCCTGCCTTTTCTTCACAGCTCTTGCAGTCCTGGTTGCCTCACATATGACTGCACCTTTGCGCAATGATGCACGCCACGAATTTCGGTCTCTGGCTGCAGCCTCCCAGGTGTCATGATGAATTCCAAAAGCATTCAGTGAAATTTTCAGAGTGTCTTTAAAACGTTTCCTCTGGCCACCTTGGGAGCGTTTACCACAACGCAGTTCACTGTAAAAAATTCGTTTAGGGAGCCTGTGATCTGGCATGCGAGTCAAGGTGACCAGCCCAGCGAATCTGATTCTTCATCAGTAGAGTGTGGATACTGGGCATGGATGCTCTTTCTAGGACTTCAGTGTCTGGAATCTTGTCTTGCCATTTAATCTTCAGTAGCTTCCTTAGGCAGACTGTGTGGAAGTGGTTTAATTTCCTAGCGTGTCGCTGATAAACAGTCCAGGTTTCACAAGCATATAGCAGTGTGGATAATACAACTGCTTTGTAGACTTTTAGCTTTGTTTGCAGGCTTATTCCAGTTCTGTCCCATACATTCTTGTACAGTCTGCCAAAGGCTGCACTGGCCTTGGAGATTCTTGCATTCACTTCGTCATCGATTGTGGCAGCTTGTGACACGGTGCTGCCAAGATAGGTGAATTTGTCCACAACACTTAGTCTATGATCATTCACTTTGATATTCGGCACAGTGTGATTATTCCCTGGAGCTGGCTGGTACATAACTACAGTCTTCTCCAAGTTGATATTGAGCCCAAAGTTGGCACAGGCATGTGAGAAAGCTGAAACATTATGTTGCATGTCCGCCTCTGAGTTGGCGTATAGAGCGCAATCATCAGCAAACAGGAGCTCTCTGACGGTGCCGCTGTTAATTTTGGTTTTAGCTTTCAGCCTTCTGAGATTGAATAACTTTCCATCCATACGGTAGTTGATGTCTATTCCAATGTCGTCGTTCTCGAAGGCATTCATCAACATGGCTGAAAACATGAGGCTGAACAGTGTTGGTGCCAGGACACATCCTTGCTTCACTCCATTGGTGACAGGAAAGGGTTCAGACAGTTCACCATTTTCCTGTACTCTTGCCTGCATGCCGTCATGAAATAGCCGCACTATTTGGACAAACTTTCGTGGACATCCATATTTTGCCATAATCTTCCACAGTCCTTCTCTGCTGACTGTATCAAAAGCCTTGGTAAGGTCAATGAAAGTGGAGAACATTTCGCAGTTCTGTTCCTGACATTTCTCTTGCAGCTGCCTTGCAGCGAAAATCATGTCAACAGTTCCACGTTCTTTTCTGAAGCCACATTGACTCTCAGGAAGAAGACCTTGATCGAGATGGGCTGTGAGGCGATTGAGAAGAATTCTGGCGAGTATCTTCCCTGCAATTGAAAGCAAGGAGATGCCTCGGTGGTTGTCACAGGATTGGCGGTTTCCTTTACGTTTGTAAAGGTGGACTATTGACGCGTCCTTAAAATCTTGTGGCATGGTCTCGTTCATCCATATGTTTGTGAAGACTTGGTGAAGCTGCTCTGTTAGGACCGGACCCACCTGCCTTGTATATCTCTGCTGGGATGGAGTCAGGACCAGGTGCCTTGCCGCTGGAGAGTTGCTGGATGGCTTTGTTTATTTCCACTATGGTTGGCAGGTCATCAAGTGTCTCATTGGTGGGAACTTGAGGAAGGCAGTTGATGGTTTCATCATCGAAGAAGGAAGTTGCATTTAAGATTTTGCTGAAATGCTCTGCCCAGCGTTGGAGGATTTCTTTCTTATCGGTGACCAATGTTCCCCCGTCTGCACTGAGGAGGGGAACTATGCCTGGTGATGAAGGACCATAGACCGCTTTCAGTGAGTCGTAGAAGTTTTTCATATCATGTCTGTCAGCAAATGCCCTGAATTTCATCAGCTTTGCTGCTCAGCCAGGAGTCCCGCATGTGCCGAAGTTTCTGCTGCACTACTCTCTGAATGTTCTTGAAAGCATCTTTTTTTTATGTTGACTTGGGTCATTCAAATGTGCCTTGAGGAGAAGATGTTTCTCGGCCAGCAATTGGTTTATGTCTTCGGAATTTTCATCAAACCAGTCTTTATGCTTTCGGGGGGCTGGACCCAGGATTTCCATAGCAGTGTTGTAAATTGTGTCCTTTAGGGCTCTCCATTCTGTTTCTGTATCCCTTTTAGCTTCAGCATTGGGCTTGAGGCGGTCTTCCAGCATATTTTCAAACGACTGCTGCATTTTCTTGCTGTTTTAGCTTTGTTTGCATTTTCGCCCCTTGAGGACGCCGTGGTGGCCTGATGTGGACGTTCATTTTCGAGACAATGAGACGATGGTCTGTCCAACATTCGGCACCACACATGGATTTTGTCACTCGAACGTCTTGTCTGTCACTCCTCCTGACGATGACATAGTCGATGTTGTACCTGCCCAGCTCTCTCCCAATCAGTGCTGTTCGTCTCTCTGGATCCGACGCGCCGTCTCTGTCAAGTAGGGTGCGTACATTCCAAGTTCCAATTGTTAAGGGAATATGGTTTACTCTTTTAGCTTTGCTTGTTTTATCTTTCTTTGTATGTCGACCGCAGTTAGGGTACCCACCAACCGCGGCTAGCTGGTTAGGTAGTGATGAAGCAGACAATGTTTAGGGCACCTTTTCTAGCCCATTCCTCATGCTATGGAGGTGAGCAGTGCATTCCTATAGAGGGCTGCTCAGTCGCTCAGGGGGCTGCCGAATCCCACTGCTGCTCCGGTCAGTAGAAGACGACCATATGGCCTGAGCCGCCTGTGTGCAGGTCTGCGACTACGGCTGCCAGCGTACCCACGCCTGCCGCTTTGCCGCTCGCCCATCGCCACAGGGCTTGAAGGTGATATGTGACGTTGGATGAAGAATGACGTGCGCGATGACTTGGATTAAAGTGAGGAAGAGTTGCAGCAATTCGTCGACCTCACTCTCTCGCCTGAGTCCATCTGAGTCCAGTGGCAAGAAAGTCGAGACGATTGGAGACGAATACAGGTGCAGTGGATGACCAGGGCGCTCTGCGTGCCTTGCCGTGCTCATTACGTTCCACAACGCTTTGCAGGTAACCGCCGTCTTGTCCGTTGAATCAGGAATGATTTCTTCCGCGCAGTCTGCCGAATCCTGTCTTCACATGCTGGGTAGGCATACCCTAGTATACCTCTTGGTTTGACACCAAATCGGATACCCATGCCTGGTTTAGCCAGCCTCTCACAGCTGTTGCCCGGGGGGTGGCCGCTGTCGCATGCTGACAGCTTCTAGGAGCCACAGGCACGAGCTGGGTGTCAGACTTGGACCAGTGGGGGGTGGGTCCTGATAGGACATCAGAGCCATCCTTATCAAAGGTGCTACCAATGCCTGACCCCCCGTACCCCCCATAATAACAAGTAATATATATATATATATATATATATTATATATATATATATATATATATATATATATATATCATCTCATTGGCACCTTGCCGTCTTGACAGACGATAGTTTTGTGCTTAAAAAGGCATAGTAACTTTTAACTATGGCGGTAGCGAGTGTGACTGATAAGGCCAATTGCGCTGTAAATGTCCGTTTCACAGTGGGTGCATGTGAACACGCTGGTTCATTTCCACCATCATGCACCATCTTACGTCTCAAACGCTTGGTGTGTGACTTTTTCTGCAATAATTTTCTCCTTTGACTTTATTCCATTTCTGATATTTGCCCT
This sequence comes from Cepaea nemoralis, assembly GCA_014155875.1. Lineage (NCBI taxonomy): Eukaryota > Metazoa > Mollusca > Gastropoda > Stylommatophora > Helicidae > Cepaea > Cepaea nemoralis. The sequence goes on from JACEFZ010006807.1 coordinate 86,893, forward strand.
CCATGCAACACGCATGATATATATAGTATATTATATATATATATAATATATATGATATATATATATATGATATATAATATATATATATATATATATATATATATATCCATTTTTTACAGCATACTATCACAATAAGTAATTATTAATTATTTATAGGTTATTAAGCAGTATAAATAACTAATTATTGCAATTTTATTTTACTTATACACTTATACATTATATTTGACAATATGGACAAAAACTTGTACTAATTTGTTAACACAATTTTAAAACTTTTTAGGATAACAAATATTCTTTATTATCTATCAATGGCTTTAATGTAGACACACAGCGACTACATTGTCACTACAGTTGTTGATTTCTAATGAGATGTATGTAACTACGTGCAATTTTTGACAATATTGTTGAAATCTGGAGCAAGTTTACTTGTTGAAATTCGCATGACAGCATGCAAGTTGCAGTCCTACAATAAAGACCTATTCTTAGATTTGTTGATCTTCAAGCAAGAGAATGTTTGTTCGCAAATGTATGTTGATCCACATAATGATAAATGTTTAGCTGCAAAGTTATTCAAGTTGCGAAATGATTCTTGTGATAAAGATCCATAGAAATCCAGCAAACCATCTGTCTTGAATTTCTCTTTCAGGTCATGATCTGCTTGTAAGTCAAGCAGCTTCAACTGTATGTCCTCTGTAGCTGTATCAGCTTCTCCCACTAAAAGGTTAACTGAGAGCATAGTTCAATAGCTCTCAGTTAACCTTTTAGTGGAGAAGCTGATACAGCTACAGAGGACATACAGTTGAAGCTGCTTGACTTACAAGCAGATCATGACCTGAAAGAGAAATTCAAGACAGATGGTTTGCTGGATTTCTATGGAATCTTTATCACAGAATCATTTCGCAACTTGAATAACTTTGGCAGCTAAACATTTATCATTATGTGGATCAACATACATTTGCGAACAAACATTCTCTTGCTTGAAGATCAACAAATCTAAGAATAGGTCTTTATTGTAGGACTGCAACTTGCATGCTGTCATGCGAATTTCAACAAGTCAACTTGCTCCAGATTTCAACAATATTGTCAAAAATTGCACGTAGTTACATACATCTCATTAGAAATCAACAACTGTAGTGACAATGTTAGGTCGCTGTGTGTTCACATTAAGCCATTGATAGATAATAAGAATATTTGTTATCCTAAAAAGTTTTAAAATTGTGTTAACAAATTAGTACAAGTTTTTGTCCATATTGTCAATATAATGTATAGTGTATAAGTAAAATAAAATTGCAATAATTAGTTATTTATACTGCTTAATAACCTATAAATAATTAATAATTACTTATTGTGATAGTATGCTGTAAAAAATGGATATATATATATATATATATATATATATATATATATATATATATATATATATATATATATATATATATATATATATATATATATCATGCGTGTTGCATGGAGGGCAAATATCAGAAATGGAATAAAGTCAAAGGAGAAAATTATTGCAGAAAAGTCACACACCAAGCGTTTGAGACGTAAGATGGTGCATGATGGTGAAATGACCACGTGTTCACATGCACCCACTGTGAACGGACATTTACAGCGCAAATTGGCCTTATCAGTCACACTCGCTACCGCCATAGTTAAAAGTTACTATGCCTTTTTAAAGCACAAACTATCGTCTGTCAAGACGGCAAGGTGCCAATGAGATGATATATATATATATATATATATATATATATAATATATATATATATATATATATATATATATTACTTGTTATTATGGGGGGTACGGGGGGTCAGGCATTGGTAGCACCTTTGATAAGGATGAGCTCTGATGTCCTATCAGGACCCATCCCCCCACTGGTCCAAGTCTGACACCCAGCTCGTGCCTGTGGCTCCTAGTAAGCTGTCAGCATGCGACAGCGGCCACCCCCCGGGCAACAGCTGTGAGAGGCTGGCTAAACCAGGCATGGGTATCCGATTTGGTGGTCAAACCAAGAGGTAAACTAGGGTATGCCTACCCAGCATGTGAAGACAGGATTCGGCAGACTGCGCGGAAGAAATCATTCCTGATTCAACGGACAAGACGGCGTTTACCTGCAAAGCGTTGTGGAACGTAATGAGCACGGCAAGGCACGTAGAGCGCCCTGGTCATCCACTGCACCTGTATTCGTCTCCAGTCGTCTCGACTTGTCTTGCCACTGGACTCAGATGGACTCAGGCGAGAGAGTGAGGTCGACGAATTGCGCAACTCTTCCTCACTTTAATCCAAGTCATCGCGCAAGTCATTCTTCATCCAACGTCATATATCACCTTCAAGCCCTGTGGCGATGGGCGAGCGGCGAAGCGGCAGGCGTGGGTACGCTGGCAGCCGTAGTCGCAGACCTGCACACAGGCGGCTCAGGCCATATGGTCGTCTTCTACTGACCGGAGCAGCAGTGGGATTCGGCAGCCCCCTGAGCGACTGAGCAGCCCTCTATAGGAACACACTGCTCACCTCCATAGCATGAGGAAGGGGCTAGAAAAGGTGCCCTAAACATTGTCTGCTCCATCACTACCTAACCAGCTAGCCGCGGTTGGTGGGTACCCTTAACTGCGGTCGACATACAAACAAAGATAAAACAAGCAAAGCGAAAAGAGTAAACCATATTCCCTTAACAATTGGAACTTGGAATGTACGCACCCTACTTCATTACGAACACAGTTTTCCGTCTCCCCATGAGAAATAGGACATCGTGGATGCACCCTCGCTTGAAACACTGGCACCTCATTGACTATGTCATCGTCAGGAGGAGTGCCAGACAAGACGTTCGAGTGACAAAATCCATGTGTGGTGCCGAATGTTGGACAGACCATCGTCTCATTGTCTCGAAAATAAACATTCACATCAGGCCACCACGGCGTCCTCAAGGGGCGAAAATGCAAAAAAAAGCTACATGTCACCCGCCTAAACAGCAAGAAAATGCAGCAGTCGTTTGAAAATATGCTGGAAGACCGCCTCAAGTCCAATGCTGCAGCTAAACAGGATACAGAAACAGAATGGAGAGCCCTAAAGGACATAATTTACAACACTGCTATGGAAATCCTGGGTCCAGCCCCCCGAAAGCATAAAGACTGGTTTGATGAAAATTCCGAAGACATCAACCAATTGCTGGCCGAGAAACATCTTCTCCTCCAGGCACATCTGAATGAACCAAAGTCAACATAAAAAAAAAGATGCTTTCAAGAACATTCAGAGAGTAGTGCAGCAGAAACTTCGGCACATGCGGGACTCCTGGCTGAGCAGCAAAGCTGATGAAATTCAGGGCTTTGCTGACAGACATGATATGAAAAACTTCTACGACTCACTGAAAGCGGTCTATGGTCCTTCATCACCAGGCATAGTTCCCCTCCTCAGTGCAGATGGGGGAACATTGGTCACCGATAAGAAAGAAATCCTCCAACGCTGGGCAGAGCATTTCAGCAAAATCTTAAATGCAACTTCCTTCTTCGATGATGAAACCATCAACTGCCTTCCTCAAGTTCCCACCAATGAGACACTTGATGACCTGCCAACCATAGTGGAAATAAACAAAGCCATCCAGCAACTCTCCAGCGGCAAGGCACCTGGTCCTGACTCCATCCCAGCAGAGATATACAAGGCAGGTGGGCCGGTCCTAACAGAGCAGCTTCACCAAGTCTTCACAAACATATGGATGAACGAGACCATGCCACAAGATTTAAGGACGCGTCAATAGTCCACCTTTACAAACGTAAAGGAAACCGCCAATCCTGTGACAACCACCGAGGCATCTCCTTGCTTTCAATTGCAGGGAAGATACTCGCCAGAATTCTTCTCAATCGCCTCACAGCCCATCTCGATCAAGGTCTTCTTCCTGAGAGTCAATGTGGCTTCAGAAAAGAACGTGGAACTGTTGACATGATTTTCGCTGCAAGGCAGCTGCAAGAGAAATGTCAGGAACAGAACTGCGAAATGTTCTCCACTTTCATTGACCTTACCAAGGCTTTTGATACAGTCAGCAGAGAAGGACTGTGGAAGATTATGGCAAAATATGGCTGTCCACGAAAGTTTGTCCAAATAGTGCGGCTATTTCATGACGGCATGCAGGCAAGAGTACAGGAAAATGGTGAACTGTCTGAACCCTTTCCTGTCACCAATGGAGTGAAGCAAGGATGTGTCCTGGCACCAACACTGTTCAGCCTCATGTTTTCAGCCATGTTGATGAATGCCTTCGAGAACGACGACATTGGAATAGACATCAACTACCGTATGGATGGAAAGTTATTCAATCTCAGAAGGCTGAAAGCTAAAACCAAAATTAACAGCGGCACCGTCAGAGAGCTCCTGTTTGCTGATGATTGCGCTCTATACGCCAACTCAGAGGCGGACATGCAACATAATGTTTCAGCTTTCTCACATGCCTGTGCCAACTTTGGGCTCAATATCAACTTGGAGAAGACTGTAGTTATGTACCAGCCAGCTCCAGGGAATAATCACACTGTGCCGAATATCAAAGTGAATGATCATAGACTAAGTGTTGTGGACAAATTCACCTATCTTGGCAGCACCGTGTCACAAGCTGCCACAATCGATGACGAAGTGAATGCAAGAATCTCCAAGGCCAGTGCAGCCTTTGGCAGACTGTACAAGAATGTATGGGACAGAACTGGAATAAGCCTGCAAACAAAGCTAAAAGTCTACAAAGCAGTTGTATTATCCACACTGCTATATGCTTGTGAAACCTGGACTGTTTATCAGCGACACGCTAGGAAATTAAACCACTTCCACACAGTCTGCCTAAGGAAGCTACTGAAGATTAAATGGCAAGACAAGATTCCAGACACTGAAGTCCTAGAAAGAGCATCCATGCCCAGTATCCACACTCTACTGATGAAGAATCAGATTCGCTGGGCTGGTCACTTGACTCGCATGCCAGATCACAGGCTCCCTAAACGAATTTTTTACAGCGAACTGCGTTGTGGTAAACGCTCCCAAGGTGGCCAGAGGAAACGTTTTAAAGACACTCTGAAAATTTCACTGAATGCTTTTGGAATTCATCATGACACCTGGGAGGCTGCAGCCAGAGACCGAAATTCGTGGCGTGCATCATTGCGCAATGATGCAGTCATATGTGAGGCAACCAGGACTGCAAGAGCTGTGAAGAAAAGGCAGGACAGAAAAACCACTGCAGGAAATCCTCCTCCAGAGACGTCAAGCATTCTTTGCCCACATTGTCAAAGAACATTTCGAGCCAAAATAGGCCTTATCAGCCATCTTAGAACCCACGGCTCCACACCTTCAACCCCACTGGATGAAATGAATGGTCATCATCATTCTTGATGGACAAACAACAGTATATATATTATATTATATTATATATATATATATATATATATATATATATATATATATATATATATATATATATATATATATATATATATATATATATCCATTTTAAATGGATATATACATCCATTTTAAATATGGCGGGATATATATATATATATATATATATATATATATATATATATATATATATATATATATATATATATATATATATATATGCGGCCCGCCAATAGCTTTACATTTGTCAATGCGGCCCTCCGCACGAAAAGTTTGCCCACTCCTGATCTAAGCTAATGTATGATCTTGGCTGATATATGATTTAAGCTGATGCATGACATAAGCTGATGTATAATCTAGGCTGATGTATGATTGGTAAAGATGCAAACCTCCTGATAATTACCAGAAATTATTGAGCTGATGCATGGAAAAACATCATAAAACCAGGGTTAAGGACATATCCAAATTATCTTGGGAGTATAAACACTGGGTGTCTGCTATAATGTCTGTGTCTTATAATTTCTACAACAATGCTTCTCTCTTCAAATCGCGCTTGTTGTCCACACAAACTCTTTACTTGCTTCAAGGGATGTTCGTTTAGGTGAATCGTTGTTGTTTTTTTCTTCTTTAGTTATAGTCAATACCTCTGTTTTACTTGTGCTAATTTTCATGTTATGTTCCCTATACATTTCGTTTAGACTATTCATGTGGTCTTGTAATTCAGCTTCTGATTTTGCTATTAGTGCTTGGTCGTCCGAAAACAGGAGTTCTCTAATGGTTAGATTTGCAGATGGCTCTTCTTCTGTGTTCTCGTCAGACAGTGTTTTTGCGGTCTCTGTTTGGCTGGTTTCTTTACATATGTTGTCTATATCTATATATATAAAACGAAATGTATGTATTTCCGTCCGTTCTTTATGCGTTCCGCAAACGGTCCATCCGATTGAGATGAAATTTTCTACACGTTTTCCTTTCATTCCTGTGCAACTTCCTGTCATAGTTGTTTAGTTTTTTTTTGGCTACTTACTTACTAAAATGTAATATTTAATTTTTCATTATATATTTCTTTATAGCAAGTGGACTTAACTCTAGAAAAAATATTGCAAGGGGCATAACTTTTAATAACATTTCTATATACTTTATAGTCATATTGTTGCATCGCTTTCAAAGATTTATAAACTCTTTGTCTATAGTTATTTTTGGGCATATGAGTTATAATAAATAATGATATAATCTTTAAGGCATTTTCAAAGTTTTCATAAAATAATGCTGTCCACACGTCGTTCTTGATGGTAATATCACGCAGTTCTTACGATGATATGCTCATGATATTATTGTGTGATGGTCGTTGTCTAGGTAACGATGTTCATGGTGTGTCAATGGAGATATATACCTGACTCTTAATCCAACTCACCCCAGAAGTGCATATTCACCAGGCATTAAACAAGATTCCGTTGGCGCACATAATCATTTATTCCAGAAATAAGACGGACAGACGGAACATATATATATATATATATATATATATATATATATATATATATATATATATATATATATATATATATATATATAAGAGACAGATATATATATATATATATATATATATATATTCTTCTTCTTCAGCGTTCCGAGCCATTGAGGTTCTTTGCTGCAAATACAATCTGTCTCCATTCGTCTCTCTGGTGGACCTTCTCTTGCCAGTCGTTGATTCCAAGTGCTTGTAGGTCTGTATGTATATTATCTCTCCACCGCCTTCTTGGTCTACCTCGGGGTCTACGGTCATTTATTTCCTGAGTGTAAGCGAGTTTTGTTTCCCTATTATCTTCCATTCTTTCTATATGCCCCAGCCATTGTAGTCTATTAGCCTTCATGATACCAGTGATTAGCGGGGACTTAAACAAATCATAAATGTCTTTGTTACTTCTTCTTTTCCACTCTCCACTTTGTGTATCCCTAATGGGTCCAAAGATGCGTCTTAAAATTTTGTTCTCAAAGGTTTGTAACAAGGCTTCGTCTCCTTTCGTTGTACTCCAGGTTTCAGAGCCATACAGCACAACTGGTCTGATCAGTGTTTTGTATATTGTGATTTTGGTGTTACGAGATAGCGCCTTTGATTTTAGTAGATGTTGTAGTGCATAGTATATCTTATTTCCAGAGTTGATTCTAGTTTGTATTTCTTCCCTTATGATGTTGGAGCAGTTGAAGATTGTACCCAGGTATTTGTATGTTTCCGTTCTTTTAATGGTCATATTATCTATTTGTATGTGGCCAGAGTTTTTAGCCATTCCGTCTCTTGAAATTACCATATATTCTGTCTTATCTTGGTTGATAACCAGCCCCATCTGTTGGGCTTTTTCCTTTAAGTGAGTCAATATTTCCCAAATCTCAAAAGTCCTTTAACGTTCCAAGGCCGTTGTCCAGATAAGTCAGTCCGATATCGAGGCTCATGTATTTGTTTCGTAACAAAGAAAAGGTTTTTACAAAGGTGGGGATGTTAACCCCACGCTTCAACCCCCAACCTGGAGGACCAGGGTGTTTCTCTTTGTCTGTTCTCTACCCTTTGACCTGTCCGGCTTGGGAGGCCCTGCTGGTAGCTACGCTACCGCCGGCATAGCTCTCAGGGTCATTGAGAAACTCAAGCTCCCCCACCACGACAAGGTGGAAACACCATCGGGGGAGATATATATATATATATATATATATATATATATATATATATATATATATATATATATATATATATATATATATATATATATATCCAGAAACAATGTAATCCATAGAATGTAAATATCCTCCTCACAATTTAACCAGAACACATCAATGCCTTCTCACGGCCTGCTTCTAATCTCAATCCAAAAGACAGGTAATCCAGCTACTATCCACGGCTGGATCTCCCACAATACAACCCACACATTGGGTTGGAGCCACTGCTCAACTATAGAACCCACTCTGGTTCAGCCTGTCTTCACAACTCGGAGAACAACACAACCCCGTTGTACGTGGACTACCGACTCCTTCGGTATCTCAAACTCAACTCTCTCAAACGACCTGACCCGCAGTCGGTCTCTTCTCTCACTGACTTTTCTAGTCTCCTCACTTCACACAACACGCAACTGTCTTTCGCCCCATCCCCTGGGATCCACACTCACCCTTCCCATTATTTCTAAGGACTGGCTGTTTACTCATAGCCAGGTCAGTCACTTTACTGTCTCCCACTTTCATCTCCATTCTTTCTCATGCCCGGTCACTCAACTCAATGTCAATGACCCAGGCTTATGTCATCACCCCCCTCTTAAAAGAAGACTTCGTTTTCAAATATTGGGAGACTAAAACTTACTAAACATGTGACCCAGACATATAGCCTAGGTAGCCCTAAGTATGGCTCCACCTCACTTTAGCTACCACCCTAAATAATACATCAAATGCTCATAGTACACTCCCATATTCCCCACACATAAATACAAACAACCATCTTTCTATCTTGTGTACCAATGCATAAACTCATACATCGCATAATAATAATACATTATAGGAAAGCATTATACTTATGTACCCACAGGTCTCTTACTACTTCACGACCCCACAATACTATTTGTGTACCGACCCTATATCAGGTGGTTCTGTTCTTGCATTAACCCACCTCTGATTCTTGTCGATGCTGTGTCTACCTTTCATGTACCCATGACTCATGGTACCTTTACAATTACAACATCTGTTTGCTATCCCTAGCCCTGGGTCAGTAATGTCGCGAACACTCTTTTGACCTGACTCAACTTTCCTATCTGCATATTGCACCGTTACACTTGAGTCTCTGTTTAGTCTGAACTCTTTATTCAATCTTGGCCCATATATCTGGCACCTTTCTTTCTGCTGCCTACGCCTTATGCCTATGTGCCCTGCCCATGCACTATCCTGAGCTGTTCTAGTATATCGGTCTCTATGTGCTAAAGGTACTGCTCCTTGCCCACGTGCAGTTCTGCTATCTGAAAACCTGCGAGTGAGAACATTTTTCTTCCTCTCGAAGCACCATCTACCTTTCTTTGACTGCCTATGTTCTACTCTCCTACACCCTTGGGAACATTTGTTCAGAGTAGTATCTTGTCTCTGGGAGCCACTAGCACCATATTTGGGATCCATTCTTATCTGCTCAGCTGTACTATCCTTGTCCTGAGTTCCTGTGTCTACTTCAAGTGCCTCTTCTACCTCAGCTATACTATCTAATTTAGGTTCTCTTGTGGTAACTACCTCATTACTGCTTACACTATATTTTTGGTCCCAATAAACTACTTCCTCTTCTGTACAATCTTTAACTCCTATAACATTTCCTATGATCAAATCAGCCACTGGTGAGTCCAAAACACACGCTGTCACTCTTCCAGTGATATATGGTGTTTTTACTGTTATTATGGCTAATGGGTAGAACTCTACTGTGCCATTGAATGTTATGCATCTAATCTTTTTCCCTGTATAATCCGAGGGATCTATTAAACTTCTCCTGACTCCGATAGACGTACATCCGGAATCCCTAATTCTTAACGCTGGTCTATCATTGACAAATCCCTGATGTAGCTTGAAACTTCCTCCTTCATGCACTGCTGATCCTGCTTTCACTGTATGACCACATATTAGGACTGGCTGACTGTCTTTTTCAAAAAGAGGTTTGCACCCACTACAATCTTCATTGTTCAGCGTCTCAATTACTTGCGCTGCATTTGAGTGCTCTGTTTCTCTCATCCTACATTGATGGCTGATATGCCCATTCTTTCCACATTTGAAACAAGTAATCTCCCTTTTAGTGTTGTTCGTTGGTCCATCTGATGGTTGTGCATCACAATCTGCTGCCTTGTGTCTCCAGCTCCCACAATTCCAACATCCGGCATAATTTGGACGTCTCTGGAAGTTCCCTCTTCTATATGGGTACCGTCCTACTCTACCAACATTGTTTCCTCGGAAACCATTATCTTGAAGTTCTTGTTGCTCACCTTTCTGTGCGGAATCCACACTTTTCGCCCTTGGTCTGATGACTGGATTCTGGTCCTGTTTAGTGTACGCTGCACAGACTATTTCCTCACTCATTAGTTTCCCAATAGATACGTTAGGATGTGCAGTCATGTAGTTTTGCCCTAACTGAGACATTGTGTCTATGTCCTTTGGCTTCCGTTCCCCAAAGAACGCTACTAAGTTAGAATTGCATGCAGATACCACCTTGTCTCTTAACATTAGATCTACTAATTTATTAAAATCTTTCCCTACCTCTGCAAGCTCCATCCATTTGTTAAATGTGTTCTTTACTGTGTTAACAAAGTCTGTGAAATCTTGATTTGTCTCTGGTCCTAACTGTCTAAACTTTGTTCTATATCCATGTTCAGTTAGTTGGAACTTTGTCAGCAAACGTTGACGTAAGATAGTGTAGTTGTTCCTTTCTTCTACAGGTAAATTGAACATGGTGTCAAGTGCCTTGCCCGTAAGAAGCTCCCCTAGTCTAATAGCATACTGTTCTTCGGGAATGCCTAACACTTTCGCTGATGCCTGATATCTGTCAAGATACGCTTCAAGGTTGTCTCGGTCCGTAAAGTATGGCAGTTTTAATCTCTGTGACGACTGCGACGGTCTTCTGCTTTCCTCACTTTGACCTTTCGAAGATAGTTCTAGTTTTTTTAGTGCAATTTCAGCTTCCATTTTAATCTTCTCTCTCTCGATTTCCACCGCATTTGTGTGTTTTAACTTTTCAAGTTCCATTTGTGTCTCTCTCTCTTCCTGTAGACGCTTGTTCTCTATTTCGGCTAACTTTATTTGTGTCTCTTTCTCTTCCTGTAGACGCTTGTTTTCTATTTCAGCTAATTTCACTTCCTGTAGACGCTTGTCTTCAGCTACCTTTTCTTCCTGTCTCTGTTCTCTTTTAGCTTGTCTTTGGTCTCTTTCAATCTGTTTCTGTTCTTTTGCTTCAGCATACTCCTGTAACTCTTTACCTTTCAGGCCTATTCGTTCACCTGCTTCAATAAAGTAGGCATCTTGTACTTGTGGACACGTTGCTGTCTGTCAGGCAATTATAAATGTAAAGACTCTGCTTCTAGTCTTTGTGTGCCCTCCCTAAGTACACCACTACTCCTTGTGTACGTAAATTCGTAGTGCTAAAATATCCCTCTGTACTCACCCAGTCACTCTATAAGCACTAGGTAGTGAGGGGGGAAGTATCACCTATACTCCCTTATATCTATATATCTATGACCACAAGTTCATGAAGTCCCTGGAAATATTGTTAAACATACATATAAATACATATACAAACAAATGGATGATAACACTAAGTGATGACTATCCAACGCTAGACTTCACAAGCTGAGTACACGGCGACGATGATCACACAGAAATAAACCACAGTAACAACCACAAGCTTGTGTAGGGACACCCACAGTGCGCGTAACATATAAACTGACTCAGATACCACTAGATAGTAGACACGACAAAAGTGCACGATAATAACATATATCCGAACACAGCAAATATCATATGTAAATATAACGAAAAGAAGAAAGAGAAGAAAAAAAAATTATAGCATAAAATTATACAGAAATCTGACAGTCAAACACAAACTGGCACGTTATATAATTCAGGACCATCCCTACAGAACCAAATAAACCGACCTTTCGATTTTCTTCCCAGACATTATATATGGTGCACCTCAGAAAGTAACTTTTCGCCCTGTCTCCCGGCCTTCGAGAAACAACACAAAAATCCCCTACTCTTGACAAACACTGGACCACATACAAATAATTGCGTAACACTCGACAACAATAAATATGACGATGGGAGCAAAAAAAATAATGTGTAACTGGTTGGCCGACAAATATGTGCCTATTCATCCGTCGCCACAAGTTCTTATTAATCAGTCACAAAAGTTTTTGTTCGTTTTAATAGTTATTTGCAATCTACTGGAAATGTCTACGACACTAGATTTCAAAAGGACTGATTGATTTGTTGAGTGGTTCCTGAATTCACGTGGTGATCACAAGTTCCAACTGTAGACAAAAGTTGAAGATGATAGTGATATCCAAACTGTTCTGTCTCGACACAGTCCGTAACGTTATTGTACTTTCTCTGTACGTGGTGGCACCACAGTAATAATCCAAAGTGTTCTTTCGATTTGTTGTTACTCTCGTTGCGGAGATGGTGCTTCGCTGTATCATTAATGTTATGGATTTCCGTTACCCGACAAGATTCACCACAAAGAAAAGGAGAATGGCAGCCAATGTTCAGCTCTTTAAATTTTGGGTATATAAATCCTTATTGGCAAAGCAATACAACCATGGTTGCGATGATGAGACGTTAAAACTGTTTGCTCATAACCGAATAATGATGACAATAATAGAATAGTTCAACAAAGGCGAAACATAAAATCTGGCTTTCTTTCAAAACAACCTTGTTTTGTTCATTCACAATGAGTCATCTTGACCACACTAGGCCGTGGAAATTTTCCTGAGTACCTTTCCTCCTTCCACCCCCAACTCACAATGTCACCTCAATTTCTCTTTATCACTCTCAGTGAAAAATTCCTCCGTAAAACAGTTTTCACACAAACTTGACAGCCCCACCCGGCTGCTATATTAACTCCGTGGAAAATCACACTTTCCCCTGCTGCCCTAGCACGGCTGTGGTAGGGGTTAACGTAACTTTCCCCTCGTACCTGGACGCTGGTGTCTCCACCCGTCCTATTTACTGCGTCGAAAAATCTTGACCAGTCAACTTGCGACAACACGGTGCGCTTGCCTCGCACACACACACCTGTCAATTATCTTTGGTTCCCAATCCTGTCATTATCACCGACAGCGGATGTCCTACACACACACACGCTGCCCTCGCCACTCTGGATTCAACACTGGTCTTTCATTGCCGCGTCTGCTAGTTTCAGCACTACTGCCTGGTATCAAATTTACCTGTCACCGTAATGGACTCCCCCGGTTAGTCTGTATGGCGTGTATTTATCACCGACTTTTGTGCTGCCGCTGTTTTTTTTTGACACCCCCACTCGCTTCAGCGATATGGTTGGTTCCAATTCACCTGTAGTGGACTTGACGTGAACTGCTGTAGCCAGTTCCCGCACGGAGAAAAACTCAGTGTTTATATGGTGGACACACTCCGCTGTCCACCCTCTCTCCGCGAAGAGCCCACAAACATCTCAGAATGACAACACTGTCTATAATGCAATGTGCTTCTCAATATATCCCCGTCGTTCTTGCCAGGACAGACCCCAGAATGTTCTTGATCGGACGTAGCCTCCAGATACTCCTTACTAAGCGACGAGCGCCCAGATGTTCTTGATCGGACGAGCTCACAGATTGTCACACGTCGTTCTTGATGATAATATCACGCAGTTCTTACGATGATATGCTCATGATATTATTGTGTGATGGTTGTTGTCTAGGTAACGATGTTCATGGTGTGTCAATGGAGATATATACCTGACTCTTAATCCAACTCACCCCAGAAGTGCATATTCACCAGGCATTAAACAAGATTCCGTTGGCGCACATAATCATTTATTCCAGAAATAAGACGGACAGACGGAACATATATATATATATCCAGAAACAATGTAATCCATAGAATGTAAATATCCTAGTCACAATTTAACCAGCACACATCAATGCCTTCTCACGGCCTGCTTCTAATCTCAATCCACAAGACAGGTAATCCAGCTACTATCCACGGCTGGATCTCCCACAATACAACCCACACATTGGGTTGGAGCCACTGCTCAACTATAGAACCCACTCTGGTTCAGCCTGTCTTCACAACTCGGAGAACAACACAACCCCGTTGTACGTGGACTACCGACTCCTTCGGTATCTCAAACTCAACTCTCTCAAACGACCTGACCCGCAGTCGGTCTCTTCTCTCACTGACTTTTCTAGTCTCCTCACTTCACACAACACGCAACTGTCTTTCGCCCCATCCCCTGGGATCCACACTCACCCTTCCCATTATTTCTAAGGACTGGCTGTTTACTCATAGCCAGGTCAGTCACTTTACTGTCTCCCACTTTCATCTCCATTCTTTCTCATGCCCGGTCACTCAACTCAATGTCAATGACCCAGGCTTATGTCAAATGCATAATGCATAACATTGTACCTCATCATTTTATGCTTAAAGAAGTTATCTACAATCATGTAGGTGATTAAGGAAGGACATTCTTTTAAGTTACTGTGTGAATCTAATGAGACGCTCCACGCCAGGAGCTGGGCGAAGCCACGCCGGGTCAGATAAATAGACAGACAGATAGTCGGGAACGGGAGCTTATATGACTACTTATATGAATTAAATGAGATGCTCTCCACCAGGGACTGGGTGAAGCCGGGCCGGCTCAGACAGACAGAAAGACAGATAGTCAGGAACGGGAGCTTATATGACTACTACATGAATTAAATGAGATGCTCCCGACCAGGGACTGGGTGAAGCCGGGCCGGGTCAGACAGACAGACAGACAGAGACAGATAGTCGGGAACGGGAGCTTATATGACTACGTATATGAATTAAATGAGATGCTTCCCACCAGGGACTGGGTGAAGCCGGGCCGGGTCAGACAGACAGACAGACAGACAGTCGGGAACAGGAGCTTATATGACTACGTATATGAATTAAATGAGATGCTCCCCACCAGGGACTGGGTGGAGCCGGGGCGGGTCAGCCAGACAGACAGACAAACAAGCAGACAGACAGACAGACTGATAGATAGATAGATCCCCTCCAGGGTCTGGGCGAAGCCGGGCCGGGTCAGCTAGTATGTTATAAACAAGAGAGGGGACAGGACACAACCTTGTCGTACTCCGGATCTTATGGTGAAGGGTTCTGAATGTCCCCCAGTTGCTCTCCTTATGCATTCACTGTTGTTGTATAAGCTTCTACATAGGTTTGTTAGATGTGCACTCACTCCATATTGTTTTAAGGATTTCCCACAGCTCTCAAGAATTTTGCAAAATATTTTCCCAGTATGACTCAACAGTGAAATGCCTCTGTATTGTGTAGTCTCTTTTGCTGCCTTTGTTTTTCCAAATTGGGATAATTATGGCGTTTCCCCAGTCTTGTGGTGTCTGTTGTTCTACCAAAACGTGGTTGAACAGTCTATGTAGCCATGCTGTCGCTACTTCTCTTTCTGCTTTAATTAGTTCATTTGGTATTTCATCTTGTCCTGGTGATTTGTTCAATGGGGCTAATCTGATGGCTTCTATAATTTCTTCTTTCAGTATGTCTGGTTCTAGTTCTTCGGTGGCATCTGTGTCGGTTTCTTGAATTCCTGTGACTTCTGATGGGATGTTGAGAAGTTGTTCAAAGTACTGTTTCCATCTTATTAGGATTTGTTTTTGTTCATTTATTGGTTCTCCATTTTCTTTGTTAATTATTTCAGTTGGGTCAAAGGGTTCTCCTCTGGGTCTCACTGCACTTATCTTTTTATAGAAGTTTTTAGTTGCCTCCTTGTAGTTTTTATTTAGAGTTTCTCCATACTCCTCCCAGTCTTTTTGTTTTTCTCTCTTTACTATTCTATTCACATTTCTCGCTATTCTATATTCTATATAATCGCATACCTGTTTGCTCTTTGACCACTTTTTATATTTTTCCTTTTTGTCTTTTACAGTTTTCTTTACTTCTGGTTCCAACAAACTTGTTATTTTCCTTATCCGTGTTTTGCTTTTTTCCGTGGTTCCACATGTTATCTTTGCAGTATTTAAAATGCTTGATTTGAACTTCTCCCATTCTTCTTCCACTGTCTTTCTGTCCATATGTAATTTTACAAAGATTTCAGTTAGCTCTTTTTCATAATTTTCCATCACTGCCTCGTCTTTGAGGTTTTTTAAGTTTACTGATTCGTATGGCATGTATTTTCCTGGTTTTTGCTTCCTTCTACTGATGATTTTTATTGTGGCAACTGCTTTGTGGTCTGTATTTATACCTTGTGTGTTTCTTGAGTACCTCTGAAGGAGTTTTGATTCTGTGTGTGAGGAGTCTAATTCTTTTCCTAAAAGGAAGACTTACCAGAAAAGGTAGCAACTGGAGACTTGTTCACATAGAATAAAGTGACTTTAACATATGAAAAAGTGTCACAAGTTAACTGTTAGAATAGGAAGGAAGATGACTTCCCAACCCACAGCTCTCAAGTGTTTTTGTTTTTAAATTGGATATCTTTTCAGCATTGCTGTGAGCTCACCACAAATCTGCATCAACATCACCAATAATATCATCTGTAACAGCAACAACTACAATCAGCATCCAACAATTATTACAAAGGCAACTCTACAACTTATTTAAAGCAATGTCACAGACTTGCATTATCTAGTCATATTGACTACAGTATACATGTTATATTGGTAGCGCAGCTTCAGTGCTGCCTAGCCCTTGAAGGAACACTTTGATCATACGACTACACAGAATCAGAACTAGGTTTAATACAGCTACATCAGTAGCCTATTGAACATTCATATGAACTTACAGTAAAACAGTGTTTAGTACACATACACCCACAGACATATATTACAGTGGAGGAAACCTTGCAGTTATCTTCAACAGGGAGCAGAGGAAGGACAGTGGAGCATCATTGGAACTACTTGCACAGGCTCAGTATAGGGCTGCTATTCCAGACCCAACACTTGCTGCAGACTTATGACAATTTTTATGATTGCATAGGAACCAATCAAGTATTGCACTCATTAATTTCATGATACAATATCTTCTTTTATTATTGTTTTCTAATGATTTTTCTTTCTCTCTATGGGAGTTACTTTTTCTAATTTATAATAAATAGTAACATCTGATTCGTAGATACTACTAAAATCTAACCTATTGAGGTTTATTGAATTTTACAATTCATGTAATTAGACTATTAGTAGAGTGAATAAGTATGAATATTGTGTGTACTATTTGTATCTCTCTTGTGTATTGAGTGATTGGAGGATTTAACTTTACCACAGGTAAGCGTAATGCAGATAATTAAGCCTGCTGTCTTCTGCATGTTAAACAGCTGCAAGATTTACCTTTCGTTACCTGTGCCACTGATGGGGGGCTAGACTCTTCTGGGACCAGCACTTGTACATCCTAGTCTGAAACGAGCTAATTTTGTCTTCTTCTTCTTCTTCTTCTTCTTCTTCTTCTTCTTCTTCTTCTTCTTCTTCTTCTTCTTCTTCTTCTTCTTCTTCTTCAGTGGGTGGACTTCCCAAGGGTCAGTCTACTTGTCTTCAATTTTAATGAGGGGTCTCTCTCGATTATTGAAGATCATGCTACAAGCACCCTGAAAAGGGTAGGCTATAGCAGATCAGCACACAATTGCCCAGGGGATGCACAGCTTGAGGCAGGTGGTAACTGATCAGTGACACTTGTTGGTGTCTTCCCACTGTCAGAGGCAACCGTGGCACCCCTGTCTATGCCAACTGACAAGGACTTATAATCCGATAACCCATAACTGCTAATTCTCGTTTTGATTCTGAGACCGGTTATGACCTGGGACAGAATTATACCTCTTCATAGCACAAAGCCTGGGCTGAATTGTAGAGACCATGTGTTGCCCATGCAGCATGATCCTTCTCTCAGCCTGTCTAGTTCACTCCAGAGGACAGGTAACACCATTACATCTGGAACAGGACAAGCTGCAGAAGCTGCCGGATCAGCAAAGCAATGCTCTAACTGTCCGCTTGTAGGAGCTTCGATCCTAGACCAGTTGCCAACCAAGGTTTAGAGCCTGGTCTGTCCTGCCACAAGATTTAGACTTTGGGTTGCATTTCCTCGCACCAGGATATGAAGTGGGTCAATTTTCCCTGAAAATGTACCACATAGTGATAGAGAGAGAATAAAGGCAAGAAGCCAACCAATCCAAGCGCCATTTGTAATTTTCAAGATGATAATGATGAGCGTAAAACAAATTATTGTGATTGAGATGACAATGAAACACCTATCATTTAAGATCACCATCACCATCTTCTATGTTTGCCATCAAGCATCGTGGGAAGGAATCGTTAATGTTCCAGCACCCAATGAGCGGCACTGGGTAGTGTCATTCCATGTGATTGTATAAAGTCTTTGATGTCATCAATCAATTTTCTTCTCAGGCGTCCTCTTGCTCTCATATCAGATCTTCTTAGATAGAGAGCCAGTGCTGGTAACTGATGCTGTTGCACAGAAGAAAGTGGTTCTAAATTCCCTCAGTCAAACATTTCAGCAATATTGGCTAGAACATTTACCACTGCTGTACTATGAAGAAATGATTGTGAAGTGAGCAGCAAGTTTCCCACCAACACTGCAGACCAAAATTTGAAAGTTATGTTTGGGTCCATTAAAATTGGAATCATACAAAGCACCACACATCCTATACTCACTTCAAGTGTCAGAAGGCAGAAAGTACAAAGAAGAACCCTGAATGTGCTCTTTTTGCAAAGTGAGAGGGGAAAAACACGGATGTTAATATGCTGCAACATATGAATGTACATTTTATGGCATTGTATTGTCAACAATTACATACCCTACACTGACTTTGGAGGTTTGATTGCATTGTTCACCAAACTTAATGTGATTGATTCAAAGAAGTGTTTAGGAAACAAAAACAGTGTAGAGAATGTATCTTTTACATTGCCTGATATCTTCATGAAGATTTGATACTGAAATAAAGGACAACTGTATGTCAGTACCTTACATAATGGAGATGCAGATAGATTTGATGACCTTATGTTTCCCAGTGTCTGGGTAGATTTACATTCTGTTATTGTGTTGATTTTGATGGTATAAAGCTTTGACAATTCAGAAAGCAATGGCAAACTCCTAAATGTATAATTACCTAGTAAGTCACAAACAGCCAATAAATGCTTGGGGTTGATTGCAACATCATGTAATGAATATTCAACTGTTACGTTATATTCCACTTAATCTTACCTTGAGCTGCACAGACTTCAGGTTGTTCTATCTTGACACTTGATGGTAGTTTATGCTCCATCTTATGTCTACATTCAGTCTGAATGAAATTGTATGTAACATTTGTAAGCAAACATAAATTGTATGAATTAATTTGATATTTTGTTTTTCAAGATGATTTAATAATAAATGTTTTGCATGTCCTTTACAGGACATCGCTGTCAACATCAGCATCTTTCAGCTGTATGTTGATTTCTTGGCAAGATTAAGCTCAGTAGTTTGCCATTGCTTTCTGAGCGGCAGGCTCAGTTATCCCGCAAGTCACCAGCGGGGGTCGAACCGCTCACAGCTCTGGCCCTGCTACGAGACTGCGTGATAAACGGGATTATGGAGAAAGTGTTGTAACCCCTCAGCCAGAGAGACCGGCTCAAGATGATTAATGATACAAAATGTCTTATGATTCTTTAAGACATGATTTCTGATATGTTATTGCACAAGTCACATTTAAGAATTTGAGTTTGAGAACCTATCAGAGTGTAATGATATCAATTTATCATGACAAAAATAGCATAACAATACATGACAGATTTACGGAGAACAATTATCACTTGTGTCACACATCAAACACACATTAAAGTTGATGTAATACTTATAGCCGCAGCTATTTTTTTTGTTATATCTTTTCCCCCCTTCCATACATCCAATAATGTTTCTTCAACTGGAGATAAAGCAAGAAAATCAATGTTCCCTCTAAACTGTTGCTTAGGAGCAAGTATTCTACTTTGTTAGCTTCTAACATAAAAGTTGTGAATGTTCCTCATTCATTCAGTAGCATGTCCTTTGCAGAACCTCGCTCCCATAACAACCTTCCAGAAAACCTCTTGATCATAAGCAAGATGTCCAGCATCTGATACATGCATCTGGAGATCATCTGCCACATCCTGCACATGTTCTCTTTGGCCTTCCTCTTCCTCTCTCCCCAGGCATATACCCCTCCATTAATGTTCTCTCTAAACTTTCATGACATTTCAAGTGACTAAAATATTTCAATTTTCTTTGTTTTATCATCTTTAATATCCAACCTTCTTCAATATTCAGCTCTTTAAGTATGGAAGTATGGATGCATCTTTTCTTTTCTTTATCCAAGATATTCTTAGAACACACATGTCAGGGTCTTAAACTTGGCTCGCTAACCTAACACGTGTGAGACAGTACAAGTACAACGTGATTTGACGTAAGACTCAACGACACACCGTTCAATGGATTTATTCACATATCAAATACAGAACGATGATCACAACAATATATACTGGATACTTCAATACACTTACATCCACAATACACCTCACAAGTCTGACTCTCAAGATGTCCAGACACTCGCCTTTCAAGCACAGAAAACCACACAACGCCTTTCTCTCATCACACGTCTGTCCGAGTCGAAGTCCCAGAGCTGTCTGCCGCTAGTTCGCAACTCGCCTCCCACCTCAGGTGGCGTCACGAGGCCTGCGTGCGTTTAGCGTCGTCCTTGCTTGACCGCTGGTCGCTTGTCAGCCAGCAGTCTTGCAGGCCGGTAACTAATACTCGCCTGGCGGCGTAACGAAGTTACTGCGTCCCTACTGGGAGCTAAGTCGCCTGGCGGGCGTAACGATGTCACTGCATCACTGTATCCTTTCTGGACTCTGACACGCTCCCCCAGCAAATTCATGAAAGATGTAATCTTTCATGTCTAATATATGTACATATTGGGTTAATACTTTAACCTTGTCAGAGTCTACCCTTCAATTGTTATATACATTGGTATCAACATACAAATAAATACACATATGCCTTAGAAATATATACGAAATGGAAGTTGCATTCAACGACATGTGGTGTTCAACCTTTAACACTTGTTAGGTTTCATCCTCTCGATGGCTGATTACCTCAATTGCATTAATGACCCAGTCAGATCGGTAGTACCAGCTTCACGCATCTACCTCGCAGCATTCATAAAAAAAACGTAATAATATGGTTCTTGAAACAAAAACCATCTAGCTAGACTGAAATACAACTTTATATAAGTCGCATAAAACGCTCAAACCCTGCCCTTATTTGGCCAGTAGCTCTTGTGTTGGTCTGCAATGTTGGTAACACTTTGCCATGCCTAGTAGATGGCTACCTTTTGTGTCAACAATCTGGCAACAACATGTTTATATACAACACATTACTGAATACATTTCAAATTATGGCCCTTTGTGTAAGGATGTAATAACACATAAATGAAAGGGAAATAATTTTAACATTCATGAAATACAATAATTTACAATAATTATCTTATTTCTTAGTGTCATCGCTTGACGTTTCTTCATATTAACGAGAAAAAGTCGGTAATATGAATACATTAATCAAGATATGATTCTAAGATTACACTAGAGAAATATATAAACACACAATTTGTGTATTTCATTTTATAGATTCCTAAAGATTTTAGAATCGTCATAGCTTTTTAAACTTTTATATGTCGTCTGCTAATTTTGCTCTAAATTTCTAACTAATCCGGAAGTACACACGAACATTAAAATCAGCTGATGTTGAAGCTTGCAGAACACACTTGTTCCGGTCTGATGTAGTTACGGAAAGTACCATGTTCTCACAGTTCATGTGTTGGATGTTTCACTACAAAACCTTCTGGATTACGATTGACTGTTCATGTGTTGGATGTTTCACTACCGAACATTATGGATTTCGGTTGACTGCAGTGGTGTAGCTGTCAATGTTTAGTTTACACGTTCACACACGTCATTAAAATATCCCTGGAATGTTCCACACGCAGATATCACTGTCAAATTGGATAGTTCGCTTACGGTAAGTTTCTGAGCGAAAGTGACACTGTTTTTGTTCGTAATATATACAATTAATAAAGTTCGCTTTCTACCACATACTACACAATTATACACGACAATCACTACATGAATTAGTAAAATAAGAACACTATTTATATTGGGAGTAACCCCTATCACATCACATTGTAGACATTACACAGCTTTTTGTGAATAGAAAAACACCATATTCACTCATGAATGGCTGTGTTGGTCTGAGTGTGTTTGTACACATTGCACTCAGACATTGGTGCTTACTGGGTCGGTCGGACAACGGGACAAAATATCGGCAATTGAATTGGTTCTGCATGGAATATGTCGAACCTCAAAGCTATAATCTTGAAGTTTCAAAGACCAGCGCGCTACCATATGATTTGAAGGTACACCTGAATTTATCCAACTTAACGGGCTGCTGTCAGATTCCACGATGAATTGGCGTCCTAGAAGAAATCTGGACAATTTTGTTATACCCACCACTAAAGCTAGGGCTTCCAATTGAGGAATAGACCAAGCCTGTTCTCTGGGTGTTAGCTTTCTTGATACGAAGTACACTGGATGGAGGATGTTATTGTACTCTTGTAACAAGACTGCTCCAATCGCCACGGAGCTAGCATCTGTACGCAATCTGAAAGGTAAATGGATATTGGGCAATTTCAGGATGAGATTGTTTACACTATTATCAGAAAAACACGCAAGTACTTTATTGAATGCAATTTTTAGGCATTCATTGTGTACAATTTTCTCTGGTTTATCTTTTGTTAGTAAATTAGTAAACACTTCGGTCAGTTCGGAAAAATCAGGAATGAACTGCCGGTAATAATTTATCATTCCCAACAGACTTCTGACTTGTTTCTTAGTAGTCGGAAGTGAGAGTTTTAGTATCTTGGACACAATTTTATCGTCTGTCGTGACAAAGCCATTGGATATTTTGTACCCCAAGAAAGATATTTCCTGGTAGGCTATGTCTACTTTCGCAGGCTTCACTGTCAGTCCGTGCTGTCTAATACGTTCAAATGTCTGTTCTAACGTCTTAATGTGCTCTGTCATTGTCTCTGTGTGAACACAGATGTCGTCTATATAGCAAATTATGTTAGGAATGTCTACTAAGAAGGAGTCGTGTCATACGTACGAATGTGGCAGGGGCATTGACAAGCCCAAATGGAAGTTTGCACCATTCGTACAGTCCCCAAGGTGTGGCAAATGCTGTCAGATGTCTGCTCTGTTCGTCTACTGCTATTTGCCAATATCCTTTCGTCATGTCTAACGTCGTAAAGAACCTAGCGTCTGTCAGTTCTGTCAGAAGATCGTCAGTGTTTGCCATTGGCTCCAAATCTAGAACAGTTATTTTATTTAGCTTTCGATAGTCGATACACAGTCTTATTGTATTGTCCTTTTTGCGTACAATCACCATTGGAGATGAGAAGTCTGATTGGGATCGTCTTATGATGTTGTTTTTCTCTAAGTTGATGATCTCCTGATGTAAATGTTCTTTGTAATGTAATGGGATGGTGTATGGTCTGCATTTTATGGGTGTGTTTGATGTGAGTGTGATATGATGCTGTACTAATTCTGTTTGTCCTGGGTTGTTGGAAAAGATGGTGTTGTACTGTTGTATTAGCTGTTTGCAACTGTTTGTCTCAGCTTGAGATAACTTTGGGTTGATTTTGATCTCCTTCAAGCAGTTTGTCGTGTCTAATGCAGGTGTTGGAATCTCGTCACTAGCATCGTCATCTTCGTGATCTATTATCACTGTACAAGCTGTCGTATCGTCTTGTTCGTTGTCTCTGTTGTGGTATGGTCTTAGCATATTTATGTGAAATATTTTATGTTTGTCTTTTATTAGGATTTCGTAATCTACCGGTGAAATCTGTCTCGTCACTTTAAAAGGTCCCTGCCAAGAATCAGTCAATAGGTGTCTGTCACTAGGTAGTAGAAGAAGAATGTCCTGTCCAGGTGTCAATGTTATTGTCCTGTTACCTTTGTCAGCATACTGTCTATAAGTAGCACCAGATAATTTTAGTGCATTCTTTGCAATACTACAAGATTTGATGATTCTTTCACGCAATGATGTGACATAAACGTATGATGATATGGGTTTAAGTACTGGAGTAGAGTCAGTTAACATTTGGTGGTAAATAGTCAATGGGCCACGTGGTTTGGCACCATAGATAAGTTCAAAAGGAGAGAAACCGGTACTAGAATGTGGTACCTCGCGATAAGCAAAAAGAATAGCTGGTAGATATACATCCCAGTTATTGGGGTGCTCTTGCGTTACTTTTGCAAGCATGTGCTTTAGATCCCCGTTAAATTTTTCTATTACTCCACTACTGTGAGGATGGTACGGGGAATTGAAACATTGCTTCACTCCCAACATTTTGGTGAAAGCTTGGGTAGATGCGGCAATAAACTGAGTGCCCCTATCAGATTGGATAGTATCTGGAAAACCTATCCGAGAAAAATATGGAAGAAAACTTCCATTATATCATTGGCAGATATGTTCTTTAGCGGAATAGCTTCTGGCCAGCGACTACATTGATCAATGACAGTTAGAATATATTTATTCCCTCTAGTTGTTGTATGGTTAAGAGGGCCCACTATGTCGACAGATAGTTTTTCAAAAGGTCGACTGGCTAAGTCAGGACTTGTAACTTTGCCTGTGGGTGTTTACCTTTTTTTACCAGTTTCTGGCAGGTGTCACAACTTCTGCAATATTCTTTAATGTCATTGCAAAATTTTGGCCAATGAAACTGTCAGTAACCTTGATCTGGTCTTAACGTATGCCATATGCCCTGCAAGAGGTATATCGTGGGCAAGATGTAAGGCTTGCTTGCGATAATTAGTTGGCAAAACAGTTTGCTCTGTGGTGTTGTCACCTCTGGTATAATACCTGGTGAGTATATCATTTTTCACAGCAAAATGCCATTTTGCATTCTTAGTTACCTTTGGCTTTTGGCCGATCAGATTAAAGTATTTTGATAATGAAGGATCAGCTTTTTGAGCTGTTACAAACGTTTCCTTCATAGTGTTAGTAGGTAGTGATACTGGGCTAAGTGTTTGTATAGCCTCAATTTGATTACTTTCATCTTGCACTCTAGCAGTAGATCTAGTTACTGCGTTCACACATTCCATGATATCAGATGATGATGGAACAATGTTATCAATGATGTTATGAGATTTTAGTGCTACATTAGCTACCATACATTCAATAGGTGGTGTGACATTTTCAATGATGACATTGGATGGTGATGTTATGTTATCATCAATACATAGAGATGTTATGTCATGAGGTTTATCATTCACCTCTGGTAAATTTCCAATAATTACATCACACACTGGGTTTGTTAATGCA
The DNA here is from genome assembly GCA_014155875.1 of Cepaea nemoralis. NCBI lineage: Eukaryota > Metazoa > Mollusca > Gastropoda > Stylommatophora > Helicidae > Cepaea > Cepaea nemoralis. Next base: position 112,357 of record JACEFZ010006807.1, read on the forward strand.
GCGCACTTTACTTTCCCAGTGAGGAAAGGTGTTTCAATATATGCCCATGCTAGTGGGTATTTCTCAATATTGCCTGAGAATGTTCTGCATGTTACGTGCCTGCCTGTATAGTCTGTAGGCATTATGAACGTTCTCTTCAGACCAATAAGTGAACTGCCCGTATCACGAAGGACTGTAGCAGACTTGCCATTCACATATCCGTGATGGACGTTTATCCTGCCTTTTGAATCTACTACCAAATTAGCTTCTTCATTGGCAATAGGGATGGCGTGACCGCATGTTAAAATACCATCTTCATAAAAGGTGTTACAAACAGAACATTTATTTGCGCTAAACATGTCAAAAGCCTGTGCTGAGTTCACAGGATGTTTCTCTGGTTGTTCTTCATCTGGCGGCGAACTATCAAACAAGGCGGCATTTGCTTTGTTGGTCATTTGCCTACCTTTACAATCTTTCCGATGGTGTCCGTACGCCTTACAGAGGAAACATTTACGCAAACTTCTGAAGGATTTACGCTCCTTATCTTGTCTGTTTACCATGTTTAGTAGGTAAGTATGGTATCCTGGGTGCTTATCGCACATTTCATTCTGATGATGTGAAAATTTACAATAAGTACAGTGCTTAAACTTCTCAGAGGTAGGCCTATGAGGTTTCTGCCTACTGTAGGGTTTGTCATAGTTAGCCACTGCTACAAAATTAATGTCAGTAGCTTCAGTGGCAAAACAATGTTTGTTGGCTGTGTAATACGCCGACCCACGTCTCTCAATCTCATCTACACTTGTGCATTCATTCTCTTGCAAAAATTTTGAAAATGCTGATGGAATGGATGAAATGATTTTATCTCTAATGATCAGATCTTCTAGTCTCTGATAATTTTTGTCAATTTTAGCTGCTGAAGTCCATTTGGTAAATATATCTCGGACTAAGCAGAGGTAATCAGAGAACGTTTGAGTCGGTTTTGGGCTCAACTTACTGAATTGTTCTCTGTAACCTGCCTCATCTAACATAAAATGTGCCATAATCTTAGATTTGAGATAATGGTAATCTTTTCTGAGGTCTTTGGGGATGGTTTCAATGACTTTAAGAGGTTCCCCTGATAAACTCCTCATGTAAACAATATTCCATTCAGACATTGAAACCTGGTAATGTTCCATTAAAGTTTCAAAATTTTGGGTAAAGGCTGCAATGCAGTCACCCGAGGTATAATTACGTACTATACCTTGATATTTCTTGTACTGGTTTTCTTTCTCCAGTCTCTCAGATTTTTTTGCCTCTTTGTTAATGGCAGTCTCAGTATCAAGTTGTTTCATCTTCAACTGTAACTCCAGTTCTTCTCTCTTACTCTGAGCTGATATTTCTGCCTTCTTTAATTCACTATCTATCTCAGCTTGCTTTGTCTTTGCAGCCAGTTCTATCTCTGCTTGCTTTGTCTTTGCAGCCAGTTCTATCTCTGCTTGTTTTAAAGCTGTTTCTGCCTCTACTTGCTTGGCAGCCCTTTCAGCCTCTGCCTGCTTTAAAGCTGTTTCTGCCTCTACTTGCTTGGCAGTTCTTTCAGCTGCTCTTTCATCGCGTTCATTAGTTTTCTCCTGTACTAGTAGGTATTCAGAGTATTTATTCTCACTCCATTTCATTAATTCATCACCTGTTAACTTCAACTTTAACCCCATATCGATGAAATCATTTAATGAAGACATGATGGAAAATGTCAATGAAATACCAGCCACACAAAATATGTTATAAGTGGTTAGTAATGAACAATTTACAATTTACTTCTATTGACAATACGTGCCTAAAATTGCATCCTTAAAGTACATGAAAAGAAAAATATACTCAAGTGCCCTTGATGCGGTGAAGAACGGTTGGAAATTGGGCTAGGAACTGTAGGGTCGTTACTTCGAAAAACAAATGGCCTCTACAGGCACGGTTTCGGATGGTACGGAAAACCTGCTTTGTTTTTGGAGGAAAATAAATTAGCGTCTATTTGTTGGTGTGTGCCTGCTTGTCACTAAGTGTTGATTAGGTTTGTATGGCGTTGAGTGTAATTGTAGGTCGTAAGTTTGTCCGTCAACAATTTTTTTTTTCCATACAAGTTACTTTCTTTCCCAAAACTTTTTGCGTTCCACAACTCAATGCACAAAGACTAATCTACATGTATTCTAACACTCTACAACATTGATGACACATCACTTACATCAAGATGACATTCAGTAAGGACATAGACATCAAGTTTACAAGATGGCGACAAGGTCACAATGGCGACAAGATCACATGTCGACAAGGTCAAAACGGTGACAAGTTTCACAAATCACAAATGTTTTACACGCTTACAAGATCAAACAATATGTATGCACTGTACGTTTACAATAGTCTTACACATGTTTAAACAATGTAGTTAATAATCAAAATGAGCCTTTCCACGATCCACATTTACATGTACTATAAAGTTTGACAAAAATTTTAAGTACACAAACTCTAGTTTTAAATCGTTAATCACATAAACACGTTCATTTCAAAGCCGGACGAATGCCACCACGTCCACACATGTCAGGGTCTTAAACTTGGCTCGCTAACCTAACACGTGTGAGACAGTACAAGTACAACGTGATTTGACGTAAGACTCAACGACACACCGTTCAATGGATTTATTCACATATCAAATACAGAACGATGATCACAACAATATATACTGGATACTTCAATACACTTACATCCACAATACAGCTCACAAGTCTGACTCTCAAGATGTCCAGACACTCGCCTTTCAAGCACAGAAAACCACACACCACCTTTCTCTCATCACACGTCTGTCCGAGTCGAAGTCCCAGAGCTGTCTGCCGCTAGTTAGCAACTCGCCTCCCACCTCAGGTGGCGTCACGAGGCCTGTGTGCGTTTAGCGTCGTCCTTGCTTGACCGCTGGTCGCTTGTCAGCCAGCAGTCTTGCAGGCCGGTAACTAATACTCGCCTGGCGGCGTAACGAAGTTACTGCGTCCCTACTGGGAGCTAAGTCGCCTGGCGGGCGTAACGATGTCACTGCATCACTGTATCCTTTCTGGACTCTGGCACCATCTATAACATTTATATTCAAAGGCATTTATGCACTGTTCAGCTTGTTTAGTAAGTGTCCAGGTCTCACAGGTATATGTTGCAACGGGAAAGATACATGCTCCTAAAAATCTAATTTTTGTCGTTCTATCTGTCCCACTCCACAACTTATTCAGTTGGTTTAGTCTTTGAAGAGCAATGTGAATGTGCCTACATTTGAAAATTAGGTTAATGTATTCGCAATATTGTCTGTCTGTGCATTAAAGCTTGATGATCTGGATTTCATGGAGATGACATTGCCTTCTTGTCCCCACCATTGAAATAAAATGCCAATATAGTTAAACACAACAATTAAGCTAAAAGTTCATAGGGAAAGACAAGTAATGAGAATAATCAAGCAATGATAACCTGATCTCCGTTGGTGGAACTTCCTTCAAATGGCAGATTTAACCCTATTTAGGTATCATTGTAATCACTGATAGTCAAACATATAAAGCTCTTAAATACTAAAATGCTCGAAGGAAGAGGGTCTTTCATAGCTAACGGATATTTGTGGAAGTAAACAAAATAATTAAACAACATATATCAGAAACATGGAGAATGACATACAATGATTATTAACAAACTACAAATTCGATAATCGTTGAATGGGCAGTTAGTTAGACTAAATTGGTATGACAGAATCCCATGTGAGATCCTGGACAGAACTAAATCAATCAAGTGTGTCAAGAGGAATAGAAGATTCCTGCATTGACCATACTCTGTCAACACCTGATTGTATCATATGGAAAGCCTTTGTTCAGAATTGATAGGGCAAATGAATAAGGACAGATATAACACAATAGGAGAAGAAGAGTTAAGAGCTCAAATTTTCATATCAGAGACATGTGGGCATCTACATGAGATAGAAACATATGAATTGGCCTTGGACATGAATTTATTGACATCCATACCAAATGGGGATAAAGTGAAAGAAAAATTGTGATAAATCCAATGTGGCAAGTCCCTGAGTAACATAAAATATATCAGTCGAGAGGCATATGATCTTTGACCCCTGCCACCCCTGTGGATTCCCACATTCTTTTGACAAAAGTCGACCAACCGGCAGTAGTATTTATTTGTCATTGTGCAGGCTGAAGGGCACAATTCATTCACAACCAAATATAATATAGCCATTTATATTATAAAGTCTTGAATGAGGTAACCCATTTATTGGATTTCCATTTGTCCAGTTCTATCCAACATGTATTTTTTGTTTTCTGCAAATTTTTGTTTCCAAAAAACTAGGGAAGTGTCATGAAACTATCTAAAGTCACTTGATGGGAGGTCACAACAACTATGTCTAAAATTTGTAGGTGAATATTGAAGATAATGAGAATAAACACAGCAAATGATAACTTGATCTCTCTTAGTGAATAATTAAAGATAAGAGAAGTAACAGATTTTTGTAGTTCTCTCCATGAGTTCCTTAGTGAAATCTCACTTTGTGAAGTAGAATCATACATATATTTATGTACCAATGTGGACACATATGGGGGTGGGGGTGGGGTGGAGAGGGGGGGGAAGACGGCACATATAGAGACATTAAAGTAAGCATATAAAGGAGCTTCCATAGTGCAACAAGTTTTAAAATCAAACGTTAAATCAGTACTGCTGTATAAGTGTCAGAAACAGGGAATGACTAAATCAATTATTAATGGACTACAAACATTCAATCATTGGTGTCTGTGTAGATTTAAAATGACTAAAGTGATATCACATAATCACTAGGAGGAATTCATGAAAAAAGCTAAAACACAACAAGAGAATCAAGAAGTGAGGAAAAGACACTGATGCTAGGTAGGATACAAAGATAGAGAGAAAACCTGAAAATAGTATCTATAACTATAACAGTTTGGCTGCAGAAACAATTAAAGAAGGTGGGTCATAAGAAATGGATGACTGAAGAAATTGTACACCTCATGGAAACAAGAAGACTCAACAAAAACAATTCTGCCAAATATGAAGAAATTCACAGACAAGTCAGAATATTATGTAAGGAGGAAAAAGAAGCATGGCTTGAAAAAAATTGCTTAGAAATTGAAAAACAACACAACAGTCAAAATACCAAATTAGTGCACAAAAGAATTCAGGAACTTATTAATAAAAGAACAAGTACATCAGCAGGCGATCTAAAAATTAAAGATGGTAATAGAAATTATAATATAATAATAATATAATAGAAAAATATCAGATTCTACATGTATGGTCAGACTATGTGAAAAACCTTTATGATGATAACAAAGATCATAAAGGACCGCGAATTATGAAGATGGAGGTTCGAAATGTTCTTAAACATATGAAAGCTGGCAAGGCCCCCGGTTCAGATAACATCACAACAGAAATGATTAAAGCTTTAGAAGAATATGGAATAGATCAAGTCACTAGACTGCTGAACACGTTATATGATACCGGACATATACCTTCTGAATTATGCAATTCTGAATTTATTGCAATCCCAAAGAAATCAGGAGCCTTGGAATGTGATCAACATAGAACAATTAGTACAATAAGATTTTGCTATAAATTATCATGCAAAGAGTGAAGAAGAAAATACGTAGGGGAAGAAAAATGTGGGTTTGTAGAAGGAAAGGGTACAGTAAATGCTGTGAATATGCTGCGATCAGTTATTGAACGTTCTATAGAAGTAAACAAAGATATACATCTATGCTTTATTGACTACACAAGGGCTTTCGGTACAGTAAGACATGTCAACATGGTAGATATGCTTGCAGATCTACAAATTGATGGGAAAGACATTAGACTTATAAAAAACATATATTGGAAACAACAATCTGCCATAAGGATTGATAATGAAGTGGGACAATATCAGCCTATTAAGAGATTTGTTAGGCAGGGATGTGTAATGTCTCCAGATCTTTTTTTCCCTATACAATGAAAATATTTTCAGAAATGTAGCAGATATAAATGGAATCAGCATTGGAGAACAAAACATCAATAACATTAGATATGCAGATGATACAGTACTGATTGCAGACAATGAGCAGGATCTGCAACAATTAGTAGATGCGGTTGTTGCACACAGTGAACAACTGGGATTAGAATTAAATTGTAAAAAGACACAGATTATGGTCGTCACTAGGAAGAACGAAATACCACAATGTAATATACAAGTAAATGGGAATATTCTTCAACAAGTGAATCGGTACAATTATCTCAGAACAGTCATAACATCTGATGGGAGATGCCTTGAAGAGGTTAGAACAAGAATCACTATGGCGAAAGTAGCCTTTAGCAAGATGAAAAACATACTGACCAATAAAAAGATGTCAATTAAAACGAGAAAAAGAGTGTTGAGGTGCTACATAGAGCCTATTCTTTTGTATGGATGTGAAACTTGGACAATGAGCAGTCAAGCTGAAAAACAGCTGATGGCTGCAGAAATGTGGTTTCTGAGGAAAATGCAAAGAATACCATGGACAGACAGAAAAACCAATGACCAAGTACAACAGGAGACAAATGAAAATCATAAACTGATTAGAGAAATTAGATGTAGACAGTCAAAATTTTTTGGGTATGTTATGAGAAGACCTGTATCGGAGAACTTAGTGACAACTGGCAAGATCGAAGGGAACAGATCAAGGGGAAGACCGAGAAGTAAATACCTGGATGGCTTGGCCACATGGCATGGTTGAGACAGGAACACTTAGCTGATCCTCGACTCTGGTGATCAAGTGAAATGGCAAGTCATGACCGCCTACGCTTTCCGGCATGGCACATGATTGATTGAACTATAACAAGACAGTCTATTGTATCGTCAAAACCCACAGAGCACATGATTTATTGAACTATAACAAGACAGTCTATTGTATCGTCACAACCCACAGAGCACATGATTGATTGGACTATAACAAGACAGTCTATTGTATCGTCACAACCCACAGAGCACAAGATTGATTGAACCATAACAAGACAGTCTATTGTATCGTCACAACCCACAGAGCACATGATTGATTGAACTATAACAAGACAGTCTATTGTATCGTCACAACCCACAGAGCACATGATTGATTGAACTATAACAAGACAGTCTATTGTATCATCACAGAGCACATAATTGATTGAACTATAACTAGACAGTCTATTGTATCGTCACAACCCACAGAGCACATAATTGATTGAACTATAACAAGACAGTCTATTGTATCGTCACAGGGCACATGATTGATTGAACTATAACAAGACAGTCTATTGTATCGTCACAGAGCACATGATTGATTGAACTATAACAAGACAGTCTATTGTATCGTCACAGAGCACATGATTGATTGAACTATAACAAGACAGTCTATTGTATCGTCAGAACCCACAGGGCAAATGAAATGAAATAGAGGGAGACCTAACATTACATGGAGAAGACAAACATAATGAGGTAAATAAAATGGGGGGGGGGAGGAGGGGTCTGAAAGAGAGGATCAACTCATCCCCATTATGCTCCGTTCCTGTGCCAGTGAATATCACACAAAATGCTCCTCACTGTCCAATGTGAAAAAGTGGAACAGGCAGGAGTCTTGACAAGCCAACAGCCCTTCACAGGTACACTGTGCATAATGCCACCGTCAGAATGCCAAAACAAAAGTCCTCTACGAAAAATACAGTTCATCGTCGATGGAAATTGGCAGTCACCAGAAAGACTTCATTGACCCGGGTTTTACCCCACATGGCTCGGTCTCTTTCCGCAAGGCAACTGTCACACGTCGTTCTTTGATGATAATATCAATGTTCTTGATGATCTTTGCTTGATATTGTCGTGTGATGGTCGTTGTCTAGGTAACGATACTCATGGTGTGTCAATGGAGATATCTAACTGTCTTGCAATACAACTCACCCCCGCAGTGCATATTCACCAGGCATTAAACAAGATTCCGTTGGCGCACATAATCCTTTATTACAGAAATAAGACGGACAAACGGAACATGTTTATACATCCAGAAACAATGTAATCCATAGAATATAAATCTCCTCCTCACAATTTAACCAGCACACATCAATGCCTTCTCACGGCCTGCTTCTCATCAAATCCCCAAGACAGGTAATCTAGCTACTATCCACGGCTGGATCTCCCACAATACAACCCACACATTGGGTTGGAGCCACTGCTCAACTATAGAACCCACTCTGGTTCAGGCCTGTCTTCACAACTCGGAGAACAACACAACACGGAGATCTCTAACTCCGCTTCTCCTGAGAATACCGACCAGTTCGGCATCTACACATTAACTGCCCTGAAGTCCCTTGACTTCACACACAAATACACAACTGTCCTTCGCCCCATCCGCCTTAGGGGTTTTTTCCCTCTACCCTCACTATTTTATTTCTCAGGACTGGCTGTTTTCTCATAGCCAGGTCAGTCACTTTCCTGTCTCCCACTCTCATCTCCATTCTTCCTCATGCCCGGTCACTCACCTCAATGTCAATGACCCAGGCTTATGTCATCACCCCCCTCTTAAAAGAAAACTTCGTTTTCAAATATTGGGAGACTAAACTTACTAAACATGTGACCCAGACATATAGCCTGGGTAGCCCTAAGTATGGCTGCACCTTACTCCAGCTACCACCCTAAATAATACATCAAATGCTTATAGTACATTCCCATATTCTTTACACATCAGTACAACCATCTTTCTATCTTGTGTATCAATGCATGAACTAATACATCACATAATAATAATACATTATAGGAAAGCATTATACTTATGTACCCACCGGTCTCTTACTACTTCACGACCCCACAATACTATTTGTGTACCGACCCTATATCAGGTGGTTCTGTTCTTGCATCAACCCACCTCTGATTCCTGTCGATGCTGTGTCCTACCTTTCATGTACCCATGACTCATGGTACCTCTACAATTACAACATCTGTTTGCTATCCCTAGCCCTGGTGTCAGTAATGTCGCGAAAACTCTTTTGACCTGACTCAACTTTCCTATCTGCATATTGCACCGTTACACTTGAGTCTCTGTTTAGTCTGAACTCTTTATTCAATCTCGGCCCATGTATCTGGCACCTTGCTTTCTGCTGCATACGCCTTATGCCTATGTGCCCTGCACTTGCACTATCCTGAGCTGTTCTAGTATATCGGTCTCTATGTGCTAAAGGTACTGCTCCTTGCCCACGTGCAGTTCTGCTATCTGAAAACCTGCGAGTGAGAACATTGTTCTTCCTCTCGAAGCACCATCTACCTTTCTTTGACTGCCTATGTTCTACTCTCCTACACCCTTGGGAACATTTGTTCAGAGTAGTATCTTGTCTCTGGGAGCCACTAGCACTATATTTGGGATCCATTCTCATCTGCTTAGCTGTACTATCCTTGTCCTGAGTTCCTGTGTCTACTTCAAATGCCTCTTCTACCTCAGCTATACTCTCTAAGTTAGGTTCTCTTGTGGTAACTACTTCATTACTGCTTACACTATATTTTTGGTCCCAATCTTTACAATCTTTAACTCATATAACATTTCCTATGATCAAATTAGCCACTGGTGAGTCCAAAACACATGCTGACACTCTTCCAGTGATATATGGTGTTTTTACAGTTATTATGGCTACTGGGTAGAACTCTACTGTGCCGTTGAATGTTATGCATCTAATCTTTTTCCCTGTATAATCCGAGGGATCTATTAAACTTCTCCTCACTCCGATAGACGTACATCCGGAATCCCTAATTGTTAACGCTGGTCTATCATTGACAAATCCCTGATGTAGCTTCAAACTTCCTCCTTCATGAACTGCTGATCCTGCTTTCACTGTATGACCACATATTAGGACTGGCTGACTGTCTTTTTCAGAAAGAGGTTTGCACCCACTACAATCTTCATTGTTCAGCGTCTCAATTACTTGCGCTGCATTTGAGTGCTCTGTTTCTCTCATCCTACATTGATGGCTGATATGCCCATTCTTTCCACATTTGAAACAAGTAATCTCCCTTTTAGTGTTGTTCGTTGGTCCATCTGATGGTTGTGCATCACACTGTGCTGCCTTGTGTCTCCAGCTCCCACAATTCCACATCCGGCATAATTTTGACGTCTCTGGAAGTTCCCTCTTCTATATGGGTACCGTCCTACTCTACCAACATTGTTTCCTCGGAAACCATTATCTTGAAGTTTCTTGCTGCTCACCTTTCTGTGCTGAATCCACACTTTTCGCCCTTGGTCTGACGGCTGGATTTTTGTCCTGTTTAGTGTACGCTGCACAGACTATTTCCTCACTCATTAGTTTCCCAATAGAACTGTTAGGATGTGCAGTCATATAGTTTTGCCCTAACTGAGACATTGTGTCTATGTCCTTTGGCTTCCGTTCCTCAAAGAACGCCACTAAATTAGAATTGCATGCAGATACTACCTTGTCTCTTAACATTAAATCTACTAATTTATTAAAATCTTTCCCTACTTCTGCGAGCTCCATCCATTTGTTAAATGTGTTCTTTACTGTGTTAACAAAGTCTGTGAAATCTTGATTTGTCTCTGGCACTAACTGTCTAAACTTCGTCCTATATCCATGCTCAGTGAGTTGGAACTTTGTCAGCAAACGTTGACGTAAGATAGTGTAGTTGTTCCTTTCTTCTACAGGTAAATTGAACATGGTGTCTAGTGCCTTGCCCGTAAGAAATTCGCCAAGTCGCATTCCATACTCTCTCTCTCTCTCTCTCTCTCTCTCTCTCTCTCTCTCTCTCTCTCTCTCTCTCTCTCTCTCTCTCTGGAATACCTAACGCTTTGGCTGATGCCTCGAACCTGGACAAATAATTTTCAAGTTGGTCCCGGTCTGTAAAATATGGCAGTTTTAATCTCTGTAACGATTGCGACGGTCTTCTGCTTTCCTCACTTTGACCTTTCGAAGATAGTTCTAGTTTTCTTAACTCGATTTCAGTTTGCATCTGGCACTTGATCTTCTCTTTCTCAATTTCCATTTCAGCTAACTTTACTTCCTGTAGACGTTTGTTTTCCATTTCAGCTAGTTTTACTTGTGTCTCTTCCTGTAGACGCTTGTTTTCTATTTCAGCTAACTTTACTTCCTGTAGACGTTTGTTTTCCATTTCAGCTAGTTTTACTTGTGTCTCTTCCTGTAGACGCTTGTTTTCCATTTCAGCTAGATTTACTTGCGTCTCTTTCTCTTCCTGTAGACGCTTGTTTTCCATTTCAGCTAGTTTTACTTGTGTCTCTTCCTGTAGACGCTTGTTTTCCATTTCAGCTAGTTTTACTTGCGTCTCTTTCTCTTCATGTAGACGCTTTGCCTCGCGTTCATTATGCCTCTCCTCTCTTTCCGTCTGCTTTTGTTCTTTCGCTTCTGCATACTCCTGTAACTCTTTACCTTTCATGCCTATTCTTTCACCTGCTTCAATATAATCCATTAAAGTAGGCATCTTGTACTTGTGGACACGTTGCTGTGAATCAGCCAACTATAAATGTACAGACTCTGCTGTTTGTCTTTGTGTCACTTCCCTAAGTACACCCGCACTCCCTGTGTACGTAAATCCGTAGTGCAACAATATCACTCTGTACTCACCCAGTCACTATATAAGCACTAGGTAGTGAGGGGGGAAGTATCACCTATACTTCCTTATATCTATATATCTATGACCAAAAGTTCATGAAGTCCCTGGAAATATTGTTAAACATACATATAAATATATATACAAACAAATGGATGATAACACTAAGTGATGACTATCCAACGCTAGACTTCACAAGCTGAGTACACGGAGACGATGATCACACAGAAATAAACCACAGTAACACCCACAAGCTTGTGTAGGGACACCCACAGTGCGCGTAAAATATAAACTGACTCAGATACCACTAGATAGTAGACACGACAAAAGTGCACAATAATAACATATATCCGAACACAGCAAATATCATATGCAAATATTATGAAAAGAAAGAGAAACAAAACCAATTTATAGCATCAACATATACACAAATTTGACGTCAGACAATTCGGCTCTAGATATTGGTTAAGACTATTCCAATGCCACTGCACGACACGTTAACTCATTAACGTTTTCCTTACAAAAATATCTTGAGCACCAGAAAGACAAATAAATTTTTGTGCTGTATCCCGACTCCCGAGAAACACCCCAAAAATTCCCTACTCTTGACAAACACTGGACCACATACAAATAATTGCGTAACACCCGACAACAATAAATATGACGATGGGAGCAAAACAATAAAAAAATAATAATGTGTAACTGGTTGGCCAACAAATATGGGTCTATTAATCCGTCACCAAAAGTTCTTATTTTTTTCGTGTTAATAGTTATTCGCAATCCGCTGGAAATGTCTACGACGCTAGATTTCAAACCGACTTCTTGTTTTGTTGAGTGGTTATTGAATTCACGTGGTGATCACAAGGTTCCAACTGTCGACAAACGTTGAAGATGATAGTGATATCCAAACTGTTCTGTCTCGACACAGTCCGTAACGTTATTGTACTTTCTCTGTACGTGGTGGCACCACAGTAATAATCCAAAGTGTTCTTTCGATTGTCGTACGAATTGAAGATGATGGTAATTATCCCAAAATGTTCTGGATTGCCAATGAAAGACAAAGTTCAAAGGAAAAATTGGCAGCAAATGCCCAGTGCTATAACCCTGTACCGAAAGTTCTTTTTGGCAACTGTATGCACCCTTTGTGTGCGGTGATGACACATTAAAATTGTTCGCTCATAACAGAATAATGATGACAGTAGTAGAACAGTTCAACAAAGACGACACATAAAGTCTGGTTTTCGTTCATAAACACGTTGTTTATACAGATCTCCTGTGGAAAATCCCAGTAACTTTCCACTGTCCCCAACCTTGACCTTGCCGGACACCTCAAGTCAGTACCTCAGTCTTCTTTGTCACAATAATCCACATTGACTGTCTGTAAAATGACCAGACACTTTTCCGTCATACAAAAACACTTTCCACCCAACCTCTCAGCCCCGACACGGCTGCTCTTTTTTTTAATTTCCCTGGAAAATCACACTTTCCACTGCTGCCCTCGCACGGCTGTGGTAGGGGTTAACGTAACTTTCCCCTCGTACCTGGACGCTGGTGTCTCCACCCGTCCTATTTACTGCGTCGAAAAATCTTTACCAGTCAACTTGCGACAACACGGTGCGCTTGCCTCGCACACACACACCTGTCAATTATCTTTGGTTCCCAATCCTGTCATTATCACCAACAGCGGATGTCCTACACACACACACGCTGCCCTCGCCACTCTGGATTCAACACTGGTCTTTCATTGCCGCGTCTGCTAGTTTCAGCACTACTGCCTGGTATCAAATTTACGTGTCACCGTAATGGGCTCTCCCGGTTAGTCTGTATGGCGTGTCTTTATCACCCCCTCTCGCTTCAGCGATATGGTTGGTTCCAATTCACCTGTAGTGGACTTGACGTGAACTGTCTGTAGCCAGTTACCGCACGGAGAAAAACTCAGTGTTTATACGGTGGACACACTCCACTATCCCCCCTCTCTCCGCGAAGAGCCCACAAATATCTCAGAATGACAACACTGTCTATAATGTTCGTGACCGTACGTAGCCTTCCAGATACTCCTTACTAAGCGACGAGCACCCAGATGTCACACGTCGTTCTTTGATGATAATATCAATGTTCTTGATGATCTTTGCTTGATATTGTCGTGTGATGGTCGTTGTCTAGGTAACGATACTCATGGTGTGTCAATGGAGATATCTAACTGTCTTGCAATACAACTCACCCCCGCAGTGCATATTCACCAGGCATTAAACAAGATTCCGTTGGCGCACATAATCCTTTATTACAGAAATAAGACGGACAAACGGAACATGTTTATACATCCAGAAACAATGTAATCCATAGAATATAAATATCCTCCTCACAATTTAACCAGCACACATCAATGCCTTCTCACGGCCTGCTTCTCATCAAATCCCAAGACAGGTAATCCAGCTACTATCCACGGCTGGATCTCCCACAATACAACCCACACATTGGGTTGGAGCCACTGCTCAACTATAGAACCCACTCTGGTTCAGGCCTGTCTTCACAACTCGGAGAACAACACAACACGGAGATCTCTAACTCCGCTTCTCCTGAGAATACCGACCAGTTCGGCATCTACACATTAACTGCCCTGAAGTCCCTTGACTTCACACACAAATACACAACTGTCCTTCGCCCCATCCGCCTTAGGGGTTTTTTCCCTCTACCCTCACTATTTTATTTCTCAGGACTGGCTGTTTTCTCATAGCCAGGTCAGTCACTTTCCTGTCTCCCACTCTCATCTCCATTCTTCCTCATGCCCGGTCACTCACCTCAATGTCAATGACCCAGGCTTATGTCAGCAACCTCCCGAAAGTGCCGCACAAAGCACGAACTTCGTAGCTCCAGCAACGACTCCCAGGAGTCTCCTGAAAAATGCACTCGTGAACCAAAAAAGCAAACCAGTCAATTCAGTGACAGCCGGCCATTGTTAGGAAAATGCAGTTCACTGTGCAAACTACAGAGGACAAATGTAAAAGCATTTCACACGAATCTCACAGCTCACAGTGTCGCGCTACGCACTCACTCAGTAGCAATATAAAATGACCCAAAGTAGTGCAGCTTTACATTACAGAATTACGACACAGACAGGACGTTGTGGCGATTAATCTTCATCAGCAAACAAACACATTCTCAAAACACAACATATAGTCACAGAGATATCCTGTGACTACATTAAAAGGTGACGACAGGACGAGAAGAATAAAAAGATGAAGAAATGTAAACAATAAAGAGAAAACGAAAATTGGAAAAAAAATGTTCCTACTCGGCTCAGAATTCCGCTGTGTAGCAGGGCGACTGAACCATGTACTACCAGTCCAACATGAGGAAAATGCAAATGCAAACCGTAGCCACAAGCATAAACACACCAGAGGACTTAACGGTTCAATGCCTAACCGAAATATCGGGGGACCGGAGGTCCTGCTCAGTCCTTTTCCACAGACGCGAGGCTGGTTGCTTGGCCACCGACGACCCCCTCCCCCCCCCCGTCCAGTGATATAGTATGACGATATTCAACACCATTAAACCATACATGAATGATGTAGTAAAATATTCAACATTACCAAACAGAGAGTGTGTTTTTGCTCAACATTCGGCAGAAACACGCCGCCATTTTTTCAAATGCAGAAAGTAAACTAAAAACTTTAGATACTCTCAAGCGGTCAATAGCATTCAATCAATCAATCATGTGCCATGCCGGAAAGCGTGGACGGTCATGACTCGCCATTTCACTCGATCACCAGTGTCGTGGATCAGCTCAGTGTTCGTGTCTCATCCATGCCATGTGGCCAAGCCATCCAGGTATTTTCCTCTCGGTCTTCCTCTTGGTCTGTTCCCCTCGATCTTGCCAGTTGTCACTAAGTTCTCCAATCCATTTCTTCTCATAACATGTCCAAAAAATGTTGACTGTCTACGTCTAATTTCTCTAATCAGTTTACGATGTTCATTTGTCTCCTGTAGTACTTGGTCATTGGTTTTTCTGTCTGTCCATGGTATTCTTTGCATTCTCCTCAGAAACCACATTTCTGCAGCCATCAGATGTTTTTCAGATTAACTGCTCATTGTCCAAGTTTCACATCCATACAAAAGAACAGGCTCTATGTATCCCCTCAACACTCTTTTTCTCGTTTCAATTAACATCTTCTTATTGGTCAGAATGTTTTTCATCTTGCTAAAGGCTACTTTCGCCATGGCGATTCTTGTTCTAATCTCTTCAAGGCATCTCCCATCAGATGTTATAACTGTTCCAAGATAATTGTACCGATTCACTTGTTGAAGAATATTTCCATTTACTTGTATATTACATTGTGGCCCTTCTTCCTTCCTACTGACGACCATAACCTGAGTTTTTTTACAATTTAATTCTAACCCCAGTTGCTCACTGTGTACAACAACCGCATCTACTAATTGTTGCAGGTCCTGCTCATTGTCTGCAATTAATACTGTATCATCTGCATATCTAATGTTATTGATGTTTCGTCCTCCAATGCTGATTCCATTTATATCCTCTACATTTCTGCAAATATTTTCACTGTACAGGGAAAAAAGATCTGGAGACATCACACATCTATGCCTAACACCTCTCTTAATTGGCTGATACTGTCCCACTTCATTATCAATCCTTATTGCAGCTTGTTGTTTCCAATATATGTTTTTTATAAGTCTAATGTCTTCCCCATCAATTTGTAGATCTGCAAGCATATCCACCATGCTGACATGTCTAACGCTATCAAAAGCCTTTGTATAGTTAATAAAGCAAAGATGTATATCCTTGTTTACTTCTATAGCACGTTCAATAACTGTTCGCAGCATATACACATCATTTACTGTACCCTTTCCTTCTACAAACCCGCATTGTTCTTCCCCTATTTCAGGTTGTATCTTCTTCATTCTTTGCATGATAATTCTTAGCAAAATCTTTGTGATGTGACTCATTATACTAATTGTTCATTGTTGATCACATTCCAAGGTTCCTGATTTCTTTGGGATTGCAATAAATCTCATTGGCACCTTGCCGTCTTGACAGACGATAGTTTGTGCTTTAAAAAGGCATAATAACTTTTAACTATGGCGGTAGCGAGTGTGACTGATAAGGCCAATTTGCGCTGTAAATGTCCGTTCACAGTGGGTGCATGTGAACACGTGGTCATTTCCACCATCATGCACCATCTTACGTCTCAAACGCTTGGTGTGTGACTTTTCTGCAATAATTTTCTCCTTTGACTTTATTCCATTTCTGATATTTGCCCTCCATGCAACACGTTCAGCGGCGACTTGCTCCCAATGTGCATTATCAATGCCTGTATCAATCATGTCCCGCTTACACACATCTTTGTATCGTAGTAGAGGCCGACCCTGAGATCTCTTACCCATCTGTAATTCACCAAAAAAGATATCCTTTGGTATTCTACCATCATCCATCCTCCTAAGATGTCCTATCCATCTAAGTCTACGAAGACTGAGCATGGAATAAACTGTCACACAACCTGATCTTTCCAATACTTCAGTATTTGTGATTTTGTCTTGCCACTTAATACCAAGAATTCTTCGCAGACACCGCATATGAAAGCTGTTTAAGTTGTTCTCTTGGTGTGAGTAAGTTGTCCAGGTTTCACTGCCATAGAGAAGAGTACTAAGGACACAGGCTTGATAGACAAGGACTTTTGTTTTGGCAGTAAGCTTCCTGTTCTCCCAGACTCTTTTTCTTAACCTGTTCATTGTTGTTGCTGCCTTACCAATCCGGATGTTGATTTCCTGATCTAGGGATAATTTGCTATTTACCACTGATCCTAGATATGTAAAATGGTCTACTATCTCTAGTTCGGCGTCGTCAATAAAGATTGATGGTACCCCGGATGGCAACGCGTGGCGCCCCATGTCTACGCCAACTGACAAGGACTTATAACCCGTAACAGTTGCCTCTCGCTTTGATTCCGAGACCAGTTAAGACCAGGGATGGAGTTATTGCCTCTCCATAGCACAAAGCCTGGGCTAAAATATAGAGATCATGTGTTGCCCATGCAGCATGATCCCTCTCTCGGCCTGCCTAGTTTACTCCAGAGGAAAGGTAACACCCCTACATCTGGAACAAGACAAGCTGCAGAAGCTGCCGGATCAGCAAAGCAATGCTCTAACTGTCCACCTGTTGGAGCTTCGATCCTAGACCAGTTGCCAACCAAGGCTTAGGGCCTGGTCTGCCCTGCCATGACATTTTGTCTTTAGCTTGCATTTCCTCGCACCAGGGTAAGGCTTGTACCCTCCCAATTGCGCTCTTCCGCCCGAAGCCGTTGGCACAATGTGGGGTGTCGGGTTTGGTAAGCGCCGCCCAACGTTCAGCGCTAACAGAAACCAGGTAGTACCGTCTACTGTTATACGGTAGCTCAGTCATATCTGACTAAGACCTGACACCAAATGCAATAAATATAGAGTTACATAATTCAGGAGGTATATCTCCAGTATCATATAATGTGTTCAGCAGTCTGGTGACTTGATCTAGTCCAAATTCTTCTAAAGCTTTAATCATTTCTGTTGTGATGTTATCTGCACCGAGGGCCTTGCCAGCTTTCATATGCTTAAGAACATTTCGAACCTCCATCTCCAAAATTGGCAGTCCTTCATTATTAAATCTAATATCATACTGTTCGTCTCTGTTATCATCATAAAGGTGTTTCACATAATCTGTCCATACCTGTAGAATCTGGTCTTTTTCTATTATGATTTTGCAATCTTCAGTTTTTAGACACCCGGTTGATGTACTTGTTCTTTTATTAGTAAGTTCCTGAATTCTTTTGTGCACTAATTTGGTATTTTAACTGTTGTGTTGGCTTTCAATTTCTAAGCACTTTTCCTCAAGCCATGCTTCTTTTGCCTCCTTACATAATGTTCTGACTTGTCTGTGAATTTCTTCATATTTGACAGAATTATTTTTGCTGAGTCTTCTTGTTTCCATGAGGTGTAAAATTTCTTCAGTCATCCATTTCTTACGACCCACCTTCTTTAATTTTGGAATAGTTGTTTCTGCAGCCACATTGATTGAATTCTTCAACGTTTCCCATTGATCATCCACATCCTGGAATAGGATCTCTAGATCAGACAGAATTTCAAATCTGTTCTGTACTTTTATGTTGAATTTGTTTTGTATTTCCTTGTCATTACTCAATGTACACAAATCATACTTAGTGTTTCCTGTTATATACTTGACTTTCTTCAACTTTATCCTCAATGTTCCTGTGATTAGTCTGTGGTTACTATAACAATCAGCACTGGGAACTGTTTTTGCTATTGTTAATGCGTTTCTAAATCTTCTGCTAATCAGAATGTAGTCAATCTGGTTTCTAATCCTGGTATCAGGACTCCTCCATGTCCATAATCTTCTAGGGTGTTGTTTGAACCAGGTGTTTCCTACAATCATTTCCTGTTCTTTTGCCCACTCTACGAGTCTGTATCCTCTTTCATTTCTCTCTCCTAAACCATAGTTTCCTACTGTGTATCTATCTCCTTGATTTCCTACTTTTGCATTGAAGTCCCCTATTATGATGTTTATTTCTGAATGTTTACATTTCTTTAAGGCAGACTCTGTCATTATAAAATTCTTCTACACTATCTTCACTGGATTCTCCTGTTGGGGCATATACTTGAATAATATTTATGCTAAAAGGTCTGCCACTTAATTTAACTAGTACAACTCTGTCCGACACGGCCCAATATCCTTGAATAGATTTTGATGTTTTCCGGTCCAGAATAATTGTCACTCCCCTATGACGATCTTCACCTCCAGAATAAATAATCTTGAAATCTTCTTCTATCTTGATGCCTGCTCCTGTCCATCTCGTTTCGCACATACCTAAATTATCAATTTTTTCCCTTTCAATTTCTTGTTTTATGTTTTCTAATTTTCCGTCGTTGTTTAACGTCCTAACGTTCCAAGTTGCTAATTTTAACGTCTCTGTCCTTGTCCGATGATCGGTCTTTAAGCGAATCATGATATACTAGGCACTTTTAAAGAGGTAGTTTGCCGTTGCTTTCCTCTATGGCAGTGACCTTACTGGTCGGAGACCGCAGCCATTGACTCAAGACGAGTTCCTTTGCCTGCCGTCGTGTAAATCGAGGCCATGACCCACAAATATCTGTCGGCTGCCCTCAAAATTACATCCACCACCTGCCTTCCGTGGCTTCTTTTGAAAACTTCCAATAAAAGGAACACAATATAACATCACATAATCCACAGGGAAACACTATTCACAGGGAATCCAAAGGAAATCACATGAAATCCAATGAAAAACACTAAATAGCGTCCCTCTGAAAAGTAACGCTTCATCTTGTCGCCATTGTACCGGAAGTTGTATATATATATATATATATATATATATATATATATATATATATATATATATATATATATATATATATATATATATATATATATATATATATATATATATATAGCATAATCAATCAATCAATCATGTGCCATGCCGGAAAGCGTGGGCGGTCATGACTCGCCATTTCACTCGATCACCAGCGTCGTGGATCAGCTCAGTGTTCCTGTCCCGTCCATGCCATGTGGCCAAGCCATCCAGGTATTTTCCTCTTGGTCTGTTCCCTTCGATCTTGCCAGTTGTCACCAAGTTCTCCAATCCAATTCTTCTCATAACATGTCCAAAAAATTTTGACCACGTCTAATTTCTCTAATCAATTTATGATTTTCATTTGTCTCCTGTAGTACTTGGTCATTGGTTTTTCTCTCTGTCCATGATATTCTTTGCATTTTCCTCAGAAACCACATTTCTGCAACAATCAGATGTTTTTCAGCTTGACTGCACATTGTCCAAGTTTCACATCCATACAAAAGAACAGGCTCTATGTATCCCCTGAACACTCTTTTTCTCGTTTCAATTGACATCTTTTTATAATCACATACGAGAAACAAATTGACAGGCATTCATTGGCACTCACATAAATACAGCACAGATTTGAATCCGCCTGCTTTTCGTAGTTTTGTGAATTGACTTCTCATGCAGTTTCAATTTTCCCTAAACATTAATATGTATGTGTTACGCGAACACGGAGGGGGGGGGGGGGGGGGGGGGGGGGGGGGGGGGGGGGGGGGGGGGGGGGGGGGGGGGGGGGGGGGGGGGGGGGGGGGGGGGGGGGGGGGGGGGGGGGGGGGGGGACTGAGTGGTCTCGAGGTATGGTGTCCGCCTCTGGTGCTGGAGGTCCCGGGTTCAAGCCGTGATTTTTTCGCGTTGAATTCTAGTAACAAAATGTCCCCTGGTCTCTAGGTAGTGAGATCGGACACCCGTGTGTATTGTTGCGCAAGTAAAAACCCCTGGCAGTTGGAAATCGAAACAGAGTAGCCTAACGGCGCTGTCCAGGCAAAATTTCGAGTTAAAAATCTATCCAAAGTATTTCAGGATCCTCGCCGGTGCTACGGAGTTCGTGCACTGAGCTGAGATTCTCCGGACTCAGGCTTGAGTTAGGAGTAGAACGGAGCACTTATGGATTACACCCGTGTGTCGTGATGTTGATCCGTCGACTAAACTACACGACTAAACTACGTGAACACGCGCACACATGCTCAAGCCATCACATTCAGCCTCATGGGACACGTATGCGTATGCATTGCCATTTTAAACTGTCATTTACTGCCACTCTAGTACCATGTGGTGTATGGCAGGTGGGGGGGGGGGGGGGGGGGGGGGGTCTTTGAGCCTGAGGAATTAAGGCCACCTGGCTAGTGCAGTCGCCGCGAACTGTGCAGGTTAGGATTTTCTTTTTTGCCCCCGGCAGAAAAAAATCGAATAAATTACGTCACACATAGATATGCATTCCAAAGGTCAGTTTGTAACGGGCTGTTTCTACACGTAGTAGTATAAGTGCTGCTTACAAACCTCGTGGCCTCAGCAAGAGTTATGTCTATATGAGGCTGAGGTATTCTTCCACCTACCTTTACCAGTTGAAAGCCTTTTCATTTCCACCTATGAGAGTAGGTCAGAAAGTTATGCACCACAATTATTATCCCTTAAACCGAAAATAACACACACATAAAATTTAGTCACAATATTCATTCACATGTGCAGCAAACATTTCTCATCATCATCATCATCATCATCATCATCATCATCATCATCATCATCATCATCATCATCATCGTCATCATCATAAAGTGCCGTGCCGGCTGGCGTAGGCGTTCATGGCTCTCCACAGATCTCGGTCTTTGGTGTTCTGGATCAACTCTGCTGATGATATTCCTCCATGCCACCGTCTCAATCCGTCCATCATCATTTCTCTTGGTCTGCCTCTGCCTCTCTTCCCCCCCCCCCCCCCGATATTTCCATTTGTCACGATGTTCTCCAATGCCTCTCTTCTCATCACATGACCAAAGAAAGCTGTTTGTCTCTTTCTTTTCTGTCACGAAAAAAAACTTGATGTTTCGATCGATGACAGAAAGACGCGAAGGTCGTCTACAAAAAAAAAAACCAGACAAACCCCTTTGATGAGTGCGAGAATGTGGAATAAACAATTCGCGGAAACTGTCTGCACATTGTCGGCGTTTCTTTATGATGTGGGTTGTTCGAGAAACGGACAATAGCGCCATACGTCTGCCAGGCGGTAGTTAGCCTTCGAAGTGTAGACGAAATGTCTGAATACACGTCGGATAGATTCTGTGATGTGGGGAAAAAATTCCCTGGTTCACAGGCAGACAGGACTTTTGTTGTACGAGACAAAGGATTCCCAGATGAAAGCAAACTAGACAGCGGGGTGATTCCACATTGTCTAAAACAGAGGGAGAAAACCAGATTCTGGACTGTCTCGGCAATTTGGTGACGTCACTCAAGCCTCGAAAATAAAACTAGTTGAGGTAAACAAAGTTGAGTTAGTCATCCACAAGTTCTGAAGTGATGAGGAGAGGAACGGCATTCTCAGTTGTGTTATAGAGCGAGATTATAATGTCAATTTGTTGATATAGATATATCGGCGGACATCGATCCAGTCTGTGATTATATAATCTTCATCTGCAACGAGAATTGCTATATGGTATTCTATTAATCATATTTAGCTTAGATTATGATTAGTGATAGAATGTAGGATAAGTGCGGTGATAGAAAGTATCATAGGAGCGTCGGCACCAGTAGCCAATTTTGTAGTTTAAACTAGCCTGTGTGATATATCATTTAACTCAGGGAGTTAAGGCCAATGTAGTGGGACACTATTTAGAGAGATTGAGGATGGTGGGGAGGGATGAGGGGAATGTGAAATGGTAGGATCTGCTGTGTTTCTACCCTTTTCCTTTAATCTTTCCTTGTTTTACCATGACTCAGATAATGTGATGAGCTATTTGGCCGTATGACAGAGCTCGGTTCTCTGTTATAGTCCTGAGTGCTGCTATCGGCCTACACTCACGTAATGAAGGTCAGAATTGAGTTGCTCTCACCAGGGTGTTCTATTCTACAGGTTCCATCTGGGTGTGCTTCGATATTCCACAGTGAAGCTAGAAACACGGTTATTGAAAATGATGGCTTGCAAACTGAAGACAGAGATTTCTGAGAGACATATTAAATTGGGTTTATACCCCAGTTGGTCTGTGGGAACCTGGCTTCAGCTGAGCCGGACATGCTAATGATATGTGTTATCAGTTAAATACCATTTGATTTTATCATGCATAATATAAACTCATGTTCATTATTGTAGTTTGAGTGAGAGAGTCAGTAAGTGTGAATGAGAGACAGAACGAGTGAGCGTGAGAGTGAATGAGTGAGCGGGAGAGTGAATGAGTGAGCGGGAGAGTGAATGAGTGAGCGGGAGAGTGAATGAGTGAGCAGGAGAGTGAATGAGTGAGCGTGAGAGTGAATGAGCGGAAGAGTGAATGTGTGAGAGTGAATGTGTGTGTGTGTGTGTGTGTGTGTGTGTGTGTGTGTGTGTGTGTGTGAGAGAGAGAGAGAGAGAGAGAGAGAGAGAGAGAGAGAGTGAGAGAGAGAGAGAGAGCATCACTATTTTTACGTCACATACATTTTATGTACACATTTTTCTCCATGTTTAACATTTTTATGAGACTGCTCATGACAAGTGTCAGTGTATGTGTGTGAGTAAAGTGTGGGAGTTTGTTCATACTAGTTTCAATACTAACGTGAGACATTTTGTATGTGTCTAGATGTGAGGAAGTCTGAGTGTATGTGGAGGATGTGTGTGAGTGTGGGGATATGTGTGGGTGGGGGTTGTGTGGGTGTGGGTATGCGTTTGGATGGGTTGGGGTGTGTGGGTTTTGGTGGGTAGTGGTATTTGTGGGTGTTAGTGGGATGTGTGGATGGATGTGTGGGGGTGAAAGTAGGGGTGTTGGAATGGGTGTGGGGGATGTGTGTATGGGTGGAGGATATGTGTATGGGACGGATGCGGGGGATGTGTGTTTATGTGGGTGGAGATGTGTGGATGGTTTGAGGAAGTATGTGTGGGAGGCGGGGTTGTGTGGGTAGGGGATTGTGTTGGGTGGATTGGGGATGCAAGGGCGGGTAGGGAGAAGTGTATGGTGTGTGGGTTTGAGATATGCGTGCGGTGTGTTGGTGGGGGATGTGTGAATGATGTGTGGGTGGAGGGTATGTTTGTGGTGGTATGGGTGGAGGATAGTGTGTGGTGTGGGGGATGTGTGTGATGGGTGCGGGGAATGTGCGTATGGGTGGGGTGTATGTGTGGGTGAGTAGGGGATTGTGGTGGTTGGGGGAAGTATGTGGGGTGTGTGGGTGGGAGATGTGTGTGTGTGGATGGGGAATGTGTGGGTGGGGGTGTGTGAGTGGCTTAGGGATGTGTAGGTGGGTGAGGGAGTTGTATGTGTTGGGGTGGGATGTGTAAGTGGGTGGAGGGTGTGTGTGGGTAGGGGTATTGTGATCGAGAGATGTTTGGTTGGGGTGGGTGTGTGGGGGTGCGTAGTGGAGGATGTTTGCGTGAGTGAGTGTCTGTTGGTGGACGGGTAGGGACTGCGTGTGTGGGTGGGGAGAGGTGTGTGGTGTGTTGGTTGGGGATATTGTGTGGGTGAGGTATGTGTGTGTGGGTGGGGGATTTTTGTGGTGTTTGAGTGGGGGTATGTGGGGTGGATGGGTAAGGGTATCTGTGTGGGTGTGGGTGGGAATATTGTGTGGTATCTGGGTGGGGGATATGTGTGTGGTGTGTAAGTGGGGATGTGTTGGTGAGGGATGTGTGTGTGTGGTGCGTGGGTTGGGAATAGTGCGTGGTAGGGGGTGTATGTGATGTGCGGGTGGGGGATTGTGTGGTGGGGGATTAGGTTATGGCATGTGTGGGTGGGTGGAAGTTGTATGTGTGGGTGGTGGGGTGTGTGTGAGTGGATTGGGGATGTATGGGTGGTTAGGGAGATGTGTGTGTGTGGGGGGGGGACATGTTAGTTGGTGGGGATGTGTGTGTTTGGTTTGGGGATGTGTGAGTGGATGTGCGATGTGTGGGTTGGTGGGGGATTGTGTGCATGGGTGGGGAATATGTTGTCGATAAAATGTGGCTGGGGGATGGGTGGTTTGAGGTGTGGGTGGGGAGAGGATGTGTGGGTTAGGATGTATATGTGGATGGGCGTGGGATGTGTGGGTTGGTGGGGGAATGTTTGTGGGTGGCGAGTGTGTTTTGGTTGGGGGATCAGGTGAGGGCAGTGTGTGCGGGTGGGGGATGTTCGGGAGGGGGATGGGTCGGTTGGTGGGGTATGTATGTGTCCCTTGGTGTGCGTGTTTGTGGGTAGGTGGGGTGTGTATGTGTCCCTTGGTGCGCGTGTGTGTGGGTAGGTGGGCGTGTTGTGTGGGTGGGGTGATGTATGGGTAGGTGGGAGATGAGCCTCATAACATGGTAATTAGCCTTGTTTATGTTTACAACATTCATTTCACAATGTTTATTTTTCTTCCTATGTAAATGTATAATGCTCTTGATGAACGAAAGACGAGTGATTGGAAGGGCCGAATGTAAGACGGGCCTGCGCGCCCAATTTGTGACCCTAATAAAGTTGATTTGATTTGATTTGATTTGATTTGTGTTTATTAAGTGATAGCTTGATTACTGAACAGTCAGAACATTATAGATAACACAGATACCAGGAACACTCATATAACTATATACATACCTGGAACATTTAGATTGTGTTATTGATATGGGGAATCTGTTATAACCAGTGACAATAGAACAATTAAGATTTCCCAAGTAACAGTAACAATAGTGAGAGAATTCTGTGATTAACAAACAGTTAATAGCATAGAAGATTCACAGAGTATAGGAAATTGAAGAACAGCATTCGACAGTGTTCGATATGGATGTCCAAGCATCCTAATGGTTCGAGCGACAACGGAGAAAGTCGTCACGTGACCGGAGAAGCATCACCTGGTTGAGGTTGTCTGTCCGGAATACATGGTGCTGGTGTGTGCTCAGCACAATGATGGGAATGACTTTGATCCTGAAACACTGATCTGAGTCTATATACACCTTAGAATATACGACACACATTCTATACATTATACACACACACACTTCTCCCACATATACTCTTTGCTTTAATAAATTTCTTGTTTTTATTTGTTGAAGCTAGAGTTGTCAAGTATGTTATGTTCGGGAAGAATTGGAGGGAGCATGATCCAGGGGTGAGTAAGAGTGAGAAGAAGGTGTCTTTAGACTGAGGGAGTGTTGTGGACGGTGTCTGGTGGATATCTCCAGGATATTGATATTGAATTAAAATAAATGTGGGTGTTGATTCCCCTCACCCCAGGGACGACACTAAAGTAATAAAGCATTACTACTGCGACATTATTGTTGTATATAATGTTTTAGTTTCATTAGCCTCTTTAAAGCAATCGTTGTTAGTTACTCTGGCAGTCCAAGGAATTCGTAACATTCGTCTTAAAAACCACATCTCTGTTGGCTCTAAGTTCTTCCTAATTTGTTCATTTACATTCCAAGATTCACTGCCATACAGCATAACAGGTTCTATATAGCATTTTAGCACTATCTTTCTTACATTCATTGATAGCGACTTATTGCATAAGATACTCTTCATTTTCTGAAATGCGGCTTTTGCTTGCCATATTCTGCTCTTAATCTCTGTTGTACATCTTCCATCCAATGTTATAAGTGCCACTAGGTATTTAAAATTATCCACTTGGTTGGGAATTTCCCCTTCTATTTCTACGTCACATTTTGGTGTCCCCATTTTCTTTGATATCACCACTGTAACTGTTTTCTTGATATTCAAGGAGAGTCCTTTCTGTGCAGTCTCTGAAACTACAATGTCCGATAATTGGTGTAGGTCTGTTGCATTATCCGCCACCAATACTGTGTCATCTGCATAGCATATATTGTTTATATTATATCCTCCGATTAGTATTCTTGGCTTCTCTTTGATCTCTCTCATTATTACTTCGCTATATAGGGAGAAGAGATAGGGTGACAAGACATACCCCTGTCGTATTCCTAGCTTTATCTGTTCGTAACTACCCTCTTTATTTCCCATTTTAATTGCTGCTACTTGGTTCCAGTATAAATTCTTTATTATTCTTAAATCTTTCCCATCAATGTTGATATCTTCCAACATTTTAATCAGCTCATCATGTTTTACTTTATCAAATGCCTTAGTATAATCTATGAAGCATAAATATATGCCCTTCTGTTTCTCTATTGACCTTTCTATTAGTGTTCGTAATATATATATTGTATTGTTTGTAACCTTTCCTTCCATAAAACCATACTGTTCTTCACTAATTTCCATTTTTATTTTCTTTCTTGTTCTTCTCATTATAATTCTGAGTAGAAGCTTAGTGACATGGTTTATGAGGTTAACTGTACGAAAATCTTCACATTCAATTGTTCCTGGTCTCTTTGGTATTGCTATAAATACAGATTTTACCATATCTCTCGGTAAATATCCACTGTTGTAAATATCATTTAGCATTTTGGTTAATATATCTACCCCAAATTCTCCCAATACTTCTAATTCTTCTACTGTGATTTCATCTGGCCCAGCTGTTTTTCCTTTCTTCATATGTTTCACAGCGTCAGCGACTTCTTCTTTTAGAATAGGTGGGCCTTCTAAGTTACTTTCTTCTGTTAATTCTTCCCTTTCTCCATTATATAATTCTCTTATATACTAATTCCACCTCTTCATTATAACACCTTCCTCCAGTAATATCTTTCATGTTTTTGATTTCAAACACCCTGTATTTATTCTTATGTTTCTTCCTGTGAGCTCACTGATTTGTCTGTGCATACTTTTTTGATCTTTAATGGAATTTAATTCAATTTGCTTGCATTGCTCGTTTAACCAACTTTCTTTTGCCTTCACACATTTATCTCTTATTTCTTTATTTATCTTAGCATACTCTTGTTTGTCATATTTATTATGTTTCCTTTTGTCCATCAGCATTAAGATTTCTTCATTCATCCATTTTTTCTTAGGATTTTGGCTTCTCTCAGGTAATATTTATTTGCTAGTTTGATGGATGGAGTCCCTTAACATTTCCCATTGATCATTTATACTCTGTAATTTAGCTATTGCATTGTACCTATTTTTCACAGTCACTCTGTATTGTTCTTGAATTTCTTTATCTACTTTCAGAACCTCTTTATTAAGTCTCAGGTTCTTAACCATGTTTCCCCTCTCTTTAATCTTACTTTTATTTGTCCACATAGTGGTACATGATCACTATTACCGTCAGCACCAGGCATTGTCTTTACATTAATTAATGCATTTTAAATCTTTTATTAATAAGTATGTAGTCAATTTGGTTGTGTATTTTCATATCAGGGCTTTTTCATGTGTATAGCCGTCTTTTATGGTGTTTAAACCACGTGTTTCCAATTATAATATCATTAATATTTGCCCATTCTATTAGTTTCTCTCCTCGTTCATTTCTTGTACCTAAACCGTAATTCCCCACTATATCCTCTATTTTTCCCTTTCCTAATTTTGCATTAAAATCTCCCAGTATTATTTTTATATCTTGTGATCCAATTTGAGCTATTGCCATTTCTATTTCATCGTAAAAGTGTTGTATTTCTTCTTCACTACTGCTTGTTGTTGATGCATATACTTGTATAATATTTATGTCTATTGGTTTGCCTTTGATTTTGACCATTATAACTCTATCTGAAATACACCAGTATCCATTCATAGATGTGGCTGTTTATACTTATCAATATAATCCCTATAAACTTTAACGGCTTTACGCCATCTTGAAACAAAAACATGTATCCCAGATTTGTACCACATTTTGTCCTATTCTCGTATCCATTTCTTCACTGCATTAATCACTCCCTCGTTGTCTTCAAACTTTGTCCCACGGATAGCATTCTTAAGGGGACCGAAAAGATGGAAAGCAGATGGTGCCAGGACTGTAAGGTGGGTGGGGCAGTACATTCCACCACATGTTGTCGATGCCGCCCCCTCCCCCTTAATTTGCAAATTTGTGTGAGGACGCGCGTTTTCGTGAAGGAGAAGCAGTTGCTATCGATTATTGTGAGGCTTTATCCTACACCTAACGAAGATTGAGTTTTGTGAATGCTTTGATGTAAATTTCAGAATTGATGGTTCCCTCTTTAGGCAGCACATCCACGTCAATAACCTCATCAATGCGCCCCCCCCCCCCCCAAAGAAAAAAAATAGGGAGTATGAATTTTCCGGCCAATGGAGCTGTTTTAAATATTTTTCTCATGGGCGATTAAGGATGGTGTCACTCCATTAACTGTCTTTTTGTGTCGATCTCAAATGAAGGACTCAAATTTCGTCTCCTGTCACAATGTTTGACAAAGTAAGAACATCCCTATGTGTCTCGAACCGCCACAAGAACTCCAAACAAATTATTCTCCTTTGGGCCTCATGGTCCTCTGTGAGTGTTTGAGGAACCCATCTTGCACAAACCTTTGAATATCCTAGGTTTTTCAATATTTCACTACATTTTCTCATTACAAGTTGCACGGACAATTGTTGAATTGTGATTCGCCTGTCTCGGCGAATCATAATGTCTGCACGTTCCAACATGATCCAGCAGTGGGTGGCTGTCAAGAGGAAGTCAAGAGCGCGGCTTATCAGCCAGCTCTGCATCTCCACTTGCAGAAACCAAAACTCTCTGCACTCAGCGGCTAGTTGTGCTTCTATGGACTGCAAAAGTGACATAAACGACACACAAATGTTTGTGAATGTTAACAATAGTTTCTTTCTCTGCGATCAAAAATTCCATAGCAACCCTCTGCTTGTAACGTACGCCATTAATAGCTGTCATTTCAGCTGTTTCGTGTCGCGGATTAGAATTGTCTTAGAAAGGTGCAATTTGACATACACCTTCAAGAGATTGTATTCCTAAATTGGTGGGAATTTAATGCTTTTATCTTTATTATTAGCTGAGATAATAGTTAGTTAGTTAGTGTAATTAGTTAGTTAGTTAGTTAGTTAGTTAGTTAGTTAGTTAGTTAGTTAGTTAGTTAGTTAGTTAGTTAGTTAGTCGACAGATCATCCTCGTTGCATTATAAGCATTATAAGCAAGGCTTCGATCAAACCGTATCCCCAGTTAATTCATTGCCTGCGTTCTTTCCACCGTCTCTGAACACAGCATTACAGTTGGTGTTGGATTGTTGACAATATGATTATTCAACGAGAACCAAGTCACTGTTGCCTTTGTTGGGTTGACCATTGCCCCAGCTTCATCACACCAAGTACTTATGCGATTGAGTTCGGTTTGTAGTTACACAGCAAGTTAGTTAGTTAGTTAGTTAGTTAGTCGACAGATCATCCTCGTTGCACATCGAACCATTCAGTCCATAAGTGCTCGGATCCCCTCCTAAGCAAATCCCGCAGCGTGTAGCGGCTAACGACGCCAGTTCTGTGTTGGTTTATCAATCTTCTTTGGCTTCCTGCGTAGTGTTCTTGTTTGGCCACCCCTCTTTTCATTTGCTGTTCCCGCAGTCTGGCCATTGTTGTAGATTCACAGTCATCACTTGGTTCACGCAAAAGTCTCACTTCACGTAGAGCATTCAGAATGTCAGCCTGGTCCATGGCGCGTCCGCCCTCCACAGTAGCCTCATCTGCGAGCTTGTCAGCCCGCTCATTTCCTTGTACTCCCTGCATGCCCTGGCACGAAGATGAAACTAATCTTTGTCAGCCGAGACCGCTTCAGAGGCAGCAACCATTCTCTTCGGATCGAATCCTCCTCTATCCTCTTGATCATGTTCATTGAGTTGCTAAGGAAAGAAGCCCTAGTGAATGTCTGTGTCTCGAGCCATGTTATTGCTTTACTTACTGCCATGACTTCCATGGTCAGGCTACTTGTGGTTTCAGTGAAAGCACCAGAGTCCTCCTTCACAATTCTCCCTCCGGCCCGAGCTGTAAAGGCCCATGAGCTTCTCACATGTCGGACGACCGACCCATCTGTGTAGATGACCGCGTCACCGTCTAGCGAATTCTCGAAAATCAACGCTTGTACTTCAGCCTCAACAGCAGCCGGATTTTCTTGTCTGCATTTTCTATCTAGTTGGATGCAAACTGAAAAGGATGTGCAGAAGTCTGTTGGCACTTGCACCCACTCCTCGCCAGGTTCTAAGTCCTCAAGTGAACACACCTGTTGAAGAATGTCTTCGGCTTGACCCATCCACGACCGTCCTCTTTTTAACCTGCTGCCCTTCACCTTCCTAATTTCACTATGCAGTGGATGTTGTGTGTTTGCGTTAATTCTGAGGTAGGCGCGTGCCCTGCAAACTTGTATTCTCTCTTCAATGGTTGGAAAATCAAGAAGGTAGCGCATCGCCCTGCATGCTGTATCTCTTGTACATCCAAGAATAATGCGCATAGCTTCATTCTGTATCCTTTCCATCCTTTCTATCTGCTTATGGCTGAGAGTCAGGATTGCCATTGCATACTCCAAAACAGACATGACCAGCCCCTCGTACAGAAGACATAGATGGCGCTGCTCACAGTTTGCTGCCGCCATCACCCGCATAGCTGCCAAACCCCGCTTGGCCTTTGTTATCACCTGGTCTATGTGCACATTATAAGCAAGGCTTCGATCAAACCGTATCCCCAGGTAATTCATTGCCTGCGTTCTTTCCACCGTCTCTGAACACAGCATTACAGTTGGTGTTGGATTGTTGACAATATGATTATTCAACGAGAACCAAGTCACTGTTGCCTTTGTTGGGTTGACCATTGCCCCAGCTTCATCACACCAAGTACTTATGCGATTGAGTTCGGTTTGTAGTTCCACAGCAACCTCCTCTCTATCCTTACCCTAACGATACACTAAAACATCATCGGCATATGACAATGTCCTGCCAGGTCCAGTGATCTGCTCACTGGTAGTTCCACAGCAACCTCCTCTCTATCCTTACCCTGACGATACACTAAAACATCATCGGCATACGACAATGTCCTGCCAGGTCCAGTGATCTGCTCACTGGTGATTCTCACTGTGTAGGCGTTGAACAGTACCGGAGATAATGGTGATCCCTGTGGTAGGCCAGGATATATTGTTGTTGGTTCCGAAGTCCAACTGCCACATCTAAAAACTACTTTCCGTTGGTAGAGGGCTGCAGCAATCCAACTAAGGAGGAATGGACTTACGTTTAGTTCAAGAAGCTGAAACATTAAAAAATCCAGTGGTACTCTGTTGTATGCGTCCTCAAGATCAATCGCTGCAGCAACGGTTTCAGTGCCTGAGTGGAAACCTTCATAGACATCATGGGCAAAGACTGCTGCATTGGTCCAGGTTTCTCTTTTTGGACGGTACCCACCCAGGGTAGGTGGGAAAACACCTTGCCTCTCTAGTTGGCTTGATATTGATATAGTTAGTTGAAAGATCAACCTCATTGCACATCGAACCATTCAGTCCATAAGTGCTCGGATCCCCTCAGCAAATCCCGCAGCGTGTAGCGGCTAACGACACCAGTTCTGTGTTGGTTTATCAATCTTCTTTGGCTTCCTGCGTAGTGTTCTTGTTTGGCCACCCCTCTTTTAATTTGCTGTTCTCGTAGTCTTGCCATGGTTGTAGATTCACAGTCATCACTTGGTTCTCGCAAAAGTCTTACTTCTTGTAGAGCATTCAGAATGTCAGCCTGGTCCATGGCGCGTCCGCCTTCCACAGTAGCCTTACCTGCGAGCTTGTCAACCCGCTCATTTACTTGTACTCACGCATATCCTGGCACGAAGATCAAATCTAATCTTTGCCATGCTGAGACCGCTCCAGAGACAGCAACCATTCTCTTCGGTTCCACCCCATCTCTATCCTCTTGAGCATGCTCACTGAGTCGCTAAGGAAACATGCTCTAGTGAATGTCTGTGTCTCCAGCCATGTTATTGCTTTACTTACTGCCATGACTTCCATAGTCAGGCTACTTGTGGTCTCAGCAAAAGCACCAGAGTCCTTCTTCACACTTCTCCCTCTGGCCTGAGCCGTAAAGGCCCATGAGCTTCTCACATGCCGGACGACCGACCCATCTGTGTAAATGACAGCATCACCCTCTAGCGAATTCTCGAAAATCAACATTTGTACTTCCTCCCCCACAGCAGCCGGATTTTCTTGTCTGCATATTCTGTCTAGATGGATGCAAACTGAAAAGGACGAGCAGAAATATGTTGACACTTGTATTCATCCTTGCCTTGTTCTAAGTCTACAAGTGAACACACATGTTGAAGAATGTCTTCAGCTTGACCCATCCACGACCGTCCTCTTTTTAACCTGTTGCCCTACAACTTCATAATTTCACTATGCAGTGGATGTTGTGTATTTGTGTTAACTCTGAGGTAGGCGCGTGCTCTGCAAACTTGTATTCTCTCTTCAAAGGTTGGACGATCAGAAGGTAGCGCATCGCCCTGCATGCTGTATCTCTTGTACATCCAAGAATAATGCGCATAGCTTCATTCTGTATCCTTTCCATCCTTTCTATCTGCTTACGGCCCATAGTCAGGATTGCCATCGCATACTCAAAAGCAGACATGACCATCCCCTCGAATAGAAGACATAGATGGCGCTGCTTACAGTTTGCTGCCACCATCACCCGCATCGCAGCCAAACCTCGCTTGGCCTTTGTTATCACCTGGTCTATGTGCTCATTATAAGCAAGGCTTCGATCAAACCGTATCCCCAGGTAATTATTTGCCTGCGTTCTTTCCACCGTCTCTGAACACAGCTTTACAGTTGGTATTGAAGTGTTGACAATATGATTATTCAAAGAGAACGAAGTCACTGTTGTTTTTTTTTTTGTTGGGTTGACCATTTCCCCAGTGTCACATAAAATCTTGGAATGTCGATTGATGACAAAGTGTCGCGCCAAAAGTCTAACATAAAGCCGGAATTTCTTTAATGTGTTGTTGCTTGAGGACAAACTGTCTCGCCATATGTCTGCAGACGGCAGCCAGCCTTTGAAGTTGTAGACGGATTGTCTGGATGTGGGTCGGCCAGATCTTTTGTTGTGGGGAAATTATTCTCCGGATTACAGACTGGCGGGACTTTTTGAAGTTCCGGGACAGGTCCTCAGATGAAAGCGGAATAGACGGCGGGTTATTTCCATCCAGTCTACAACTGGGAGAGAAATATAGATTCTAGACTGTCTAGTGTCTAGACAGTTTTGTGACGTCACTCAGGCCCAGTATTAAACCAGTTGAGGTAAACAACTTTGGGGCAGTCGACCAAATGTTGTTAAACAACTAAGACGTATGTGTTATTCCGAGTTGATTCTGGCGAGGGACTACAGTGTCTTCAGTCGATTTACATTGGCGGACATGTTACCTTCGTGTGATTTAGTAGCCCCAATTTTCAAATCGGAATACATATATGGTAATAAAGTACATAAACCTACATTAGATTATTCTTAGAAATCGAGTGTAGTAATGTGAGTTTATAGAACGTATTGTAGGAGCGTCGGCAACAGTAGCCTATCGCATAGCTTAAACTAGTTGGTGTGAGATATCAATCAACTCAGTGAGTTAAGGGAAATGTAGTGGGATGATGTTTAGGAAGATTGAGGATGGTTGGGGGGATGAAGGAAATGTCAAATGGTAGGATCTTCCAGGAGGGCATCTGCTGGGTTTCTACCCTTTTCCTTTAGTCTTTCCTTGTCTTACCATGACTTAGACCGAAGTGATGAGCTCTTCGGCCTTATGACAGAGTTTGGTTCTCTGTTATATTTCTGAGTGCGGCTGGTGGCCTACACTCACCTAATAAAGGTTGGAATCGGGTTGCTCTCACCAGGTGTGTTCTCTATTCAACAGGTTCCACCATAGTTACCACCAGCTAGAAGAAAAGTCATGGCTCGAGTATTGAAGGCAGAGTTTACTGATAAGCCTTTTCACTGGGCCCATAACCCAGAGGGTTTGCAGGAACCTGGCCTCTGCTGAGCAGGAAATGATGATAATATAAGAGTGTTTCCTAATTGATAGTTTACATCACATTAAAATCAAGACACTGACAATAACACCTATACCAGGAACATTAGTATATATATTTATCTGGAAACTGGACAGTATGTGTTACAATTGGTGAATTCCAATCATTACCAATTAACTCTGTGTGTTATAAGTGGGGAATTCCAATGAACAGTATAATACTAACATTCGGTTTTCCCAAAGTGACAGTAACATTATTTTTATGATTCTCTGATCCCAGAACTGTTTAGGAAAAAGTAGTTACACTGTGTGTGTTAGATCGATTATCAATATTGGACTGTTTCCACTATTGATGACCAAGCATCTGGATTGTCCAAGAGCTATCGGAGGAAGTCGACACTTGGCCGGAGAAACACATCATTTGGGTGAGGTCTTCTGTCTTGAATATATGGTGCTGTTGTGTGGCCAGTACAGTGATGCAACTGACTTTGCTCCTGAGCTATTCGGTCTGACTCTACATACATGCTAGATGATACGACAGACATTCTACACATACACTTTGCACACACCTGACACTTTTCTTTATTAAATTGATTTGTCACCTTTTTTTTAAAGTTAGTGTTGTGTGAGTATGTTTTGTAAAAGAATGAGAGGGGGCATGGTCCAGTGGTAAGAGAGAGAGAGAGAGAGAGAGAGAGAGAGAGAGAGATCCAGGGACCGACGGGGTGTTGTGGACAGTAAGCTAGGAGATTCTCAAGATAAGGATAAGTGGTTAAAAGGATGTCGGTGTTGATTCTCCTCACCCCAGGGACGACACTCAATTATTAATATTACGACACCCAGCCTCAACACACCAAGTACTTATGGGATTGAGTTTGGTTTGTAGTTCCACAGCAACCTGATCTCTATCCTTACCCTGACGATACACTAAAACATCATCGGCATATGACAATGTCCTGCCAGGTCCAGTGATCTGCTCACTGGTGATTCTCACTGTGTAGGCTTTGAACAGTACCGGAGATAATGGTGATCCCTGTGGTAGGCCAGGATATATTGTTGTTGGTTGCGAAGTCCAACTGCTACATCTAAAAACTACTTTTCATTGGAAGAGGGCTGCAGCGATCCAACTAAGGAGGAAAGGACTTACTTTGAGTTCAAGAAGCTGAAGCATTAGAAAATCAAATTGTACTCTAGTGTACGCTTTCTCAAGATCAATCGCTGCAGCAAAGGTTTCAATGTCTGCGTGGAAACCTTCATAGACATCATGGGCAAAAACTGCTGCATTGGTCCAGGTTTCTCGTTTTGGACGGTACCCACCTAGGGTAGGATGGGAAAACACCTTGCCTCTCTAGCTGGCTTGATATTTTCCTGGCAATTAACTTCTCCAGCAGTTTGCCTATTGTATTCTGCATGGTTATAACTCGATATCCTGAATTTTTGTATGGTCTTTGCCAGGCTTCGGCAAGGGAATCATATACTGTGTAACCACTCCTCCTTGGTGGAGTATTGATACATGACAAGGCAGACGTGGTTGCGGCCTTGTGGGAGCATGTGCACACCTCGGAGGAGCAAATGGATCACCATGGTCTGGCAAGAATGAGACAACGAGGAATGACGAAGGGATCTGGCCGACGCTCAAAGGAAAGGCGAGACGGACTTATAATCAGAGTGCTACTGGTACTATTAGTGTTGGAACTCTTCGCTGGCTGCTGAGGATGGGGACGGAGCACGTATGGGAATGCCCCGAATGCTGTGATGTCGATTCCTAAATCAATCAATCAATCAATCACTCCTCCTTGATGCTAGCACTCCCTATACTGTTTTTGTACATGTCTGCCAGTTTTTCTAGCTCATTGTCGGTACACCTATTGATGTCGTCGTATTTTAAACCATCTGGCCCTGGAGCGCTATTTTTGATAGTCGAAGCACTGCCTTGATTTCTTTCACTGTCAGTGTCTCTTCATCGAAGTGTTCCGGGCCTTGCATCTGTCTGAGGTGACCTCCTTGGCAAGATTTCGGCCTCTAATGTCTGTCTGGTATCTCTGCTCTAGATAGCGTTCAAAGAGGGCTTTGCCCTTGTCCTCGTCAGTCCTCTGTCAGATGAGGTCAGCACCTTGGAAGTCAGAAATGCTCTTATTCTTGACTACCCCACTCAAGCTGTTATGTAGTCGCCATAGTAATTTCAGTGACTTTTCTGTGCTTACTCTTTGACACACCTCTGCCCATTTTTCACTTTTAACCACCTTGACCAGTTTTTTTTTTTTTTTAAATAGCTTCCTTTTGTGTGCATCTCTCTTTCTAAGTGCATGTAGGAACTAGGATGACCAGCACTGTTATACTTGGCATTTTGCCATCTCCTTACAGCACTATGCTTATCCATCCAAGCCTTCTCCACCTCGAAATTCCACCAAGGTGGCTGCTCCAAGCTTTTTTTCCTGCCTTGAAGCTTTCTGCGCTTGTCACGTCTTATTTTACTCACCACATCTTGCTCTGTACTGTCATACTGGAAAGTCTTGACCGTTGACTTGTGCGGCGTGGTTCTGCCTTTCTCCACCAATATGCTGCAAGCGTGGTGGTCGCTGCCGTGGTGTCCTAGGACACCTCATCTACACACTGTAGTGAGTGCAGGAGAAACCAGCGACAGATCAATAGCACTGTCCTCATCGCCTGGACGGCTTGCTGTCCTGGTGACACAGCCACCGTTGATACAAACCAGATCAATGGTTTAAAGTGCAGTCTCGAGCCCCCCCCCCCCCCCCCCCAATTCAATCGGGCATGTGTCCTTAGTGACTCGATGAGTATGCTCAGGAGGATAGAGGTGGGGTGGGTCCGAAGAGAGTGGCTGCTGTCTCGGTTGGCAAAGATTAGTTTCAGCTTCGTGCCAGAGCTTGCGGGTGTACAAGGGAATGAGCGGGCTGACTGGCTTGTAGGTAGGGCTACTGTAGAAGGCGGACGAGCCATGGACCAGGCTGACATTCTGAATACTCTACGAGAAGTAAGTCGTTTTCGAGAACCAAGCGATGCCTGTGAATCTACAACAATGGTCAGGCTGCGAGAACAGCAAGTTAAAAGAGGTGTGGCCAAACAAGAACACTACGCAGGAAGCCAAAGAAGAGTAATAAACCAACACAGAACTGGTGTCGTTAGCTGCGGGATTTGCTAAGAGGATCCGAGCACTTATGGACTGAATGGTTTGATGTGCAATGAGGATGATCTGTCGACTAACTAACTAACAATATGGTTATTCAAAGAGAACCATGTCACTATTTCCTTTTTTTTGGGGGGTGACCATTGTCTAAGCTTCAACACACAAAGCGCTTAATGCGATTGAGTTCGATTTGTAGTTCCACAGTAACCTGATCTCTATCCTTGCCCTGACGATACACTGAAACATTGTCTGCATATGACAATGTCCTCCCCGGTTTCTATGATTTGCTCGCTGGTGATTCTCACAGTGTAGGCGTTGAACAGCACCAGAGATAATGGTGATCCCTGTGGTAGGCCAGGATATATTGTGATGATTCTTCACGGATTGGCTTCACCTTTCCAGCAGGCAATAGGTAGCTTCGCGTGAACTGTCATATTTGCTTTTCGTACTGTAGCTACCAATTCTTTGTAATAATAATAATGATAATTACCATTCTTTGCCTTGGTTTAATTTCACAAGAACCCCTGTAGGAACCTATAAGGACCATCACATTATTCAGCCATTAGTGTACAGAGGGATAGGTGGTCAGCCAATGCATTTATCAATTCAGGCATTTAATATCAGCAGATGGAAGATAGTTGTAGTAAGAAAGTTAAAAGTAGAATATCGCAAACAGAAGCAGCATTTCACAAGATGAATAATATTCTATGCAATTTATCCTTATCATTTGAGGCGAGGATAAGAGTTCTTAAGAGTATATTACCCAATCCTGATGTACGGAAGTGAATCATGTACAGATAACAGGACTACAGTTAACAGATTATAGTCAGGTCTTAGTCAGATATGACTGAGCTACCATATAACAGTAGACGGTACTACCTGGTTTCTGTTAGCGCCGAACGTTGGGCGGCGCTTACCAAACCCGACACCCCACATTGTGCCAACGGCTTCGGGCGAAAGAGCACAATTGGGAGGGTACAAGCCTTACCCTGGTGCGAGGAAATGCAAGCTAAAGACAAAATTGTCATGGCAGGGCAGACCAGGCCCTAAGCCTTGGTTGGCGACTGGTCTAGGATCGTAGCTCCGACAGGCGGACAGTTAGAGCATTGCTTTGCTGATCCGGCAGCTTCTGCAGCTTGTCTTGTTCCAGATGTAGGGGTGTTACCTTTCCTCTGGAGTGAACTAGGCAGGCCGAGAGAGGGATCATGCTGCATGGGCAACATATGATCTCTATATTTTAGCCCAGGCTTTGTGCTATGGAGAGGCAATAACTCCATCCCTGGTCTTAACTGGTCTCGGAATCAAAGCGAGAGGCAACTGTTACGGGTTATAAGTCCTTGTCAGTTGGCGTAGACATGGGGCGCCACGCGTTGCCTCTGACGGTGGGAGACACCTATGTGTCACTGATCAGCTACCGCCCGCCTCAAGCTGAGCAGCCCCCAGCCAATTGGGTGCTGATCCGCCACAGCCTGCCTGCTTCAATGGGTGCTTGGGGCTAGGACAAAATCTGAATCGCAGGCTGTAAAACCAATGCACCAGGTACAAACAAAAATAAAAATAGAAACCTCAAGCTACGGCTTGCAACCTGGAACGTGAGAACCATGTGTCCAGGATTTTCCTCTGACTTGACCAATATTGACGATGTGAGAAAAACGGCTGTGATTGATGCCGAACTCAATCGTCTTAACATTGATATTGCTGGCCTGCAGGAGACTCGCCTCGCTGAGGAAGGGTCACTCAGGGAAAACAACTACACCTTTTTCTGGAAGGGTAGAGGGCAGGCAGAAAAAAGGCAACACGGTGTGGGGAAGAATTCGCTACTGGGAATGATTGAAATTCCAGCAGGAGGAAATGAAAGACTATTATCCCTGCGCTTGGCAACCTCTTGTGGGTTTGCCACCATTATTACTGTGACGTAATAGACAGTCTCCCCCTTTATTTTTGCTTAAATTACAGTGCAGATCATATTTTTCATTATAAATATATCTAGGAAAACGACCTTTTCCCTATTTTCCCATGTTTGTAGATATCTCTATAAATATGCCTGTATTATTGGCGAGAATTTAATATATTTAATCTCCTGTAAACCTAGTGAATATTCTAGTGTTTTTAAAATATATATTATACAGTATATTATAGAACTATTAGTTATGCATGCCTTCTGCCCCAGCGCAAGTTTGGCTGAATAACATATTCAGTTTTAGCCTGCGACC
Source organism: Cepaea nemoralis (assembly GCA_014155875.1). Lineage (NCBI taxonomy): Eukaryota > Metazoa > Mollusca > Gastropoda > Stylommatophora > Helicidae > Cepaea > Cepaea nemoralis. The sequence continues at coordinate 152,673 of JACEFZ010006807.1, forward strand.
CGGGTGGCAACACGAGAATCTGCCTGGCCAGTTGTCGTCAGCCGGCAGATCGTCCATTTGGTCAACTAACTCGAAGCGGTAGGACACAGGCGCCGATACTAGCTGTAAAAAGACATATTGCAACAAAATGATCCAGGCTCTAGTTAGCCGATATTTGGGAAAAGCAAAATTGCGAGCCAAATTGATACCCAAAAGTAATAACTAATATTTACCCTGCTAGTGGCACTGTTCCCCCGTGGAGAGGTTTAATCACCACATTTTGGAAGGTACGTTGATTTAATTAATTAGTACGAATTTACATGTATATATTTACCGGCATTTGTAGTGTAGATTCAGGGTGAACTACGCGATAACTAATGTTAGAGAACAGGGATCGTAAACTACAGCCAGAATAAATATATAATTAATGGAGACGCTGATTATACTAAGACCAAAATAGAGGAATGAAGAATGAAGAGAACGGCGACACAAAATGGCGAAATCTAACAGGCGGGAACTGGACTATCGAAGAATGGTCAGACAATGAAGCTTGATGTTTAACTAGGGATTAATATAATATATACTAGAATAATATATCGCCAGTGAAGAATATAATTATAGAATGAGAGGGGCAATTCAGATGAATAAACGGTGACAGGAAAGACTGATAGTTAATTGTGAAATAATAATTCTTTCACATAGTCTACTGGAGACCACGCTTGTCAGAGGTCATCTCATGACAGCGTGGGACAGGCCTTTCATTCACATCAGTATCCTTGCTTCAACGCAGTCCTTCACTGCCTACCCTCTACTCCTATGTTAATACTTCAACCCCCTGTAGAATTTAATTTGTGTGTTTCGGGAGTGAATCAGGATTATAATTTACAATACTGCTTCATGTGCTGAGATAGAATCTGAGTGATTCATAATATATGTTCGTAATTTGTCAAGTGAATGTACTTTGTGTGCTTCATAATCTATGGCGTTCCTTCGTCGATTGAATGTACTCTGTATGATTCATAATCTGTGGTGTACTTCGAATGAAGGGAATCTGTCATTCATAATCTATGTTCATACCTCGTCATGTGAATGTAATCTGTGATTCATAATCTTTGGTGATACATTGTCGAGTAAATATAATCTGTGTGATTTATAATCAATGTTCGTGCCTCATAGTTAAATTTAATCTGTGGGATTCATACTCTTGTGTACACTTCATTGTGTTAAATGTAATGGGTGTGATTTATAATATATGTGAATGCATCATAGTAAGAATATTGTAGAGTGTGATCAGACTCAGAAATTTACATCGATGTGTCCGTGTCTGTAAACTGGAATACATGTGCATCTGAGTCTGATGAGATTGATAATATGTGGCTAAGGAAAATAGTATTTGTCCACGTTAGCCATTTGTCATTGTGTTGTCATAGTGATGTGTCTGTGACAGAGGTGATAGTCTTGTGATGCTAGTCGTGGCTGAATATGAGACTGAGAGCGAGGTGTGCAATGAGAGTATCTTGGACGTAGGACAAGCATTCACCGGTTCTGTTTTTCTGATTAACTTCCAGCAGTTCTGCACCTTCTTTGGTGGTACCATGAGCCAGCAACTTGCAGCAACGCATACTTACCAGTCGTGAACACCATGTCTATTGCCGGAGAGTGAATCCGCAACCTGAACTGGAACATCACCTGAGTTGACAAGCCGGACCCAAATCTTGAGCTGAGTGGCCAACCTCCTCGGCTGACACCTTTAGCCTGCCAACTTAGTCTAGGATTTGATTGCCTACACACTAGGGCAACAGACTTTTACATGCCACAGTATTTCATTAAATTAATAGTTATATGTGATACCAGAAACTTACTTAGTCTGTTGCTGTTATACTCTAATTTAATATTAGGATACTGAGAGAGCGAGAAAGAATGCAAGTTGTAACTTTATATTTGTACTCTTCCTCCATGTTGTGAGAATGGATCAGTTAAAGGGGGCTCTTTAATTTTTGCAGGCATTCGTCGCCAGATTCATTAAGCCTACTGTCTAGAATTATTCCTAGTACGGTTGTTCGCTTTACCTATCTGTGCCTGAACACTGTCTGAAGACCTGGTCATTCCTGGGACAGTTCCAAATCGTACTTCCTAGTTCGAGCCATATCGGCCTCTTCTTCGACAGTGATTAGTCTTTCGGAATCCTGAAAGTCTATTGGTTGCTATTTCAGATCCTTGTCTGTCAAAATAGTCAACATTACGCGACAATTGGTGGCCGCGTCCGGTCTAGAATTATCATCTATTACTGATTCCAGCCGAGTATCCAACCTCGTATTACAAGTTCAACTTTTAGTTTCTTCTCACTAGAGTATCCTGTTAGTAAAAGTGTGGCCTTACAATAGACTAGTATAGTAATAAATTATAATCAGTATATTAACCACTTATACAAGCACAGTAACATTGGTACCTATAAGTTAGGACTAACAGTTAAGATAAACCAGGTGTCAGACGGGTGAGTTTTGTGTTGAATCGTTGCATTGCGTTAACTTACATAAGTTGTTCTGTAATATATTGATTACAAATTTTCAGGACAAATATCTTGTTGGTAAGTAAGTATACTTCAGGTACTTCAACTAAGATCTAACAAGCGCTTACACATCATGTCTGTTGAAAATCAACCCACAACTCAGGAGCTTAAAGAGAAAGGGGCCTTGTTAGGATATGAAGGTGCAGAATTGAGCAAATATATTAGAGAGGCGGAAAGAGAATGGAGGCAAGAACAAAGGGAAGAAAGAATCCGGATGGCGGAAATAGAATCCGAGAAACAGATTAAACAGGCAGAACTGGAGAAGGACAAGGAATTGAAACTAGCAGAACAGGCGAGACAGCATGAGATAGAATTAAGAAGACTGGAATTGCAACACCCGGATGCTTCAAGATTCAGTAGTGCTAGTTCTCCAACCCACTCTAGTGACATTTCTGCGGGACCACACATCTCCAATGGATCAATGAGTTTTCCACTGCTCCCCTTTGACCCGAAAGAAGATCAGATGGATAATTATCTTGACAAATTTGTTTTAATGTGTGAAGCCTACAATCTTCCCAGCGAAAAATACAATCTTAAGCTCTCCCAAGGGTTAAGAGGCGCAGCTTTCGACGTGTTTGCTAAACTTCCTCCAGGTCTCGAGAGGGATTTTCTTACTCTAAAATCCGCTTTGCTTAAAAGATTTGAATTGACATCAGGGGCTTACAGACTGAAGTTCCGTTCGGCCAAGCGATCACAGGGAGAATCGTTCGCTCAGTTTGCCTCGCGATTACACACTTATTTTTCTAAGTGGGTCGAACTGAGCGATTTCGATGCTACTTATGATGGTCTTGAGGAAATGGTTCTTACAGAACAGTTTAAAGATACACTCCAAAAACCACTTCAAACTTTTATTGCTGAAAATGGTGGGAATAGGCTTCAGGAAATTATCTCTTTAGCTGAAAGGTACTTAACTGCCCATGGCGAGGGGGGTACCACTAAAACCACTCATACTAATGCTCAACAAAATCTTCCAGAACAAAATCAGAGTTATCAACAAAATAACTCCGTAGGTAATGACACTAAGGGGCACCCTGGCGGTCAACGCCAAAACCCGGGATTTCAGAAACCTATAGCTCAAAACACACCAGCACAGAATAGTGGATGGGGAAAGCCTTATTGTAAAAGCTGTAAAACTAATGATCACCACACTAGTTCTTGCAGGAATAAACCCCCTACCCAGTATGTTGCGTGTATGACAACGGGGGCAAGTACCCGACAGAACTTAGATTCTGGAACTAACGGTAAACCACCCACAGTCGAGACTATTCTGGTAAATGGTAGCCCAGTGCAATGTCTCTATGACACGGGATTGACCTGTGAGGCAATCATAAGTAGACACTTAGTGAAACCATCCCAGTTGACTAAGCAAAGAGTTGCAGTAAAGGGTGCTACTAGGGGCTCCCAAACCATTTATGCTCAGATAGCTAAGGTGCATGTGACATCTAAGTATGTCACAGGAACTATTCCAGCTGCTGTGATTGAAGATCCCGTATATCCATTTATCCTCGGAAATAAACATGTATATTTAGGGGAACCCTCATCACCTATAATAATGGCAAGGCAGACCCATAAGGGCACCGTTTTGAGTGACCCTGAATTTTCTATCAACCCACTATCTGGGGAGATTAGGGCTGCCCAAGCAGCATGTCCAACCTTACAATCTTGCTTTGGCAACCTGCCAAAATCTAGGAATCCACCCAGAGTTGGTGATTTCTATATACAAGACGAGTTGCTATTCCATAGGGCAAGAACTATGGGGAACTTCCATGAACAGCTGGTCATACCCAAAGAGTATCGTGCACCTATATTAGAAATGGGACATTCACTCTCGGACAGTGGGCATATGGGGATAAAAGCTACAATCCGAAGGCTTGCTTTCTCCTATTTCTGGCTGGGGATGACCAGGGATATTAAACAATATGTCAGGTCATGTAAGGAGTGTCACCAATTCCCACCCAAACATAGGGAAACTCAACTTACTTTAAGAGACAGAGTATTTGTATTATTACCCAAGAGGGATAATAGATTAGAACTTGGTTGGCAGGGTCCTTTTCCTATACTAGAGAAGGTGTCCCAGACTAAGTATAAAATTTATTTTAGGGGTAAACCCACAGTTTTTCATATCCAATTGCTAAAGAAGCAGGTTGGAGTAGAAGAGTCACCGGCGCATCTGATGGCATTCTCGGTGGTAACTGAGGTCAAAGGTGGAGATGACTCGGTAGTGGAGTATCCCCTAAAACCTCAGGAGACCAGGAATGATGTCTTCCTCAACCCTGACGCGGAGACGTCTGAGTCAGAGAAGAGTAGACGAATTCCAGTGTCTCATGCACCAATGCGTACAGATAAGCCTGGTAAGACTAATATTGTCCAGGTCGATATGAATGTTAACACTAAGGACTCAGCTCCACAAAAGCATTATCCTGTTCGTACGCGAACCGAGAACCCTTATGCTTCTAGAATAGATTATATTCCTAGAAAGAATAATTTAGGGGCGGATGGCTTTAGTAGACAGCATCCACAGTGTAGATCTCTCTGGAACCAACACCAGGGGAGAAGGGCTCTTAGAAGAAGTCTTAAGAATGAAGAAACATGGTTGAGTAGACAGGGTTCTACTTAAGAGGGTGAGACTAGTCCAGATGACCCATAAATGTTAGAGTGAGTGCTAACAACACTAAAGGGGAATCCTGCCGGGAGAAAAGTTTGTTTTCTCAAACTTTTCTTTCAACGGGGAGCATCTGTGACGTAATAGACAGTCTCCCCCTTTATTTTTGCTTAAATTACAGTGCAGATCATATTTTTCATTATAAATATATCTAGGAAAACGACCTTTTCCCTATTTTCCCATGTTTGTAGATATCTCTATAAATATGCCTGTATTATTGGCGAGAATTTAATATATTTAATCTCCTGTAAACCTAGTGAATATTCTAGTGTTTTTAAAATATATATTATACAGTATATTATAGAACTATTAGTTATGCATGCCTTCTGCCCCAGCGCAAGTTTGGCTGAATAACATATTCAGTTTTAGCCTGCGACCCGGGTGGCAACACGAGAATCTGCCTGGCCAGTTGTCGTCAGCCGGCAGATCGTCCATTTGGTCAACTAACTCGAAGCGGTAGGACACAGGCGCCGATACTAGCTGTAAAAAGACATATTGCAACAAAATAATCCAGGCTCTAGTTAGCCGATATTTGGGAATAGCAAAATTGCGAGCCAAATTGATACCCAAAAGTAATATTTACACTGCTAGTGGCACTGTTCCCCCGTGGAGAGGTTTAATCACCACATTTTGGAAGGTACGTTGATTTAATTAATTAGTACGAATTTACATGTATATATTTACCGGCATTTGTAGTGTAGATTCAGGGTGAACTACGCGATAACTAATGTTAGAGAACAGGGATCGTAAACTACAGCCAGAATAAATATATAATTAATGGAGACGCTGATTATACTAAGACCAAAATAGAGGAATGAAGAATGAAGAGAACGGCGACACAAAATGGCGAAATCTAACAGGCGGGAACTGGACTATCGAAGAATGGTCAGACAATGAAGCTTGATGTTTAACTAGGGATTAATATAATATATACTAGAATAATATATCGCCAGTGAAGAATATAATTATAGAATGAGAGGGGTAATTCGGATGAATAAACGGTGACAGGAAATACTGATAGTTAATTGTGAAATAATAATTCTTTCACATAGTCTACTGGAGACCACGCTTGTCAGAGGTCATCTCATGACAGCGTGGGACAGGCCTTTCATTCACATCAGTATCCTTGCTTCAACGCAGTCCTTCACTGCCTACCCTCTACACCTATGTTAATACTTCAACCCCCTGTAGAATTTAATTTGTGTGTTTCGGGAGTGAATCAGAATTATAATTTACAATACTGCTTCATGTGCTGAGATAGAATCTGAGTGATTCATAATATATGTTCGTAATTCGTCAAGTGAATGTAATTTGTGTGCTTCATAATCTATGGTGTTCCTTCGTCGATTGAATGTACTCTGTATGATTCATAATCTGTGGTGTACTTCGAATGAAGGGAATCTGTCATTCATAATCTATGTTCATACCTCGTCATGTGAATGTAATCTGTGATTCATAATCTTTGGTGATACATTGTCGAGTAAATATAATCTGTGTGATTTATAATCAATGTTCGTGCCTCATAGTTAAATGTAATCGGTGGGATTCATACTCATTGTGTACACTTCATTGTGTTAAATGTAATGGGTGTGATTTATAATATATGTGAATGCATCATAGTAAGAATAGTTGTAGAGTGTGATCAGACTCAGAAATATTACATCGATGTGTCCGTGTCTGTAAACTGGAATACATGTGCATCTGAGTCTGATGAGATTGATAATATGTGGCTAAGGAAAATAGTATTTGTCCACGTTAGCCATTTGTCATTGTGTTGTCATAGTGATGTGTCTGTGACAGAGGTGATAGTCTTGTGATGCTAGTCGTGTCTGAATATGAGACTGAGAGCGAGGTGTGCAATGAGAGTATCTTGGACGTAGGACAAGCATTCACCGGTTCTGTTTTTCTGATTAACTTCCAGCAGTTCTGCACCTTCTTTGGTGGTACCATGAGCCAGCAACTTGCAGCAACGCATACTTACCAGTCGTGAACACCATGTCTATTGCCGGAGAGTGAATCCGCAACCTGAACTGGAACATCACCTGAGTTGACAAGCCGGACCCAAATCTTGAGCTGAGTGGCCAACCTCCTCGGCTGACACCTTTAGCCTGCCAACTTAGTCTAGGATTTGATTGCCTACACACTAGGGCAACAGACTTTTACATGCCACAGTATTTCATTAAATTAATAGTTATATGTGATACCAGAAACATACTTAGTCTGTTGCTGTTATACTCTAATTTAATATTAGGATACTGAGAGAGCGAGAAGGAATGCAAGTTGTAACTTTATATTTGTACTCTTCCTCCATGTTGTGAGAATGGATCAGTTAAAGGGGGCTCTTTAATTTTTGCAGGCATTCGTCGCCAGATTCATTAAGCCTACTGTCTAGAATTATTCCTAGTACGGTTGTTCGCTTTACCTATCTGTGCCTGAACACTGTCTGAAGACCTGGTCATTCCTGGGACAGTTCCAAATCGTACTTCCTAGTTCGAGCCATATTCGGCCTCTTCTTCGACAGTGATTAGTCTTTCGGAATCCTGAAAGTCTATTGGTTGCTATTTCAGATCCTTGTCTGTCAAAATAGTCAACATTACGCGACAATTACTGCATATGCACCGACACTCGATTCCTCTGATGATGTGAAGGATTTGTTCTATGAGGAGTTAGACTCCGTGATCAAGGCAGTTCCAAAATCTGACTACATTTATATGCTCGGTGATTTCAATGCTTGTGTGGGCAAGGACTCGAGTTCATGGCCAGTGTGCCTTGGAAAATACAACATCGGTCGCATGAATGAAAATGGGCAAAGGCTGCTGGAGCATTGCACCAGTAATGACCTATGTATTACAAACTCTTTTTTTAAAACAAAAGAGATGCATAAGGTCACATGGAAACATCCAAGATCCGACCATTGGCACCAGCTGGACTTCATCATCACACGGAGACAACATCTGAACCATATATCATTGACTCGTAGTTGCCACAGTGCTGACTGTGATACAGATCATTCTTTGGTTGTTGCAAGAGTTAGACTGAGACCAAAGAGAATCTACACAGCTAAACACAAATCTAGCCCCAGGATTAATATTATTAACACTCATGATCCTGAAAAAAAAGTGCTTTCAGTTTCAACAGCAACTTGAAGACGCTTTCACTGATACACCAGAAAATTGTACAGTAAATGAAAAGTGGGGTCAAATTAAGGAAACTCTTTATAAAACTGCCGTAGGGGTTTACGGCACTGTGGATCATAAGAGGCAGGACTGGTTTGCGGCCAACAGCGAGACTCTGCAGCCCTTGATTGATAAGAAGAAGAAAGCTCTCTTAAGAAACAAGGAAAGACCAACGCGTAACACTCTGAGTGAGCTAAGGCAAGCTAGGAAGGATGTGCAAAAGGCTGCCAGGCAGTGTGCAAATGATTATTGGATCAAGTTATGTGAGTCCATTCAAATCGCAAGTGATAAGGGAGACATAAGAAGCATGTATGAAGGAATAAAGAAAGCCTGTGGTCCAGTGATCAAAAGAAGTGCACCGCTGAAAACCTTGACTGGAGAAGTCATCACTGATAAGAAACAGCAGATGGACAGATGGGTAGAGCACTATTTGGAGCTTTACTCAAGTGAGACCAAACTAGCGGATGATGCCCTTAACGCCATAGAGGCTCTACCAACTCTTGACCACCTGGACACACTTCCCACCATAACAGAAGTTAAGTGTGCTATAAATGAACTTGCATCTGGCAAGGCTCCAGGTAAGGATGTGATTCAAATAGAGGTTATCAGGAGTGGGCAAGACACACTCACTCTACAGATCCACCAGCTAATAGAGCAATGCTGGCGTGAAGGACAAGTCCCACAGGATTTCAAAGATTCAAACATCATAACGCTGTACAAGAACAAGGGTGATCGGAGTGACTGTAACAACTATAGGGGTATCTCACTTCTGTGTATTGTTGGAAAAGTATTTGCCAGAATTGTTCTGCGCAGACTTCAAGTCCTAGGAGATCAAGTCTACCCCGAATCACAGTGTGGCTTTCGACAGAACCGGTCTACCACTGATATGATATTCTCATTGCGACAAATGCAAGAAAAATGCCGTGAACAGAATCAACCACTGTTTATTGCCTTCATCGACCTCACAAAGGCATTTGATTTGGTCAGTCGTGAGGGTCTGTTCAAGGCACTAAAGAAGATTGGCTGCCCACCAACTCTTCTGTCCATTGTGGAATCGTTCCACACAGGCATGAGGGGTATAATCAAGTTTGATGGTGCAACTTCTGAAGAATTTGAAATCAAGAGTGGAGTTAAGCAAGGTTGTGTACTAGCTCCCACACTCTTTGGAATATACTTTTCACTTCTACTGAAATATGCATTTCGTGATCAGGATGGTGGTATATACATTCACTCACGCTCAGATGGCGGCCTCTACAATGCTCAGAGATTGAAGGCTAAGACCAAAATTAGGAGGGTACTGATCAGAGAGTTGCTTTTTGCAGATGATGCTGCAGTTACGACCCACTCTGAGGAAGAATTGCAATGTCTACTATCTGCATTCTCCAATGCTTGTTCTGAATTTGGTTTAACAATTAGCAAAAAGAAGACACAGATTATGTCACAAGGTGCACATGGGGTACCATCAATCTTTATTGACGACGCCGAACTAGAGATAGTAGACCATTTTACGTATCTAGGATCAGTGGTAAATAGCAAATTATCCCTAGATCAGGAAATCAACATCCGGATTGGTAAGGCAGCAACAACAATGAACAGGTTAAGAAAAAGAGTCTGGGAGAACAGGAAGCTTACTGCCAAAACAAAAGTCCTTGTCTATCAAGCCTGTGTCCTTAGTACTCTTCTCTATGGCAGTGAAACCTGGACAACTTACTCACACCAAGAGAACAATTTAAACAGCTTTCATATGCGGTGTCTGCGAAGAATTCTTGGTATTAAGTGGCAAGACAAAATCACAAATACTGAAGTATTGGAAAGATCAGGTTGTGTGACAGTTTATTCCATGCTCAGTCTTCGTAGACTTAGATGGATAGGACATCTTAGGAGGATGGATGATGGTAGAATACCAAAGGATATCTTTTTTGGTGAATTACAGATGGGTAAGAGATCTCAGGGTCGGCCTCTACTACGATACAAAGATGTGTGTAAGCGGGACATGATTGATACAGGCATTGATAATGCACATTGGGAGCAAGTCGCCGCTGAACGTGTTGCATGGAGGGCAAATATCAGAAATGGAATAAAGTCAAAGGAGAAAATTATTGCAGAAAAGTCACACACCAAGCGTTTGAGACGTAAGATGGTGCATGATGGTGGAAATGACCACGTGTTCATATGCACCCACTGTGAACGGACATTTACAGCGCAAATTGGCCTTATCAGTCACACTCGCTACCGCCATAGTTAAAAGTTATTATGCCTTTTTAGAGCACAAACTATCGTCTGTCAAGACGGCAAGGTGCCAATGAATGAGTTAACAGATAGGAGAGGAATTATGTGGAAGCTTCTGAGATGTTGATGTATAGAGAAATTATAATAAGACAGTCAACAAATAGAAATAGCAATGAAGATATCTTGAAAGAAGTTAACTCACAATGAGAAATGGTTACTTGCATCAAAGGAAGACAGAACATATTCTTTCAGTTTGTCATGAGAGAAGAGGAAAGCTAGAGTTTGTCCTTACAATGAGAAAGATGGATAGGAGAAGAGGAGTGAATAACTAAGAGAGAATATGCTGGACATTTGACATACTAGCATCGATGAAAATCAGTTTGAAAACTGAAACATAATGGGAGGGGGGAGGGGATGCGTAGTCTCGAGGTATGGTATCCGCCTCGAGTGCTGGAGGTCCCGGGTTCAAGCCCCGGGATTTATTTCACGTGGACTTCTAGTATTAAGATTTCCCCTGGTCTCCGTGTAGTGAGATCGGACGGCCGTGTATATTGTTGCGCACGTAAAATATCCCTTGGCAGTTGGGCATCGAAAAAGAGTAGCCTAAGGGCGCTGCCCGGGCAAAATTTCGAGTTAAAAATCTACCCAAAGTATTTCAGGATCCTCGCCGGTGCTACGGAATTCGTGCACTGAGCTGAGTTTCTCCAGACTCAGGTTTGAGTTAGGAGGAGAACGGAGCACTTATGGGTTACACTTGTGTGCCGTGATGTTGATCCATCGACTAAACAGTTTGAAAAATGAAAAGTAGAACATGATTCATTGACAGAAATGCTCACAACGCTAAATGTGAGGAACTGAAAAAAAAAAATGATAATCATTAGAGAAAGCAAAGAATAGTAACAATGTAACCTGTCATGGATATCGTAAGAGGCGACTAAGAATTGCCTTTCTAGGGGATAGATAAGTAGTATAGTAGGGTTTCTATCCACTGCATTTTGGAGGAGGATGTATCTCCATGTTCCTACTAAGGAAAGGGGGGATCGTCGTCCTCATTTTGAAATCTATTGATAAATTCATGTATTTTTTCTTCTTGTATTGGCTGTGCGTAGACATAATGAAGTAAGAGGTGTATCCTTTTTGGGGTACAGTATAAAGTACAACACTGAAACAACAAAATAACTAACAAATGAACGATAACAGAGGTATAATGATTTTTAATAACATTAAATCATAAATAGACATAATTCATATATAATGTACATAAAAATATATAAGCATACTTCGTCTTCTTCTTCTGCATTCATCCAGAGTGTTTTTTTTTTTCCAGACGTGATTGCATTGTGCCTGTTCACAGTAGAGCTACGTTCTTGCGCTGTCAGGCTGACACATCCGACTACTGCAGGCATTTGTTGACCGGATTAACCTTCCCGGGAGTTTCTTAGGACATTTGACTCTCACTGTTCTGGTGTTATCCCCCATCCCATCTGGTCCATTTAGAACAGCCAAAGACATAACGATCAGCCCTCAAGGGAAAGCAGGGGCAGACCATGGACATTCCCCGCCACCCAAGGAGGCTTCCATAATTGCAGAGCTGACACATAGCGCTCTGGTAAGGGGCCCATCCAAGGAATTGTTATGCCCTGCACATGGCTGCCTAGCCTCACTTCCGTATATTGGGCGTTCCAGTCACCACAGGCTGTTCCTCCAGAACACCAGAAGAATGCAGTCTGCAGATGACCATCTGAACATTAAAGAATATTACAAAGCGGTTACTGATACATTTTTAGTTTGGAATTGTCTCTTAATGTAGAAATAAGAGAGGGAACCTTTGTGTTGCTCATAGGTATAGATATCTGAGATGTGTGTTTTTTTTAAACGCGCATGTGTTCTACCCCCCTCCCCAGCCTGTTGGGTTGAGAGTATATCGAAATAATTTTCCTTGTCTAATTTGTTGTGCTTCTTAGTCTGAGCTTTGGTTCTGGTTTCAGTGTAGAAGCCGAAACAATGTTACGTTTTAATGCAAGGAGAAACCAGTCACTTGCCTTCATACACTAGTTTTAAAAGACCAGGGACCATGTCTTGAATAATTTGATATCTTCAGTCCTAACAGTGACGTGTATGTATTTCATGGGCGGAACAAAATTCGGCAGGAAAATATTGATTGTATGTTCTAGAGAACTCTTCTTGTGGGTTGGATTTAAACACATCAGAGATTGAATCGGTACTAAGGGCCAAGTAGAGTGAATCGGTGCCTATTTCGGTAAGCTGGTTATCAGAACTAGATACAAATGTGTCGAAAAAGTTGAAGTAGGAGGACACAATCCGTACTTGGCATATTGGCATGGAAAGAAGCCTATCTGGAGGGGGAGATCCCAGAAAGTTTTGTTTTAATATTTCAAACTAAAATATATCGTCGGTAACGGGGGTCATGTTTCTAAAGTGGGTGTTTTTTATTAATTAGTTTGTATCTTCCCCTTGACAGAACGAGACATTTGTGTGGTTTCATTTATTGTTTATTTCTTTGTGCAAGCTGCATTACCTAGACCTTTTATGGTTTCAACTGTAATAGTCTAGGTGGGATTTCTGTCACATTTTCACTGGGCTCTAGTTTATCCAAACTGTTTAAAACAACTAATAACTAACGGTACACATGTGACAGATACAATTGTAAGAATGGAGTGTCCAATAACATTTTCTTCTCACTGTAACTTCACGTCGCATGGTAGTCAGCAGCTTTTTTTTTTTTTAATTGCGCATTCTTCAATAAAAGCGCCTATATCTCTTGACACCTCCATGTGTTTGAAAATTGAAGGCATCTCACCAAAAATACACTTTAAGGGCATTTGTTACATGAGTGTCACATCAGACTAATTCAAAAATTCGTTCCTCAACTACACACTCGAAAACCTGTGTTTCATTCAAGGAACCCCAGGGAAGTTATGATGGCGGAAATTTATCCCCGAGGAAATGCTTGATTTTCAAATCTGAATGTTTAAAATTTCTACTACTGGTACTCACAAATGATTTTTTACTGTCACCCTGACCTTGTTAACAAGGTAGTCGTGAATTTCAAAGGTGTTATGGAATAATTCTACCAGGGACTTTTTACTTACACGATTAATCAATTTTACTCTAGTCAGGAGACAGTCTGGATGACAGTGAAATAAGCAATCATGGAATTGATAAGTTGTCTTAGTTTTCTCATTTCCTCCACCTACTCTTATAATCCGGTAGCCAAGCTGTAGCAATCTCAAAACTTAAATTACGTTTTCAAATGTATTCTATGCGTATGCTGAACCTACCTTAGCCACACTCAACTCTGACGAGTGTACTCGTGTAATTTATATGATCTAAATCCATCCTATTTCGAAAATTATGCTTATATGTCAGCATGTTTTCCATAAAGGCCAATAGATACACAACACTAGCGTTAAATCCTCGTATGCAGTTGGTTAATTTACTGCCCTGAATTAACGTCTTATTTGCTTTTTGATATTGATGGAATATAAGAGGCGATCTACAGAAAATACTGTCCCTTCTTATTTTTTGTATATTCTAATCTTTTTTTAAATTTCAAGCTCAGATCATCATAATCTCATCATGTTTCTCTTGTATCATGAGGTGTCGAGGTGAAGTATAAACAGCGGGAGAGTGCCCGCTTATGGGCTTCATGTACCGATATTCCCATGGATTCTGTTATTCCCTGCGGCCATCGTTTACGTGATTGGCCTCTACCTCTGCTTCCCCCTGGTCTGTACACCACTGCCTGTTGTGGTATACTGTTAGTTTGTAACCTACTTGCATGGCCAAAGCATTTGACTTGCTGCCTTCTAATAAAATCTAGTGCAGCTATAACCCCCACTTTAGTCCATATTTCTTCATTTCTGATCTTATCTCTTCTTGATACATTATTTCAAGCTCAGAGTGAAGCAAACATCTTGATCAATAGTGTTTAATTCCAGAAACAGAAATCGACTGTTTGCAGATGTCAATTACCAAGTGATATATGACCTGTATGATCCATTATGTAACATTCATCAATGTGTAGACAAGTGACATATGATCTGTATGATCCCTTATGTAACACTGATCCATGTGTGGACAAGTGATATATGACTTGTATGATCCCTTATATATAATTTATCAATGTGTAGGCAAATGATATATGACCTGTAGGATCTAGTATGTAACAATGATCAATGTGTAAACAAAAGGTACGTGGTCTTAATCTTCACCCCCTCACCCCTCCCCCAACCCGAAGTAACATTCATCAATGTGCAAACAATCTATGTGATAGAGAGTGTATGGCATTGGTTTTGTTTCCCGTACACATGTATCTACTGTGCTCGCCATAAATTAGGCGCTGGAACCTCTTGCCCCCGGGTAGATTCGGCCCATTAGCTATTACAGCAGCCAATCTAGGAGATGGAAAACTCCGGTTATAAACTCCCAAGTTTAAGGTTGACCAACGTGCCAAGGATTGAATGGCCACGGATGAGCTGGTCGTGAACGTGGAACGTCTGGTATGCGGGCGGGGTGGCGCCAGGCGTATGGACTCCTGAGGGATATCCCCTGCCCCTTCCCTAGCAGGCAGGCTCTACTAGGGTGACCGCTCATTTCCTGCAATATCCAAACTTTGTGTATATGGTATTATTTAAACAAAGGAATCATTGCCGGAGCTATGGAGCACGTGCTCTGCGCTTGACGCATCCTTCAGGGGCTAGTGAAGAGAGTGAGAGAAGACGAGGAAATGGTGTGAGAAGAAGGCATAGAAATAGGAGGGCAGGCGCCAGGAGAACAAGACGAAAAGTGGAGAAACTAGGTCTCAACCATGTAAGAGTGGGATATTGGAACTGTCGTAGTGCCAGGAAGAGAGGTCCTGTATTGAAGACGCTAATATATGATTTTGATGTCCCCATGCTCCAGGAGCTAAATACAGACACATACCATTACCCTGGGTACGCCAGTTATATAAACTCTACTGGGCAGATGAGACATGGGCAAGGCCTGCTGGTGAAGGAATGAGTGAAGCATGTGGTACTTGACTTGAGCCAGCGGAATCACAGTGCAAGAGAGGTCCAGGATATACAAATGGAGATTGGGGGATTAAGTTGGAACATCATAAATGTATAAGCCACAGTGGACTGTTTTGTCAGAAAGGAACACTGAGACTGGCTAAAGGAATTGGAGGAATTACCAGGGGATAGGCTACTCATATGTGGATACTTCAATGCGAAGAGAGATTGGGACAGCGGTGGAGAAAACCAACAGGGAATTGCACTTGCGAATACCATGGTGGACTCCGATGTGGTCTGCATAAATGATGGTAGGCCGACTAGAATGGCAAAGAGGCCTGGCGATGTGGACACAGCTATTGACTTGGTACGTGTCTCCCAGTCATCAGTCCTTGATGTAAAATGGACTGTTTTGAATGGCCATGGGAGTGATCACATGCCATGCTCAGTCCTGATCTCTAAATCAAGGAAAGTTAAGGCTGGGAGAGCGCGCAAGGCCTTCCAGTATGAGTGAACCAACAGCCTTCTTGGGTGCCTCAGACAGGGGGCTTGCAACAGAGTTGTTAAAACTCCTTTTTTGTAGCCCCCATGGTGGACCCCAGAAGTAGACCATGCTTGGTAAGCAAAGAGAGCTACAGTGAAGCAGCTAAGGAAAGTGCGACAGACACCCAGAAGCTCACAAGAGAAAGTGGACATGGCGGAAAATGTCAAGAAAGACAAGGTGGAGGTTTTCAAGCACTGTGCTGCAGAGGCCAAAAAGGCAAAATGGAAATGTTTCCTGAATGAGATTGGAGGTGATAAAACACTGCGAAAATTCTGGAAACTGCACATACAAATACAAAGAAAAGATCGGCCGATGACAGTGGGAACAATTTGTAGAGATGATGGTGTGCGCAGTGACAACAGACAAAGAGGAAGGGGAGGTGTTTCTCCAGAGATATTTAGAGCAGGCCAATCATGATGATGAGGACACCAGGGATGCAGTTAGAGAGGAGTTATCTGGCACCATAAAGAATATGCTTTATGAAGAAATCATACGAGTTGAAGATGTTAAACCTATTTTGAAAAAGGCAAAAGACAAAGCACCAGGGCCTTATTGGGTCAGGTATGGCCACATGAAGGCTTTGAGCGATGTGGACCTGAAGGAGATGACCAACTACTTTAACCAGAGCATTAGGACAGCATCAGTACCACAGGATTGGGTACAGTTATCTCATCCCTCTCCCAAAACCATTCAAGGATCATTCAAAGCTTAGCGGCTTTAGGATCATCACCCTTCAAAATGCATTTGGGAAGGTTTTAGAGAAGATAGTCGCTGTCAAGCTGCAAGAGTTTTTGGAAAGGGGGAAGCTTCTTCCAAGAGGCCCAGGGAGCTACAGGCCAGGAAAAGATACCTGGTCAAATGCAGCGACTTGTGCCTTTGACGTTTATGAGGGGTTCCAGAGTAGACAGGAAACGATGGCAGCACCGATTGATCTCAAGGATGCTATAACAGAGCCGAATGAGTTTGTTACAAAGGGTGTTTATTTCTTATAGATGACATCTGGACATATGGCGTCCACTCGGTTCTTGCTCTAGATGTAAACTAAACTTGACAACCAACTACGTCACGACTTGAGCATCTCTCCTCCCATTCCAGCGCGATGCTCAATCGTGCTGTAGCCTTTTCCCACCTAATACTAATACTCCACTTCTGTTACACCTCCCTATGTTTACTAAAGAATTTTTCTTGTAAAGGAAAAAGTCTTTACTCCTAATCCCCTTACTCTATTCCCTCTTTTTCCTTACCTCCCACAGTTCCTCTAACCTTCCTCAAACCAACTCCAACCTAAGTAAATATTCTATTTTTTAACTCTTTCCCCTGCCATATAGTAATCCCCTATATATTTCTTGGCTATTCAAAATTCAAGGAAGGTATTTAGCTGCCGTCTTGATTGTCTTTAACAACGTTCCTTTTTCTATCACGACTCAGTTGCTAGCGAGCTCAAAACAAAACTCATTAACGTTGTCCATAATATTTTGATTTGATGACACGAGTTGTCCGAATTTATCAGTATTCTGCAAATTTGATTTGAGGTAAGGCTGAACTTGATTGGGCTATTGAAAAATTCTTGCTCACCTGAAACAACGATCAGACTGGATTGACCTTCAGCAAAACTCTTGCTCGCTCAAGACAACGATTAAACTGGCTTGACCTTCAGCAAAACTCCCGCTCGCTCAAGACAACGATTAAACTGGCTTGACCTTCAGCAAAACTCCCGCTCGCTCGAGACAACGATTAAACTGGCTTGACCTTCAGCAAAACTCCCGACACGGCCGCTAGATGAACGGACAAAACGAGCTGCTAGATGAATGGACAAGAGGAGCCGCTAGGATGGTGTTTACAGCTGATGCCCGCCGGTTTGATGACAATCGCAGGCGCTGCAACCCGTTATGGCAAGTTGGTTTTCATTCTTCTCCTGACGACAATTAAATTTTGATAGCAAGTTCGTGCAGTGAAGATCCCAAAAAACTTGAAAACACTTACAGACAACCACCCCTAGCCGGGCTTTTGGCTGCTGTAATTCTCACATCCGAGTTATTGGCCATTTTTAACTTCGCTTTTCTTTTCAACATAAGTATAGACTCGTGCCACAATTCTGTCTTTGGGTACTTGATGTAAACAGCACGCGATCTCTTCAAAAATTTTAGTTTAGTTCTATGTTCACCTTTGACAGCATGTTGTGATTTCACGACGACACTCCAAATTCGTATCCTGGTTCAAAGGCACCATTTCTGCTCTATAACAGAGCCGAATGAGTTTGTTACAAAGGGTGTTTATTTCTTATAGATGACATCTGGACATAATATGGCGTCCACTCGGTTCTTGCTCTAGATGTAAACTAAACTTGACAACCAACTACGTCACGACTTGAGCATCTCTCCTCCCATTCCAGCGCGATGCTCAATCGTGCTGTAGCCTTTTCCCACCTAATACTAATACTCCACTTCTGTTACAATGCATACAATAGATTTCGATATGATATTTTGATGACCTCACTGATGGAGAAGGGGGTCAATCCCTGGTTGGTGAACTAGATAGCGGCCGTCCTGCATTCTCGTTGGATTGCTCTCCGTCTGGGTGCATGGACCTCATAGCCACATATTTTAACCCCGGGACTGTCACAGGGATCCGCAATCTCACCGGTGCTCTTTAACATGTATATGAGCACAATTGCAAACCTAGACGCACCAGGGGTTGGAAGGATACTAACATTTGCAGATGATATTCTTGCATATAGGCAGGGGAGAGATAGGAAGCAAACAGCCCAGGAGCTACAGGCGGAAGTCACGGGTGACAAGCATTGTCTGGATCTTTTCTCCAGGGCATGCTGGTGTGTTGGGGAATGAACAGGCAGACAGATTGGCTGGCTCTGCAAAACTTGGTGGAGTACTGATGCATAAGGCAGATGTGGTTGTGGCCTTGTGGGAGCACGTGTACACCTCGGAGGAGCAAATGGATCACCATGGTCTGGCAAGAATGTGAAAAGGGAACTGGCCGATGCTCAATGCTTAGAGGAAAGGCGAGACGCACATATAATCAGATTGCTACTGGTAATATTGGGGTTGGAACTCTTCGCTGGCCTCTGAGGATGGGGACGGAGCGCTTATGGGAATGCCCCAAATGCTGTGATGTCAGTTCCTAAATCAATCAATCAATTACCAAGTCAGTGTAAAAGGCGACTTGACGTTCCAGTGCACTTAAAACAGGGGATATTTGATATTGTACCATTTGAGGACGTCATTTAGTGTAGACATATGCTTATCTTTCCAGACTTGACAAAATGTTTATTCTGCCTCGGAAATGTAGCTTTTTTGTTACTTGGAGTAGAAAGCGGTGTGCGGGGTAGTGTTGTCTCCTTTAATTTACTTAGATCTGTATTTAATCCCAACAAAAATGTCCTTCAGTCTAAGCCACTTTAAATGTGGCATGATATTGTGAGCCAGAAAGTTCTACACATCAAGGCATTTCAGTCATTCTGTTGCTACACACAGAAAGGTGTTATTTCGTTTCACGATGAATTTGAAGGCCTTAGTATTCTGGTCAATTACGTAATGTGTCAAGTAAGGTTTTATTAAGTCAAGATCATATCTGCCAGAATGATATCAAACAAACGGGGGCTATTTTAAGTGAGCATCAAGTCTTGTACATAATTTGGATGTCTCGCAAATTGCGTGAATATTGCTGCAAAAAGTGCATGCAAAAGTTGGTAGTGTTTATCTGCGATTTCATGTAGATAATCTAACATTTCCATTACTGACACTTGTGAATCACTGGCACCTTTCCGTCTTGACAGATGATAGTTTGGTACATTGTGCTTCAAAAAGGCTTAATAGCTACGACCCATGGCGGTGGCAAGTTTCGCTGATAAGGCCAATTCGTGCTGCAAATGTGTGTCCACAGTGGATGCATGTGAAAACATGGTCATTTCCACCATCCTGCACCATCTTACGTCACTCACGCTCTGTGTGTGCTTTATCTGCAATCATTTTCTCCTGTCTTTATTCCATTTCTGATAGTTGCCCTCCATGCAACAAGTTCAGTGGCGACTTGCTCCCAATGTGCATTATCAATGCCTGTATCAATCATGTCCCGCTTACACACATCTTTGTATCGTAGTAGAGGCCGACCCTGATATCTCCTACCCATCTGTAATTCACCAAAAAAGATGTCCTTTGGTTTTCTACCATCATCCATCCTCCTAACATGTCCTATCCATCTAAGTCTACGAAGACTGAGCATGGAACACACCGTCACATAACCTGATTTTTCCAATACTTCAGTATTTGTGATTTTTCTTGCCACTTAATACCAAGTATTCTTCGCAGACACCGCATATGAAAGCTGTTTAAACATTTCTCTTGGTGTGAATAAGTTGTCCAGGTTTCACTGCCATAAAGAAGAGTAGTAAGGACAGAGGCTTGGTAGACGAGGACTTTTGTTTTGGCAGCGAGTTTCTTGTTCTCCAAGACTCTTTTGGCCAAAATGTTCATTGTTGTTGCTGCCTTACCAATTCTGATGTTGATTTCCTGATCTAGGAATAATTTGCTATTTACCTCTGATCTTAGATATTTAAAATGGTCTACATCTCCAGTTCGGCATCGTCAATAAAGATTGATGGTACTGTCAGAGTCCTAACTGTGTGGCTCCTTCTAGCTCACTGGACTTGGACAGGCAAATTACAACATCTACAACACATCTACCAATAACACATAAATGCAATCGGAAACTGGCATTTATTACACTATATTACAAGTTGACAACATGGTCGCACTTCACGCTCAAACACTCGTTCAACACCAACAGCCCCCGCTAGCTCACAATGGCGATCTTTACACTGTCGCCCGTATGATCATTCACAATCACAACTTCACATCATCCCGCACATATCACAGTTAGTACATTCCTCGAATATCAATACACAACGTTCATCTCCATCTATCCATCACAACCACTATCGTTCTATCGTTCTCTAGATCTCCACACGTCCGTCCCTGTTCGCTGCCTCACACACTCTGTCTCTCTCCTCGTTGACCTTCCCACATCACGTGGCTCTGTTCACGGGCTTCTTGCCTGACCGTCCGCTAGCCACGCCGTGATGTCTCTTACTGCCCTTGACCTCAGCTATGTTTACACTGACTCTCACTTACATACCGGCACTTACATTCTTACATGCATATAAGACCATGACATTCTCCCCCGCACAACCAATGTGGCACTTACTCTTAGAAACGTGACACATTCTGTTGTTCTTAGTCTTGGTACATCTTTCTACTCTTGTCAGGGGATTATATGATCATAAGCATACGCTTGCGTCCCTTTTTGCTCTGATCTTTTACGAGATTAACCATAACCATTGTTCTCTCTTTTTCAGTACTGAGGTTTCTCTCAAGGTTTTGTCGTGGTCTGACAAATGTTTTGGTTTGGTCTACTTGTCATACTTCGTTACATTCTTCAACCACCAATCCGTGACATTACATTATGTTCATGTTTCTCAATCGATTGTCTGTGCATTCTCATCTCATAGTTATTGTGTCTATGCTGGTTTAAGGATTCTCCATTGGTTTACGTCTCAAATAAGGCTACAACTTCCTCTTACAGCATTCTTAGACTTTCTCTCTATTCAGACGTGGTTTCCCTCGTCTATATTTAATGCACACTACTCGATTCTTTTATGAGCACGCTATGTCAATGTTGTGGTCATGGTTCGAATATACTTCATGTATGTCATAGTCCCCCTTACCTCATCTTATGTCGGACCGTGAGTTGTTTCCCTTTTTGAGCACACCTCGTTTACTGTTATGGAGATTTGTTATTAATCTCTTTTGATTAGCATCACCCTGTTGGTATGATCTTTCTTGTTACCATATTCTGATGTTAATTCTGTACCACTATTGCTAAGCGTCATACGTCGGGCCATCCACCATACGCGAAAGCAAGTTTGGTAACACTCGCGCATTGGAATTGCCAGGCGTTGATTCTCAGCATTACAATTTATTCTATTCGCCACCATGCTTAGGCTCATATGTACATATCACATTATAACAATACAAAGTATTATAATAATAAAATTAGACATTGGAGGTCATACAGTTAATAATATTTACAATAAAATATACATCGTCGCTGCCTTTATGCAGCTATAGGATACTGTTCTTGTTCTGTGAAAGTTCTGCACACGGAATTACATTAACAGAGTTCAATGTTCATAACGGTGCTGGAATCTTTGGCATGTCTTCTGTATATCATGATATTGTCTTTCTTTCTGTATCGTGAATCATACTTCTCCCCCAGTTTGGACAATTTGTAAGTCCGATTTATAAACTTGCTGGAACTAACGCGTATAAAATAAGAATTAAGTTCAGTGGTGCGTCTGTCTGTGACGGTCCTTTCCATAGTTTGAAGGTTGGCATCTAGTTCATCAACTGTTCACTGGAAATAAGTGTCTGTACTTGTAAAGTTGTCGTCGTTGTTAGTCAATTTCAAAAGGTAGATTCTGTAGATACTTGTTTGAAAACAAAGTCAATATGGGTAAATCTTACTGTTTGATACTTGAAAGTGCATGTTGCGTCTTACTGTTCCGCTGGTGACACTTTTCACGTTGAAGGACCTTTCATGTTGGTCTATACAATGAAATGTGGTAGTATCATAGCGCTGGAGTCGTACAGCAGACAAGGCAACTCTGTAGTTACTGGATCTAAGGATATAAAGTGGGTTACGGTTAACATTTTCCGAAGGGTGGGGATTTTCAAATGTCATGTTGAGATCATTTTGAGTGCTATCTCCAAACCTGCACTCGTACATGTGTGTATACATTCAATAGTTCAAATAGTAATAATACACCATGTATAATTTTGAAATGTAATCGTGCATGTTTGTATGCGTTTCTGCAATTTGTGTGTATTTTCCAAAATATGTAGGGTAACTTGTTGCTGATTTTTGTCAGTAATTCCACCGACTGATGATTTACATTGTTCAGAATAAATATGTGTCTGAGTTGATTTGACATCAAGTTTATCAGTGGTAAAAACAAACCTTGGTTCAATAGTAATGATATCAGTAACAAAGTTTGCTGGTTTATCATGAGTACTATCATCTGTGTTGCGTCATGATGATGTGTGAATAAAACTGTCTGTGAAGACATTTGTTTTGTATTTACAATGAGTAGTGCGAGTATAACCATGCACTGTGTGCACTTGGTTATGTGTGCAGTTACCAGGGAGTACAGGAGGTATAGTATGTACCATGATGATTTGTGATCTTTCTTCACTCTTGTAAAATGCTTGCTTTCTGCATCTTTTTTTCTTGTGATGATACACACCAGTTTCTGTTTCTTGTTGTGAGATGGTACTCAAGTTGGTATGGTGTGGTACTTTGGTCTGTTCATCATGTTGTTGTATGATGAGTGGTGTAGTTAAAGCAGTGCTTGTTGTGGTGTTAACTTTCTGCCATGTGTGTGTTTTGGACTCTGTGTAGTCTGTCACATTCAATACATTTCCAATTAATAAATCACAGCATGGATTGTCTAATAAAGCACAAGTTACTCTGCCTGATAGAAAAGGTGATTTTATATTGGCCCATGCCATAGGATATTTCTCTACTGTCCCTGAAACAGTTCTGCAATAGATGTACTCATCTAGGTAGTCTTTAGGATCAGCTAAGGTCTTCCGAAGACCAACAAGACAGGACCCTGTGTCGCGTACACATATGCATACTGTGTCATTGATGTATCCTTCATGGAACGTTAGTTTTCCTAACGACAATCTTGAGGTTTTGTTCATTACCTCACTTTCTTGTATAGTATTGCTTTCTTTATATAAGGAATGAGGTTGAGTGATGTTAACCACGTTATTAAAGTATGGTACAAAGTCTGATGGATAAAACTCAGTTTGTTCTGCCTTTGCAGTGTTTGGTCTTGTTTTCGTCTCTGTGATGTTTACTTTTTCACAGTTCTTTGCTGAAATGTCTGTTGTAATGTTTATTGCTGCATTTGCTTTTGCTTTCTGTAATCTTTTTACTCCATCACATTCAAAACGTCTATGCCCATAAGCAAGGCAAAAATGACATTTTGTTCTATATTTCCTTTGGTTTACCTTCCCCAGTTTTTGTGCTATAATAGTATTTAAGGTATTCTTGATAAGTGGGGTTTTTATCGCATATTCCATTTTCTGTATGTGGAGTGCTTACAATGTTTACACAGTATTGGTTTTGTTTTCTGTGGTTTGTTTTGACAATCTGTGGCTGCAGATGTCGTTGCTTGCACAGTACTTTTCTGTTGAGTGTTTTTAACCGGGTTTACACTTTGGTTGTAATATTCGCGGCATTTTTCTAGTAAGTTTTTGATAGGTTCTTTGCTATGTTCTTCTAAATATTTTCCGCATTCAGCTGGTAGTGTTGCTTTTAGCTTTTCTATTAGCAAGAAATTTATGACTCCTTGATTGTTGTCTGAATGTTTAATTACCATTATTAGTTTTCTGAAAGATTCTTCTAATTCACTTATATACTGGGTGAATGCCTTGTCTGTAGTTGGTTTCAACTTTTGTATTTCTACTTTTAGAGTCTCGGATGAAGTTTGATAGTGTGTCAATATCCTTGTTTTATAATATTCATAGTCTTCGCTTGACATATCTGGTATGATCTCTTCAAGTTTTTTGTATTTTATTGGTACGAATGCTCTGTACCATTTACCCCAATGTACTCCTGGGATGTTGTATTCTTGCATTTTCTCTTTCAAAATTCTGTGTCCACTCATGCAATGAGTTATGGTTTATATTACACTTTACTTTATCATGTGCTCGTGTCCTTTCGAACCATTTTTGCAACTTTCTGTAATGAGTTATGCCCCAAAAGTATGATAGCTCTGGGCTGTGTTCATCATCTGAACTCATTTTCTGTTTCTTAATATTTAAATGTACAAATGATGATATCTATTCAAGCAAATCAAAGAATGCAGATTTGGGTGGTTAGCAATCAAAATTCAATCAACTTATCTTTATCTGCTGACTACTCGAACGCTTGATGTACAGGAACGTGATTCTCGTGTTGTTTACCGCTGACCTGGTCTGGTTACTGTCGGTCGCTTTGTAGAATTGAAACCTGCTGTGGAAAGAAATGATGTTATTTTCGTTCTGACTCTATTAACACATGTTACTTTACAATTTCTAATATATTTGGAATAGGTCTTCTTCTTCTTTACAAAAGTGGCTTCCTTTTGTGCGTTCTACATGAGCGTGTAGTTCATGTGTACTTCTGACACCATTATACCTGTCAGAGTCCTAATTGTGTGGCTCCATCTAGCTCACTGGACTTGGACAGGCAATTTACAACATCTACAACACATCTACCAATAACACATAAATGCAATCGGAAACTGGCATTTATTACACTATATTACAAGTTGACAACATGGTCGCACTTCACGCTCAAACACTCGTTCAACACCAACAGCCCCCGCTAGCTCACAATGGCGATCTTGACACTGTCGCCCGTATGATCATTCACAATCACAACTTCACATCATCCCGCACATATCACAGTTAGTACATCCCTCGAATATCAATACACAACGTTCATCTCCATCTATCCATCACAACCACTATCGTTCTATAGATCTCCACACGTCCGTCCCTGTTCGCTGCCTCACACACTCTGTCTCTCTCCTCGTTGACCTTCCCACATCACGTGGCTCTGTTCACGGGCTTCTTGCCTGACCGTCCGCTAGCCACGCCGTGATGTCTCTTACTGCCCTTGACCTCAGCTATGCTTACACTGACTCTCACTTACATACCGGCACTTACATTCTTACATGCATATAAGACCATGACAGGTACCCCATGTGCACATTGTGAAATAATCTTATACAATTTTCACAACTTGTTACATTTCATTCACAAAAAAGTACGGGAGGCCTTATCCATATTGGCTATGTACATAAAGTGCGGGTTGTAAATTAGATAATGCAATTTATCCGTATGCACACTACTACATTTAAACTGAGGAATCAGGTGTTCCTCATCAGTAACAATGTGTGAGTGCAGACATATTTCCTAATGTCACGCCAGGAAATGTGTTGTGGGACCTTACGCCTCTATAGTTCCGCTATTGTTTGAATAGAAGACTCGTTTGTGTTTTAATTTTCCTAATGGAAACCCATGCTCTAAAACAGCTAAGGAATGGAAGAGGCATAAACAATATTTATAAAGTTTGTAGTGTTCACCGACCTGGAGCTATTGATAGCTTCGTTATGTGTGAAGTAATCCAACATATAAGCCATGCAACATCCCACTGGTTACTCAACGAGGTGGTATAAGTAGAAGTTCGTTGTATGTGTATTGGGACAATTTAAGAAAGTAAATTAAGACATGTGACAATTAATTCTACTGTGGGTTCTAGTTGTATTCTAATGTTGTGTCTAAATTTCTCGAACGTAGGGTGGTAAATTCTGTGCAGAGAGAATTTCAGCCAAAGTGGAGCTGAATATTGCTTTGTTAGCACGAGATGCCATTTGTTGTTTAGCTGACATCCGTCTGTTACAAATGGGTTTTTCACTGGGTGATGTGGCTTGTTAGGCTGTAGCTGGCAACAGGCGAGATGAAGATGCTGATGTTGTTGCTGATGTGATTGGTCGTTGTTATCTGGCAACACAGGGTCACCTACTCTTATCGACACTACCCTGATTGATTGTTGGTTGGATGACTTCCATCGTAAAAGAGCGGGAGTTTCACTGGGTGATGATGCTGTTGGTTGACCAGTAGATAACCTCTACTTGTGAGGAGAAGAGGTTGTTTGTTGAACAATTGACTTCCTCACGATAGCCAACAAGGCACTGGCTATTTCTTCACGTCCAGTCTAAAAATAACGATACAAACTATTGTTTCAATTATACAGGTTATTATATATTCCACCAAGCATAGCTGTGTCCGTGTGAGTGCGTTTAAGTGTTGTAACAAATTATCAGAATGCGTGAAGATTTTGTTACACAGGGTACAGACATAGTTCTATTGGGTCGACATTTTCAACCTCTAGTGAAGTAAACCTCAGATGAAATGGCTAAAAAAATATATTTGCGTATGCTATTTGGACGTGTAATGAACAAACTCCTTATTGTAAAATGTGGAGTTTACTTCAGCTTCTGGGGAGGAAAAACGAGCAATTTTTTACATTCATCCTAACAGATATTCAAACTGTAGAACCATTAGCAGTGTTCTGTTTGTTTGTTAGTTAATATTGTCGATAACGTGTTTGAGGCCACTGTTGTTATTTTCGGAAGAATTATTCTTCTTCTTCTTCTTCTTCTTCTGCATTCATCCGGAGTTTTTTTTCTTTTCGGATGTGATTGCGTTGTGCCTGTTAGTAGTAGGAAAGGCGCAAAACGGGTCGTTTTTGCCGGATTAATCCGGATTGACCTTGACCTCGGCTGATTTTCACTCCCCCTCGGTCATGAAGTTGGGTTGGGTAAGGGGTAATATTTAACTCTTATATTTTAGGTTGTGTAGTAAACATGTGTGTACCACACAATCAACATGAAGAAACTTCTTGCAGTGGTCAACAAGAAAAAGCATTCATACCACTAAAAAACCAAAGAGTTCGTTTTCATAACTTTTTTATTTTTCATCATATTTTCAATAGTGTGTAGTCAACAAAATATTTTTCATTGACAAAGTACATTCATTTTTATTGGTCGTGGCAAACGTGACATTGAGTCTTTTATATAGACATTTCATACATATGACCACTTTAATAGAACATATAGACACCAATCAGTTGAAAACATATAGCGGCATTACCTAACAATTTCATTGTTTCGGCCGTAATAGATTCGGCTGGATTTTTATCCCCTTGGTGAAGGGCATTAGAGACTGTTTCCCCAAATTGTTTAAAACAACTGTCCGGTCGATACTCTATTGTCTGGTAGATGTGTGTAACCACCAACCCATGGGCTAGATACCACTTTAAAAGAGGGGTGGCTAATAATATTTTCTTCCCGAAATAACTACCAATCAATGTCCGGCGTGAGGTACTCATAAATATTTTATAAATACGCCAATATCGTCCTTCGACACTTCTGTGTTCTTGAAAATAGGGGGGGGGGGGCATTTCGGCAAAGGACTCTTGTAAAAGCAGTAGGGGTCTCTATATCACACTCCACCAACCCGAAAAATGTATCACTTTTTTACAACCTCAATTATCTGGTTTTCACTCAACCCCAAGGAAGTTGTGTGGGTTCCCGTAAGAAACGATTTAATCAACTCAATTATTGACAGATTTGTCTGTTGTACTCTGTTTTATTACACTTATCAACATGGTAGATTGGTCACGCCCACCGACATGGCACACGATGACTGAAGAATTACTGCCCTACACAAAAACCCCATCTAATTTATTTAAAATTAATAACTAAGCTGGTAGTGTTTTGTTTTCGTTACAAACTTGAGTGAGAAGTCTTATCGACAAACACCGTTAAATTTATACAAGAGACAATATCACAATCATAGACACATTTCAAGCGAACGAAAGAAGAAGCTACACATGATAATGATAGACCCAGAGCGGTTACCGACATGAAACACAGTGTATTCTTTTTCGGCGTTACAAAGTGTCTATCTTCTTATCTGTGGGTGTAAGCGAAAGAGATACCAAAAAGAAAAATAGTAGACTACGGTATATTGATGAACAGCGGTTTAAAGCGTGCGAAAGAAATTTAAATTTAAAAAAAAAAAAAAAAAAAAAAAAAAAAAATTACAATTTAAGGATCGAACCACTGCCACCCGAACACGAGCCAAGTGCGCTATCAACTAAGATATTACTTCTGGTTACACTGATATTACAAAGGAAAGATACAACAGCAACCTTGCAACTGTGACTGTCGGAGATGATAAAAATAAGAATTACAGCGATAGACAAAACATATTTCTAGAACAGACATTTAAAAATCATATTAGACAAATAATTACTCCGCTATTATGTTTAAACATCAATAAAGTATGGTTTTCAGTTGTATAAAAAGTAATATAATTTATACGTACAACTGTGCTATCCCTACTTAGGGGAAAGTCAGATTTAGATAAAATTATTCAAATATCAGAAAAATGAACCTTGTAATATTTAATAATACCAAGGTTTAAGTATTTTAAAAGGCAATATAGCATAATAACCCATTCTTATATATTTTAAAAAATTATTTATGTACGCAAACTCGGAACAAGCACGTGTCGTATGACGCCTTAAATGTGTAATAAAATAACTTTTGATAGATCAAAAGTATTAAGACTTATAGTCAAATGAAAGATTATGATGCCGTTGATTTAAAAAAAAAAACAAATTTGATGGTGTTTTGCGAAATATAGCAAGAGATAATGATATTATAAATGCAGCGTGTTGCACATTTGTGGCTAATTTCGTTCCATTGCGAATTTTGGCCAGAGCTGCTTTGGCAAGCTTTCTCGTATGACCGCGCTTGTTAACAAAACACCGGTCACACTGCGGTGTGGTTATTCGCCAGCCCAGACGAACACTGAGGCTTGTCTTGTAAGTGTTGTACTAACACGATAATTAGATTTAATTTTGATATCAGAATAAATCTAAATTTCGCCATGTTCTGGGTGAACGAATGGTTATATTTTTTTCGTTTCGCTCTGTACAAAACTCACACTTGTTTATTTCTTTCGCACCACACAACACATAGCTGTCTTTGGTGTTCTGAAATCAATTTTGCTGACACTGTCATCATCAAGTTCCGTGTTGTAGGCCTTCATGCCGCTGGCTTTGGTGTTCTGAAAGCGACTTTGCTGACACTATCATCATCAAGTTCCGTGTTGTAGGCCTTCATGTCGCTGGCTTTGGTGTTCTGAAAGCGACTTTGCTGACACTATCATCATCAAAGGCTGTAGGTATTCATGACGCTGTCTTTGGTGATCTGAAATCAATTTGGCTGACACTACCATAATTTCTAATCTCGGTATGTTACTGAGATAACAGTTGTCACGATGTTCATGCCTCTCTTACATGATCGAAGAAAGTTGTTTTCTAGTTGTTAGACAGGAAATTCACCTTACACACCAGCTGCTTCTAATTTTTTGTTACAACATTCACTCCCACACACCAAAACTATTTACCACTCTCTTACTTTTTCATTTTCTAAACTTTTGTTTGTCCTGTACATTAATCTCTTGTACATCAGCCATCTGATAATTACCCCTAGGTAATTTATCCACTTGGTTAAGAATGTTTGTGTCACGATTGGTGTCACCACTGTTGGTATCCCCGGTTGCACTTTTTCTTCAGTAACGTAACCACTGTGAGAATCAGCACTGGTTCATACTTATGATGTGAGCCGATCGCTCAATGGCAAACTACTGATCGTAACCTTGTCTAGAACTCAGCTGAAAGCTGTTGACACCGATGTCCTGTAAAAACAAAACATTTACTTTCTTTTGATACCATTATTAATATTTTCTTGATAGAGCACTCCATATTACTACAATGTCCAACAATTATAGAGCTGTTGCATTATCTATCCCCCAAAACTGTATCATTATATCTTCCGATTAGTGTTTGACTTCTGTCTGGTTTCTCATATAAATTCCCCAAAGGCACGAGCCCACGCGAGCACAGGGAAAGGCGGGCTCACGGGCCAAGGTCTGTTTTCACTTGCGTTATTTTCGTTGCTGGTATTTCGTTATTTCAAAGGAATGTAACACATGAAGCAACGCACAATACTTTAACACACATGTGAATGTTATCACGTTGATAAGGTTGTGTACGGCAAATTAGATATGGTTGAACATCTACAAATTGGTGGGGGAAAACAAAACATAGAAAACAGATCTGTCATATGGATTGATAATGAAATAGTCACCCAATTAAAAGGGGTGTGTAATGTTTTTTCCCCTTGTACACCAGAATTATATGACAAGATTATTGCGGGACATCAATAGATAGGCAGTCTTGATTGTAGACAAGGAACAGAACCTGCAATAATTAATAGACGTGAACAACTAGGATTAGCATTAAAAAGACACAGATTATTAGAAAAAAAAAACCACAAGTAAATAGGAAAATAAGTACAATTATCTCGGAACAGTTCTGATGGGCAATGGTTTGAAGAGATTACAAGAATCGCCACGGCGAATGTAGCCTTTAGCAAGACGAAACTGACCAAAAAGATAGCAATTAGAAAAAGAAAAGTGTTGAAGTGCTTCATACTTTTGTATCGATGTGTGGACCAGGCTGAAAAAAAAACATCTGATGGAAAGGTGGAGAAAAGATACCACGGGCAGAAAATAATCTACAAGAAACAAAAGGAAAATCGTAAATAGAAAAAAATAGACCATAGGCCATAGAAAAAAATTTGTTGGGTATTTTATGAGAAATAAACATGGTAACAACTGGCAAGATCGAGAGGAACAGACCGAGAAGTAAATACCTGGAAGGCTTGGTCACTGGGGTATGGTCGAGACCAGATCCACGACTCTAGTGATCGAGTGAAATGGTAAAACATGACCGCTTAGTGACATGATGGATGAATAGATGTGTAACCACATGATAATCAAAATGACGTCATCAGAATAAATCTAAAATTAACCATATTCTGAGCACAAGGATTGAAAAGTAAGAATGTAATGTGATTGGGGAACTTCGGGCCGTGTGTTTGTTGTTTCATTTATCTGTTAATGGGCTGTATCAGTGATTGCGCCTATGACTAAAAACGTGTCTGTCTGTATGTCTGTGTGTATCTGGTTATTTCTCGGTGGGTTTCTCTATATGGATATACTGGTGTCTATGACTGCGTGTCCATCTATCTGTCTGTGTGTCTATCTATATGTCTGGCTGTCTTTTTATCTGTCTGGTTGTCTGTATCTGGTTATTTGTCGGTGTGTTTGTGTGTCTCTATGTGGATATACTGGTGTCTATGACTGCGTGTCCATCTATCTGTCTGTGTGTCTATCTATATGTCTGGCTGTCTTTTTATCTGTCTGTATGTCTGTATCTGGTTATTTGTCGGTGTGTTTGTGTGTCTCTATGTGGATATACTGGTGTCTATGACTGCGTGTCCATCTATCTGTCTGTGAGTCTATCTATATGTCTGGCTGTCTGTGTGTATCTGGTTATTTGTCTTTGGTTTTCTCTATGTGGCTATACTGGTATCTATGACTGCGTGTCCGCCTGTGTTGTTGTTGTTGTTGTTGGCCACTCTAAGACCTCTAATGTTAGCACAACGATCAGACAGCCTATAAAGAACTCACAATGAGAGTGTGTATGACTGATTGTGCGTGTGATATTCTGAGAGATTGGCCTAAAATTTACTTGTGTATAGTAGTCCCGATTACAGGGTATCCTTCTTTCTTCTATGGAGCACTTTTGGGTGGCGTACCCGAATCATGGTTATGTGAACCCATGGGAGCATGTGGATGAAGTGTAACAACATATTGTTGTTGATCTGGACCGATAGATCATCAGTATGGTCACAGATTAAAATAGTCACTGTCCAGAAGGAAAGTAATGTGCTTTCGGCAAAACCAAGAACCCCATAACAACCATGGAGGTGAAAACTTTCGAATATATTGATTACCAACAGTGACACAAAGAAATTAAAACGACTGGCAGTTGCTCTTCAAAGACAACTTAATAGACTGGGCCAGATAGAACTACAGAAAATTATGTTTTTAAGAGTATTCAACTTACGCCTGTGAGACACTAAACACGTCATAAAGGCACTTGAATATAAATGTAATAGAGGGGTTCTAAGAATATCTTGGGTCAAAAGAACAAACTCATCCATACTTCAAGAATATTGAAGATGAGTTTTTAAAGACAAGCAAAGAAAATTGGTATATTTGATCACTTGAAACGTCATGAAAGTTTAGAGAGAACAATAAGTGTGTATGTCTTGGAAGGCCCAAAAGATGGATGATCTCCAGATGGGTGTAATGGATATCTTGTTTGTGATCAAGAATTTTTTTTTTCTTTGGATGGGTTTTTATGGGAACGAGATTCTGCAAAGAACATGCTACTGAGTGGTAGTAAGGCATGTGTGTACACATGTAGATTTCAGGATCAACCAGGAATATTTTCTTATATACACTTCTCGCAACAAGACAATTAATTTTCAACGTTCACACATTAGAATACTTCTGGTTTCATTTAAAACAAACTTTACTAAAATAGTTTGTTTTCTGTATAAAGTGCCACGTGTTAGAAGTTGATACACCAGAAGCCGACTTGGGCCTTTTTCGATATATAACTATTGTAACCAATGGTGTATTTTAATGATGGTTAGTGGTGTCTATATGGGTTAAATATAATCATACCATTGACGATGTGTTAGAGATGTATGACTCTTCATCGGTCTGTGTAACAGTCTTGGTCATAATTAAAGTGGGTTACACCAGGTCAAAGGTGGTTCGGGTTGGAAACATACATCTGGAAGACGTGGACACAATCGACCAAAGTTGGCTTCCGGTCACATAACCTACATCTCGGAAAGAACATTTGTGTTAATTTCTTATCTGTTTTCTGATTGGTTAATTCAAAAGGTCCCTCAGACCACTACAGGAGATATGACTTATGTGATTTTGATGTTATCTGTTCTCTGATTGGTTGATTCAAAATGTCCCCCAGGCCACTACAGGGATATACCCTTTATGATATGTTATCTGTTTTCTGATTGGTTAATTCAAAATGTCAGGCAGTTAGATTGTTGGTCACTACAGGAGATATGCCACTTGTGATTTGATGTTATCTGTTCTCTGATTGGTTGATTCAAAATGTCCCTCAGACCACTACAGGGATATACCCTTTGTGATTTGGTGTTATCTGTGTTCTGATTGGTTGATTCAAAATGTCCCTCAGACCACTACAGGGATATACCCTTTGTGATTTGGTGTTATCTGTGTTCTGATTGGTTGATTGATGTTGTTCATTTCAGATATACACCTCTCTCACGCAGACAGTATCAAAAACAGTGACGAAACGAAGGCCAAGTCTTTTCTTATTTTCGCAGTCAACGAAGAAGGATCTTTTGATTCAACGGATATTAAATTCAATTGTTACATTGTGTAAGGTACTTCTTTCCAGTGAGGGGTATAATATGTGTCTTCTTACTATTCAGTTCCACAACTAGTTATTGACTGCGTGGGTCTACTAAATGTTGCAGGTCCTCTTCATTGTCTGTAATAAGACTGTGTCATCTGCCTAGCTGTTATTGTTTCCTTTCATGTCTTCTATATTTCTGAAAACAGTTTCATTGTACACGGCGACATTACACATACCCATTTCACATCTCTCAATAGGCTGAAATTGGTCTACTTCATTATCAATTTTTATGGTAGCTTGTAGTTTTCATATGTTTTTACATGTCTAAGGTCTTTTCCAGCCGTTTGTAGATCATCAGTTCTAAAGTATTAAGCATTTATGCTATGATGCTGTCTGAACCGGGCTTTTGGTAGCTTTCATATGGTTAGAGCCTCCACATTCAAAACGGTGGCCCTTCCTTATTATATTCTTCTCTGTTAACTTCATAAAGTTTTTTTTCAATATTCTGATCATATGTGTAAAAGCTATTCTATTATTTTATCCAGCTGTTGTCTTTAGGTAGCCTTCTGCT
This sequence comes from Cepaea nemoralis, assembly GCA_014155875.1. Taxonomy (NCBI): domain Eukaryota; kingdom Metazoa; phylum Mollusca; class Gastropoda; order Stylommatophora; family Helicidae; genus Cepaea; species Cepaea nemoralis. Next base: position 187,448 of record JACEFZ010006807.1, read on the forward strand.
GATCTTTGATTAGTAAGCGGTTGAATTCTTTTGTATTAGTTTCGTATTTCACTGTTGCGTTGTTTTTTTAATTTCTAAGCACTGATGTCATGTTTCTTTGACCTCTTATATAATTTTCTGTGATTTTCTTCATATTAGCCAAATTTATCTTTGTTTCCATTAGTTGTTTCAAGCAACCCTATCTTATTTTACTTTGTTATATCTATAATATTTATCCTTTCACCAGGTTGAAAACTTGCTGAAAGATCGAAGCCATTACATACAAGGAAGTACAATCTCGAGGCTATTACGTACAAGGAAAGGAAGGAAACTGTCTACCACTGGTATGCCTTCAACGTTTTTCACATTACACATCACTAAATATTGTCAACCATATATAGTGTTCCTTGGTGGTCATATTCAGCAATGTTCATTAGTATAGTACAGTACCAATATAAAATAACACAGAGAATAGAATTACAAACAAACAAAAAAATAAATAAATAAATAAATAAATAAAATAAAAAATTAAAAAAAAATATTAAAAAAAGGTCATTGTTTGTCTTCACCATCAACTACATAAGGACTGGATGTGAAGAAAACAGAGAAAATGAAAATATAATACTAAGTGTTATGTGACTCATTTGCCATATCTTCCTTTTGGTATGTCTTATAAAATATTTTCTGTAGATATGTCATATGGTTGCAAAATATCTATGATTTTTGTCATTCTCCACAGCTGTTTGCTGCCCAGTGCTTACTCGAGCTTTATACAAGAGTGGAACGATAGGAACCTACAAACTAATTTTCACTATCAAGACGTTATCTATTGGATCCACACAAAGTCCTACTACGGAAACTATTGTCTAACATTATCAAGCCATTACCGGGAACTATAATAACTGGGAAAGCTACCAACTACACAAGATCTTAATATCACCTTATCATCAACTGGAAACTATTGATTCATATTACCAATACCGGAAGTTAAAAGTCTTTTTGCTGAATGACATTATCTATAGACAAAACCTGTAATTTGGAAAAGCTTGGATACACAAGAGCTTATCACATCACCGGAAACTTGACTCAGTACCACAGTTCTGTCTATCACTATGGCCACTATTCAGAATGTCTTTCTGTGTCCTACCTGTAATAAAGCTTTCACTGAAAAGCACAATCTCACACGTCACATTAACACCATACACAACACCACAACTCACAAGTGCCACATATGTTATAACTCATACAAACGAAAAGACGATCTAAAGTCCCACATTAAAAAGCATCACCAGAAATCATCAATGGACACTACACCCTCAATGCACACTACACCCTCAATTTCAAACATGGAGACTACATGCTCAGACACACCCGCATCACATAAAAGGAAAGCTCCCACAGACACACATACTCCTAAAAAACAGAAACTTGAACCAGAAACACCAGACAACCTCCCTGAGGAAATCCAACCCACATATAAAGAAAACTGGGATAGTATTAGGACACATCACAAGTGTGGTAAACACATGTCCGTCTACACATACTACATTAGCCCAGAGACACAGCACCCTATCGACTGGACAGACACCCTATACAAGGTCTTTAATACTCAGACAAGCCGATTCAAGATCAATTATTCCCACCATTTAATTCTGAGACATAGAGAAACACAGGACCTTAGATTCTATCATGCTTGCTCCAACAACGCTTCTGTTTTAGAATTTCCAGCTTTAATTAATAACAGACATGACTTTGACGACTTCATCAAGACAGTTCATCAACACGACATCCTTACATACGCTATGCAGCAACGACCAGACACCAAATACAGTGTAGAGACAGTGGCTGCTACGTCATTTTATATTTTTCACATTCCTGATTTTCCTATTGGTTGCTGTCTGACTGATATCCCCGACTACATTACCCACAACCAAGCCATCAATATATTACAACACGACTCAAACCACAAGCCATACACTGATAATCTTTGTTTTTTTAGAGCACTAGCAGTACATAAAGGATCACCACCGAAAGATCTTAGGAAACGCACAAAAGAGTATGCTAATAAGTGGAAAGAGTATCAGAACATAGAGTCCCTAACTAATTTTCCAGGTATTAAGCTTCTTGATGTCCCCAATTTAGAAGAATGTTTTGCTCTCAATGTAGACATTTTTGAGTATGATGATAACCATTCACTGGTACCAAAGCTTAGAGGTAGTGGAACATACGATGAAACGTTAAGACTGTTGTTTTTTAAAGAGCATTTCATGCATATTGTAGATATTGACAAAGTAGCTCACGCTTTTAGTTGCCCAAAATGTGGGAAGTTGTGGAAGATCTTTAGGGATCTGGAGAAACATTACAAAACATGTAACGGGGGTCAAACAGTAGAGCATTTTAAAGGAGGGGTTTACAGTCCACCTGAAACCGTCTGGGAACTAATTGCTGACCAAGGCATTACAGTCGATCCTAAGTATGTTTACCCATACAGGGCTACATATGATTTTGAATGCTACTTTGAGGCTTCAAATCTTCCTAGTGATAGTAATTCAACACAATTTTTAGCAAAACATGTTCCCATGTCGTGCTCAGTCGCCTCCAAAGTACCTGGGTTCGAGGCCCCGGTCTGCTTCATCACAGCGGGTGATCCCCAAGATCTGGTGAATAGGATGCTTGATCATTTGACCCGAATCGCTGATGCGGCGTATTCAGAACTACATGCTAAGTTCGAAGATGTGTACACCGCACTAGAGGGAAAAAATGAGAACACTTTAATTGACAGGTTTGATGCGTACTTGAAAGCATTACCGGTCCTAGGGTTCAACTCTGGAAAGTACGATATCAACCTCATCAAGCCATACTTATTTTCTTATTTCATACAATCAGCGGACGTGTCGTGCAATTTTGTTGTCAAGAGAAACAATAATTTTATGTGTATTGCCACAGATCAATTGAAATTTCTAGATATCAGTAACTATTTAGCGCCAGGTTTCAACTACTCAAAGTATCTAGCCGCTTACAAAATTAAAGAAACTAAGGGAAATTTCCCTTATGAGTTTATAACTGGCCTAGAAAAATTAAAAGAAACACGGTTACCCCCACACGAGGCATTCTTTTCAAAACTAAGAAATTGTAATATTACTGAGGCAGAGTATAAAGTGTGTCAGAAAGTGTGGGTAGAAAATAAGATGGCCACATTAGAAGACTTTCTAGTGTGGTATAATAACAAAGATGTTCAGCCTTTTATTAAGGCATTAGATAAACAGGTTACCTTCTATAAAGATTTAGGTGTAGACATGTTTAAGGATGCCATTTCAGTCCCCGGAGTAACCTTAAAATATCTTTTTAGGACTCTGCCCAAAAACGTAGTGTTTTCACTATGTTCTGAGAACGAGAAAGACCTGCACAAAACACTTAGAGACAATATTGTAGGAGGGCCGTCCATAATCTTTCATAGGTACCATGAGATAGGTCAGACACGCATCAGAGGGGGTAAGCTTGTTAAGAGTTTGAAAGGGTATGACGCTAACGCTCTCTACCTGTGGGCTCTAATGCAAAAGATGCCCACGGGTTTTCCTGTCATTCGAAAAGCAGAAGATGAGTTCAAGACTCATAAGGGTAGATTTTACACTGTTCAGTGCAGAGAGTGGCTAGCGTGGAAAGAGCATAGCGAGAATATAGAGTTAAGGACCCAATTCAATGGGCGGGAGATGGCGCTGGGTCCGCGTCATATTAGAGTAGATGGTTGGGATAGGGTGAATACAACCGTGTATCAGTTTCACGGATGTCTATTCCATGGACACCCAGACTGTCCCCTGACTCGTGGTATTGACATAAATCCAGTAAATAAGATACCTCTGACAGAACTATATGACAACACCTGTGATATTCACGACTACTTTGTTAACGAGGTGAAAGTTAAGGTAGTAGAAATGTGGGATTGTGAGTGGCGGAACCTTAAAAAGACCAATAGTGACATTAAGGGTTTTGTCAAGGGCAGATTCCCATATGTCAAACCATGGCATAATAAAAAGACCATTAACAAAGAAAGGATTCTAAAGGCTGTAAGAGCCGAGAGTTTGTTTGGGTTGATAGAGTGTGATATCCACGTGCCAGACAAATACAAAGCGCGATTCTCAGAGATGACACCAATATTCAAAAATATTGAAGTGGGTAGAGAGGATATCGGTAACCTTATGAGGCAGTACGCCCAGTCACATAAACTGCTGACAAGTGCCAGACGGACACTTATAGGTAGCTATATCGGAAAAAAGATCATGTTGGCCACGCCATTATTAAAATGGTATCTGGAACATGGGCTAGAGGTCACCCATGTGTATCAAATAATCGAGTACAAACCTGAGAAGTGTTTTGAAAGGTTTGGAAAAGAGGTGTCTGATGCCAGAAGAGAAGGTGACAGTATTACGGCCTCTACCGTTAAGGCAGAAACCATGAAATTATTGGGGAATGCTGCATACGGCAAAACTCTAACCAATAAGGCCAAGCACACCAATGTTTCCTATTGTAAGGGTGAAGACACAACCAAGTTAATAAATAATCCCTTATTTAAGAAGATGACACCCCTGACCGACGACATATTTGAAGTAGTAAAAGGGAAAAAGACAACAGTCTGGGATCTGCCCCTTCAGATTGGGTTCTTTGTCTATCAATATGCCAAATTAAGAATGTTGGCTTTCTACTATGATTTTCTAGATACATTTTTAGACAGGGAGGATTTTCAATTATGCGAAATGGACACTGACTCTCTTTACTTAGTACTTAGCACACCTAACCTAGCGGAAGCGGTTAGACCCCACCTTAGAGCAGAGTATGATAGAGTCTATAATCAGTGGTTCCCGTCTGAAACCTGCTCTGAACATAGAATTAGTACTGATACCTGTAAGGCTTGCCAGACTATAAAAGCTTATGAAAAGAGAACCCCTGGTCTTTTCAAGTTAGAATACGAAGGGGATGGAATGGTATCCTTATGTAGTAAAACATACCATTGTTTCGGAGACTATAATAAAACAAGCACAAAGGGCCTCACCAAACACCACAACACACACATAGACAGACAAACATTTTTAGATGTACTTGACACACAGACAGCGACTGGAGGGACAAATGTAGGTTTCAAAACACAAGACACGTCTATCTACACATACACACAACACAGAAACTCGCTATCCTATTTCTACATAAAACGTCAAGTTCACAAAGACAAGGTCACTACATCACCCCTAGACATATAACACGTTCTAGTGTACTTATGTATATATGTTTTCTACTGTTTGGTGTCCATATGTTGTATTAAAGGGGTTATATGTGTGAAATGTCTATATAAAAGACTCAATGTCACCTTTGTCACGACCAATAAAAATGAATGTACTTTGTCAATGAAAAATATTTTGTTGACTACACACTATTGAAAATATGATGAAAAATAAAAAAGTTATGAAAACGAACTCTTTGGTTTTTTAGTGGTATGAATGCTTTTTCTTGTTGACCACTGCAAGAAGTTTCTTCATGTTGATTGTGTGGTACACACATGTTTACTACACAACCTAAAATATAAGAGTTAAATATTACCCCTTACCCAACCCAACTTCATGACCGAGGGGGAGTGAAAATCAGCCGAGGTCAAGGTCAATCCAGATTAATCCGGCAAAAACGACCCGTTTTGCGCCTTTCCTACTACTCCTGTTTACAGCAGAGCTACATCCTTACGCCGTTAGGCCGATGTATCCAACTTCTGGCATTTGTTGACCGGGTTAACCTTCCCTGGGGTTTTGTAAGACGTTTGACTCTCGCTGTTGTGTTATTTCCCCATCCCAGCTGGCCCATTTAGAACAGCCGAAGACATAACGGTCAGCCCTCAAGGGAAGGCATGGGCAGACCATGCGCATTCCCCGCCATCCAAGGAGGTTTACACAATTGCGGAGCTGACACAAAGCGCTCTGGTACTGGGCTTACCTAAGGAATCATCATGTCCTGCACATGGCTGCTTAGCCTCACTTCCGTTTATTGGGCCCTCCATTCACCACAGGCTGTTCCTCCAGAAACCAGAAGAATGCAGTCTGCAGATAACATCCACAGTGAGCTTTTGATTCAGGCTTTCCCCATAATGGAAGAGTAATTATATTAGTAGCTATCGCTAGATATCTGTCACACGTTATATTTCAATCTCTATTCAATTCCAATGTGAATGTTCTAGAACTCAAAGAAAGAGTCACAAAATCTGCCAGCAAAGGTCTAGAACAAAATAAACTTCTGTTAAACCAACCTGACTTGTCACTTCTCTACAACTGGATTCAATAAATGAACATCAGAACATACGACTTCACTGTTTCTTTTCATGAATGAGCCAGCGCTACCAATCGCGGGCAAGTCAGTGAGAACATCTGACTTCACTGTTTTGTTTGTGTCTTGATCAACACATAAAATTAATGTAACCAATGAAAGTTTCTAACATTAAATCCGACTGGCAGCTGTTTGTCAACCATTGGGTGACAGCTTATATACCACTCATTGTAATCAAAGACCACTTTGCTCCGACCATAATTTTAGATCTCACGAATGACGAATGCAGCTAGACACTTCACCAATTTGCTCCAAACATAATTACAATGTCTGCAAGATACGTTTTTATTTGCTTCGTGAACGATTGCACTTCACCAAATTGCTCCGATCATAGTTACAATGTTGACATCTCGCGGATGATTATACCTTATATTGTCTGTTTCTTTCCAATTTTACGGTCAAGTCTAATTTGGTAGACCTTGTCGAACCAGACAAAACTATGTTGTTTTACACTTGTCAATTAATGTCAGTGCAAGTGCAGCTGGGACTAGACAATTTAGTATTTCAGATGTAATTATGCATCTTGTCTTAGCGAAAAATGATTTACAAACATATTGACACACCATAAAGAGGATAATCGTGTGCAAAATTATTGCACTACCATATATTTTCTTGGTTCACAGCAATTTCTCTTGCATGCAAGTAATTACGCTGGTTTTTTGTTTCCAAGTGTTGAGAAACTAGGTAATATTCTTCCCAGCAAATTAGTTTCAGCCCAACTGAATCTCCATGAGACTAAGAACACTGCAAAACAACACCTGATACTAATTACAAGGTAATTTTGCCATATCTGAACGTTGACCAGAATTAGTGCCATGTTAAAACCGAGTGGCTCAGATATGACTGAGCTACCGTATGACAGTAGATGGCACTGACTGTTTGTTTAGTGCCGAATATCAGGTCTTAATCAGATATGACTGAGCTACCGTATGTCAGTAGATGGTACCATCTCCTTTCTGTTAGTGCCGTATGTTGGGTCTTAATCAGATATTATTGAGCTATCGTATGACAGTAGACGGTACTGTCTGCTTTCTGTTAGCGTCGAGTGTTGTTATCCTGGTCTTAATCAGATATGACTGAGCTCATCCATCATGTCATATGCCGGTAAGCGTGAGCGATCATGATTCGCCATTTCAATTGATCACCAGAGTCATGGATCAGCTCTGTGTTCTTTTCTCAACCATACCATGTGGTCAAGCCATCCAGGTATTTACTTCTCTGTCTTTCCCTTGTTCTCTTCCCCTCGATCTTGCCAGTTGCCAATAAGTTCTCTAATTTATTTCTTCTCATAACATGCCCAACAAATTTTGACTGTCTACATGTGATTTCTCTAATCAGTTTACGATTTTTATGTACTTTTTGCAGGATTTGGTCATTGTGTTTTTTTTTTTTTGTCTGTCCATGATATTCTTTGCATTCTTCTCAGAAACCACATTTCCACAGCCATCAGATGTGTCACAAAATGAAACCGTGTGTTTATCCGGTTGATTATTATAGAGGATTTTCTGATTAAGCGGACGATCGGCCAGCGACATCTATTTTTACTAACTGGAAAAACACAGCGGATGTCAAAATCCCAGGACAATATTTGTAGCTGCACGTGTACCTCTATAACGGATTTGGAACATTCGGTGTTGATGGTGACAGGTCCTGGCATCGCCTTGACAAGTTTGTCAACATTTGAATGCAGATGGAAGCCATGAGATCACAGGGGCAGATGTAAAACGGAAGTACTTAGTACGGAAGTAACAGTACATATGTCAATTCTTGGTTTCCGGAACATCAAGATGATTGGCAGCTTGGTATCGAAACTCTTTGTTGGAACTCGACAGAACTCGCTGGCTTGTTTTGAGAATCTAGGCAATTACTGACAACTTTGACAGGACTAAAGCCAGGAAAATAGTTTCTTGACAAGGGATGATCTGCCACTGTGCCACCTGTGTGGGGGCATAAAGGATAACGTCACGTGGCCAACTTTGGTAGTTTGCCATATAAACTCGAGTTGGGACAACTAGGGTGGACTTGGAAAATGCTCTAGTCAGAGTGCCAGGGCACTGCAGCGCCTAGTGGAAATAATATCTACCGTGTGTTAATTAGTGACTTAATTTTACACGTGCCTATAATGGCAGATGTAGATATGATTGATAGGACTGCAGTAGTGCCATTTAAGGTATAACCTATTATAATATATTCGTTATAATTACTTTAGGCAGTAGCCTTGTTAAACTATAGTGTGATGATTAGCACTGTTAGTGGAAACTAGCTAGAGTAGTGAAGTGATACTTGGCTCTGTTAGCTAAAATAGATTAGTGAAGTGTTGATAAGCTTTACTAGTTGAGAATTGAGTAATGAGGGATAATTGGGATCTTCCCGTAGGTGTCCCTGGTGGGCGGGGTTCCGCATTCTGTTTGGTGATTTTTTCTTTGTCATAGTCTGATTCGGCTCTAGGTGGGTAGCTAATCTGCTCTATGACTAAGTCTAGTTAGCTTAAGATCATTAAGCAAGGTGATAGGCTTACACTCAGCCGAAAGGATCAGTGACTAGTACTATCACCAGATGTGTTGTTTCTATCCTAGGTTCCCTACCAGATCCAAGGAAACTCAACAAGTTTTTGGGAAAAAATAAAATCCAAAAGGGAAGAACACCAGTTCAAGAGTCACTAGAGTTGCATACAGAACGTAACTTACGCTAGGAGGAAATTGATTCATCAAAGAGAGTGATGATTACTGATGCACCATACAGCATCAGACAGTAGTAACTAACGGAGAACATTCTAATAGTTACCTAATGTTATATAATCTCGTGTAATAGGACACAAGACATGCTAAGTGAGGCTAGATAGACACGAGTGAGGATCAATCACAGTAACAATTAACATTAGTAATTAGCACTTATGGACTGAATGGTTCGATGTGCAACGAGGATGATCTGTCGACTAACTAACTAACTAACTGACTGCGTACACACTACAAAAGACTTGTGCAGTTTTTTAGGAACGTTAGGAACGGACATTGTGTAGAGTGCAACCGGTCCATGATTAACTGTTAATACCACCGGTGTCTATTTCGGATGTTCATGAAATTGGATTACCAGAGGTCTACAGAGGCAAAGCAGTATCCGGCAAGATGGTTTCGGCAACGGGTGAGAAGTACATGTTCTGACGTAACGTGCTGTGGTCTATCTTTGCTGGGATCAGCTGACTGGGTTGCTGTCTGAGAGTCAGAGTCTACACACTTTATAGAACACGTCACACATTTTCTTCACATACACGTCTCATATACGTTACACTTTTATTTTAATAAATTAATCTTTATTAATTTCTAGAAGCAAGAGTTGTTGAGTATGTTGCTTTGGGGAAGTATGAGAAGGGGGCATAGTACGACAGTGTGAGAGTGATAGGAAAAGGTGTCCATAGGCTGATGGAGTGTGTTGGACGGAAGCTGGTGGATTCTCCAGAATATTGAGAGAAAAAAAAATATATTATAATGTGGGTGTCGGATCTCTTCACTCCAGGGACGACATTTTAAAGGAGGACACGACATTATTGGGAGCTCGTAAACGTGATCTTTGGACAGCGGGATCTCTCGTAAACGTGATCTTTGGACAGCGGGATCTCTCGTAAACATGATCTTTGGACAGCGGGATCTCTCGTAAACGTGATCTTTGGACAGTGGGATCTCTCGTAAACATGATATTTGGACAGTGGGATCTCTCGTAAACGTGATCTTTGGACAGCGGGATCTCTCGTAAACGGGATCTTTGGACAGCGGGATCTCTCGTAAACGGAATCCTTGGACAGCGAGATCTCCTGCAAGCAGGAACGTTTGACAGGGGGATCTTCTGACAACGGGGTCTTTTGACACGGGATCCTTAGTTATAAGAGGGAGATATCATTTTGGAGAATCCAGCTAGAGTGAAGGTGGATAGGGGTTAGGACTAATATCTTACCTGTTCACACTTCACACGTCTGCATAGGTCTGTGGTCCTGATTCTACTCTTGTCACTGCGTGAATGTGCTGTGTGTGGAAATATCTAGATTTATAGTACTTGTTCATATATCTGTATAGTAATTTGCAGTTATATTGTACTAGACCTGCTAGCTTACCTCTCTGTATAATGGCCACCCCTAAACTTAGCACGTTAGAATTAAAGGCAAGGGGGGAAGAAATGGGATTGGCTGGGTCTGCTCTAACGGATTACATACAGGAAGTGGAGAGAGAGTATCGTCAAGCAGAAAGGGAAGATCGAAAGGGCGAGTTGGAATTGAGAAGGATGAAGTTGGAACAAGCAGCTAAGAAATTGGAAGCTGAACAAGCAGCTAAGAAATTGGAAGCTGAGCAAGCAGCTAAGAAATTGGAAGCTGAACAAGCAGCTAAGAAATTGGAAGCTGAGCAAGCAGCTAGGAAATTGGAAGCTGAGCAAGCAGCTAGGAAATTTGAAGCTGAGCAAGCAGCTAGGAAATTGGAAGCTGAGCAAGCAGCTAGGAAATTTGAAGCTGAACAAGCAGCTAGGAAATTAGAAGCTGAACAAGAAGCACAGAAAAGGGAGCACGAGTACCGGATGAGGGAACTCGAGTTGAAGAGTCAATCTAATGGAGAAACTGAGGGAGCAGTTGGAGGTTCCTCCATCCCAGGATCAACACCAGTAGGTGGACATGGGTACCATGCTATGAAGTTTCCTTTAGCGGTCTACGAGGAGGACAAAGAGAAGATTGACCAATACCTTCAACGCTTCGAGGCTATGTCAGTTGCTATGGGTCTGGAGCGTAACAAATGGAATCTTAAGCTATCCCAGGGATTACGCGGGACGGGATACGAGGTTTATACTCGCCTGCCACCAGGACATGAGAACAATTATGATGAGTTAAAGACGGCTCTGCTGAAATGATTCGAGGTTACGTCACATACCTACCGGAAAAAATTTCGAGCAGCGAAACGAGAACCGGGGGAGTTGTTTGCCGCCTACAGTTTGCGTCTTAAATCTTATCTCCATAAGTGGATGGATTTAGCTGGGTTCGCACATGACTATGAGAGTCTGGAAGAGCTCATGGTGGTCGACCAGCTGAAGAAGCAAATGTCTAAACCTCTCAGGACGTTCCTGGGAGAACAAGGAGCGGAACGTATTGACCTCGTGAATAAATTAGCAGAACGGTTCGTTGAGGTACATGGGGAGGCAGGGGAAAACCTGTCCACCAACACCAAAAGTCAAGAGAAACATGACAAGAAAAAAGCCAAAAACTCAGGAACCAAAAAGTGGGAACCTTATGTGCAAAAATCAGAGGATAGTTCAGAGAAGAAGGAGGGAAGCAAGAGCACTTCAAGCTCTACACCTAAACGACCGTGGTCGGAGAAGTGGTGTTCAATTTGTAGCTCACCCTCTCACAATACGAGGGACTGCAAATTGAAGGCTAAGAACCCTCACTTTGCAGCATGTCAAGTGACTTCCAAGGAGGTTGTCACGGAAAATGCCAAGGTCAACAAGGAAGCTCGCCACCAGGAGAGCTCATTCAAGTCCGACACTAGAAAATCTAGGACAGGGAAATGGTGCAACCAATGTCAGTCGAATACGCACAATGCTATTGACTGCAGGGGAAAGTCAGGAGACACTCAATTCGTTGTGTGCTCAGGAAAACCTAAGGTGGAGCCCACCGAACAGGTCGAGGCCGAGGAAGAGACTCCAGACCAGGAAAAACCACCTGTAGTGGAATTGGTAGAGGTTAACGGTCGTCAAGTGGAGTGTTTATATGACACAGGACTGGACGGGGAGGCCGTGATTTCTGCGGATCTGGTACATCCAGAACAATTCACAGGTGAAACATTGGATATACAGCCTGCACAGAAGAGTGCTGTAACCATGAAGTTGCCCATTGCTAATGTGGAGATTCGGTCAAGGTACGTCACCGGCACCATCAAGGCCACTGTATTGACCGATCCCATTTTTCCAGTCATCCTAGGTTGCCGGTATGTCTTTCTGGGAATGCCCAGGGAGCCAATTCATATGGGAGCAATGCAGACTCGCTCTCAGACGAAAACGGAAGAGGCAGACGCAATTGTGACTAACCCAATGCCGGGGGAGCTACGAACTGCCCAGAGTGAGGATGATACTTTACGTCCTTGCTACAGAAAGCTGCAGAAAAGTGCTGATCCACCAGGACGGGGGCAGTACTACATGAAGAATAGGATACTCTACAGGAGAGCAGGAAGGGGAGACAACCTATACGGTCAGTTGGTCGTCCCGAAAGCTCACCGGTCCCAGATTCTTCATATGGGGCATACCATCTCCTTTAGTGGACACATGGGTATTGCCGCCACCATGCAGCGGATTTCCTGCCACTACTATTGGCCGGGAATGACAGATGATGTGCGTCGGTATGTGAAGTCATGCCCTGAGTGCCAGAGGGTGGCACCGAAACACTGGACAGCACCGGTGATGTTGGGTGAGATGCCCATCATGAACTCTCCTTTCGAGAGGGTAGCCATCGATATCCTGGGTCCACTTCCCAGGACTAGGAAGAGGAACATGTATATACTCACAATGGTGGATTGCTGTACAATGTGGGGTGAAGCTATACCGTTGACCACGATTGACTCGAAAAGAGTGGCGGACGCACTGATGGAGGCCTTTACCAGATTAGGCTTTCCGGATCAAATTCTGACGGATAATGGATCTCAGTTTTGTGGAAAACTCATGGAGGAGGTATTTAGGGTGTTTCACTCTAACCACATACATACCAGCCCTTACCACCCTCAAGCCAATGGACAAGTAGAGCGTTTCAACGGCACGTTGATGACAATGCTCAGGAAACTAGCGCAGGAAGAACCTGATAGGTGGGATGAATATATCCCAGCAGCACTCTTTGCCTATCGGGAAGTTCCTCATGGCTCAACAGGACTACCACACGCTACGTTGCTGTTTGGTCGTCCAATCAAAGGACCGTTGGAAGCCATGTTGAGGAGTTGGACTGAAGAGGGGACGTCAGAAGAAGTGATCTCATCCTATCAATACGTGGAGGAACTGAAAGAAAAACTCCACAAGGGATGGACTCTGGCAAATCAAAACTTGAAAAAGGCCAGGAAAAGACATGCGGCTTACTACAACTGTAGGTCTAAAGACAGATCTCTAGAGGTAGGAGATAAAGTCTTGTTGCTACTCCCAACGGGAAACAACAAACTGGAGATAGGTTGGCAAGGACCATTTCCCGTGGAAAGGGTAATATCCAGAACCAACTATCAGATCCGGATCCGGGGAAAGTCGAAGATTTTCCATATCAATCTCTTGCGGAAATACGAAGAGAGACCCGGAGACAAGGCAGCTCACCTCATGGCAATGGCAGTTGCAGTGGAGACAGAAGTGGGAACCAGCGAGGGCAGGGAATATCCCTTAGTACACCAGGAAACCTATAGGGATGTGCAAGTGAACCCTGATCTGACCTCCCAGGAGAGGGAAAGGATAACCCAGGTTCTCAAGTCTCATAAGGAGATACTGACTGATAAACCAGGACGAACGAGGTTGGTGGAGTTCGAGATGACTTTGACCACACAGGAGCCTGTTCGCCAAAAGGTTTACCCAGTGCCATTCTCTAAAGAAAAGGCCCTGGAGGAGGAAATACAAAAACTGTTGGAGGATGACGTGATTGCACCATCCACATCCCCATACAATGCGGGGGTAGTTTTGTTACGCAAACCAAGTGGAGAACACAGGTTGTGTATAGATTACCGACTTCTGAACAGTCATACACAGTTTCAGGTGGAACCTTTGCCGAATCCAACTCAGTTATTCGCTAGGCTCCATAAGGCTCGGTACTTTTCAAAGGTGGATCTGAGTCGGGGGTACTATCAGATACCAGTCAAACCGGAGATTCGACCACTGTTAGCTTTCAGTACACCCAGTGGACACTACGAATTCAAGGTCATGCCCTTTGGACTCAGCAATGCACCTAGTGTGTTTACACGCATGAGGACTTTACTAGATCCGTTACAGGATCCGTCCATCATCTCATTCATGGATGATATTCTGATTTCCAGTGACAGCTTGGATGACCACTTACAATCCTTGGAGAGAGTGTTTAATCGACTCAAGGAAGCAGGGCTTACTGCTCGTCCAACCAAGTGCATGATTGGTTACCAGACTCTGGAATTTCTAGGCCACACCATCACTCCAGGACACATTGTTCCAGAAGAGAAGAACCTGGAGAAAATCAGAAATGCACCAAGGCCAAAAACGAAGAAGGATGTGCGAGCTTTTCTCTCGTTGTGTGGGTTCTACCACAAATTTATCCCACATTTCACTGACCTGGAAGCTCCGTTGACGGAAACCTTGAAAAAGGGATTCCCGGACCAAATCATTTGGACACCAGAATGTGAGAATGCCTATAGTCAGTTAAAGGAGGCCTTGGTCAGCCAATCTGTATTACAGTTCCCTGACCTTTCCAAACCATTTGTGTTGAGAACGGATGCGAGTGCGATTGGAATTGGAGCCGCTTTGTTACAGGAAGGAAAAGACGATGCTTCGGTTTTGAAACCTGTGGCATACGCAAGTAAGAAACTTCTACAGGCGGAGAGGAATTATTCAACCGTCGAGAGAGAGTGCTTGCCCCTCGTATGGGCAGTGCAAAAATTTCAGCCATATTTGTATGGAGTTAAGTTTCGGGTCCAGTCGGATCATCAGCCCCTGATGTTCCTGGCTACTTCTCAGAAGCTCAACGCCCGTTTGATGCGGTGGTCGTTGTTACTTCAACCGTATAATTTCACAGTAGAGTACATTCCTGGGAAGGAAAATGTTGGAGCGGATTTCTTGTCAAGACACCCAGCTCCTGAAGAAGAAGAATGAATCATCTGGATTAAACTCACGGTGGAGAAGAGTGAGATGGACTACTCTCTTAGGAGGGGGCCTATGTCACAAAATGAAACCGTGTGTTTATCCGGTTGATTATTATAGAGGATTTTCTGATTAAGCGGACGATCGGCCAGCGACATCTATTTTTACTAACTGGAAAAACACAGCGGATGTCAAAATCCCAGGACAATATTTGTAGCTGCACGTGTACCTCTATAACGGATTTGGAACATTCGGTGTTGATGGTGACAGGTCCTGGCATCGCCTTGACAAGTTTGTCAACATTTGAATGCAGATGGAAGCCGTGAGATCACAGGGGCAGATGTAAAACGGAAGTACTTAGTACGGAAGTAACAGTACATATGTCAATTCTTGGTTTCCGGAACATCAAGATGATTGGCAGCTTGGTATCGAAACTCTTTGTTGGAACTCGACAGAAACTCGCTGGCTTGTTTGAGAATCTAGGCAATTACTGACAACTTTGACAGGACTAAAGCCAGGAAAATAGTTTCTTGACAAGGGATGATCTGCCACTGTGCCACCTGTGTGGGGGCATAAAGGATAACGTCACGTGGCCAACTTTGGTAGTTTGCCATATAAACTCGAGTTGGGACAACTAGGGTGGACTTGGAAAATGCTCTAGTCAGAGTGCCAGGGCACTGCAGCACCCAGTGGAAATAATATCTACCGTGTGTTAATTAGTGACTTAATTTTACACGTGCCTATAATGGCAGATGTAGATATGATTGATAGGACTGCAGTAGTGCCATTTAAGGTATAACCTATTATAATATATTCGTTATAATTACTTTAGGCAGTAGCCTTGTTAAACTATAGTGTGATGATTAGCACTGTTAGTGGAAACTAGCTAGAGTAGTGAAGTGATACTTGGCTCTGTTAGCTAAAATAGATTAGTGAAGTGTTGATAAGCTTTACTAGTTGAGAATTGAGTAATGAGGGATAATTGGGATCTTCCCGTAGGTGTCCCTGGTGGGCGGGGTTCCGCATTCTGTTTGGTGATTTTTTCTTTGTCATAGTCTGATTCGGCTCTAGGTGGGTAGCTAATCTGCTCTATGACTAAGTCTAGTTAGCTTAAGATCATTAAGCAAGGTGATAGGCTTACACTCAGCCGAAAGGATCAGTGACTAGTACTATCACCAGATGTGTTGTTTCTATCCTAGGTTCCCTACCAGATCCAAGGAAACTCAACAAGGTTTTTGGGAAAAAATAAAATCCAAAAGGGAAGAACACCAGTTCAAGAGTCACTAGAGTTGCATACAGAACGTAACTTACGCTAGGAGGAAATTGATTCATCAAAGAGAGTGATGATTACTGATGCACCATACAGCATCAGACAGTAGTAACTAACGGAGAACATTCTAATAGTTACCTAATGTTATATAATCTCGTGTAATAGGACACAAGACATGCTAAGTGAGGCTAGATAGACACGAGTGAGGATCAATCACAGTAACAATTAACATTAGTAATTAGCACTTATGGACTGAATGGTTCGATGTGCAACGAGGATGATCTGTCGACTAACTAACTAACTAACTGACTGCGTACACACTACAAAAGACTTGTGCAGTTTTTTTAGGAACGTTAGGAACGGACATTGTGTAGAGTGCAACCGGTCCATGATTAACTGTTAATACCACCGGTGTCTATTTCGGATGTTCATGAAATTGGATTACCAGAGGTCTACAGAGGCAAAGCAGTATCCGGCAAGATGGTTTCGGCAACGGGTGAGAAGTACATGTTCTGACGTAACGTGCTGTGGTCTATCTTTGCTGGGATCAGCTGACTGGGTTGCTGTCTGAGAGTCAGAGTCTACACACTTTATAGAACACGTCACACATTTTCTTCACATACACGTCTCATATACGTTACACTTTTATTTTAATAAATTAATCTTTATTAATTTCTAGAAGCAAGAGTTGTTGAGTATGTTGCTTTGGGGAAGTATGAGAAGGGGGCATAGTACGACAGTGTGAGAGTGATAGGAAAAGGTGTCCATAGGCTGATGGAGTGTGTTGGACGGAAGCTGGTGGATTCTCCAGAATATTGAGAGAAAAAAAAATATATTATAATGTGGGTGTCGGATCTCTTCACTCCAGGGACGACATTTTAAAGGAGGACACGACAAGATGTTTTTCAGCTTGACTGCTCATTTTTCACGCTTCACATCCACACACAAGAACAGGCTCTATGTAACACCTCAACTCTTTTTCTCGTAGCAATTGAAACCTTTTTATTGGCCAGTTTGTTTTTCATCTTGCAAAAGGCTACCTTTGCCATGACTATTCTTGTTCTAATCTCTTCAAGGCATCCCCATCATATGTTATGACTGTTCCAAGATAATTGTACCGATTCACTTGTTTAAGAATATTTTAATTTACCTGAATATTACATTGTGATATTTCGTTCTTCCTAGTGATGACCATAATCTGTGTCTTCTTACAATTTAATTCTAACCCTAGTTGTTCACTGTGTGCAATAACCACATCTACTAAATGTTGCAGATCCTGCACATTGTCTGCAATCAATACTGTATCATCTGCATATCTAATGTTATTGGTGTTTCTTCCTTCAATGATTCCTTTCATATCATATACATTTCTGAAAATATTTTCACTATACAAGGAAAACAGATCTGAAGACATTGTATGGCAATAGATGGTACTGTCTGCTTTCTGTCAGCACCAAATATTGTTAGTCATCTCTTAATTAGATATGACTAAACTGTCTTGTGACAGTAGATGGTACTTCTTGCTTTCTGTCAGTACCACAATCATCAGACTTTTAAGGACTCTCTCCTGTATGAGTTCCCATGTGGTGTTTCACACTGCTAGTGTGAGTAAAAGAAGCACCACAATCATCACACTTGTAAGGTTTCTCTCCTGCATGTGTTCTCTTAAGTCTCTTCAGATTGCCAGTTGTAGTAAAAGAAGTATCACAATCATCACACTTGTAAGGTTTCTCTCCTGCATGTGTTCTCTTATGTCTCTTCAGATTGCCAGCTGTAGTAAAAGAAGTATCACAATCATCACACTTATAAGGTTTTTCTCCTGTATGAGTTCCCATGTGGTGTTTCACACGGCTAGTGTGAGTAAAAGAAGCACCACAATCATCACACTTGTAAGGTTTCTCTCCTGCATGTGTTCTCTTATGTCTCTTCAGATTGCCAGCTGTAGTAAAAGAAGTATCACAATCATCACACTTATAAGGTTTTTCTCCTGTATGAGTTCCCATGTGGTGTTTCACACGGCTAGTGTGAGTAAAAGAAGCACCACAATCATCACACTTGTAATGTTTCTCTCCTGCATGTGTTCTCTTATGTCTCTTCAGATTGCCAGTTGTAGTAAAAGAAGTATCACAATCATCACACTTGTAAAGTATTTCTCCCGTATGTATTCTGTTATGTTTCCTCAGACTTCCAGATACAGTAAAAGAAGCACCACAATCATCACACTTGTAAGGTTTTTCTCCTGTATGTATTCTATTATGTTTCCTCAGACTTCCAGATTCAGTAAAAGAAGCACCACAGCCATCACATTTGTAGGGTTTCTCTCCTGTATGTGTTCTCTTGTGTGCTTTCAGATTGCCAGCTTGAATAAAAGAAGCACCACAATCATCACACTTGTAAGGTTTTTCTCCTGTATGTGTTCTCTTATGTATCTTCAGAGAGTCAGCTTTAGTAAATGAAGAATCACAATCATCACACTTGTAAGGTTTTTCTCCTGTATGTGTTCTCTTATGTATTCTCAGATCCCCAGCTCGAGTAAAAGAAGCACCACAATCATCACACTTGTAAAGTTTTTCTCCTGTATGTATTCTGTTATGTTTCCTCAGACTTCCAGCTTCAGTAAAAGCAGCACCACAATTTTCACATTTGTGAGGTTTCTCTCCTGTATGTGTTCTTATGTGACTCTTCAGATGGTCAGATTTAGTAAAAGAAGCACCACAGTCATCACACTTGTAAGGTTTCTCTCCTGCATGTGTTCTCTTATGTCTCTTCAGATTGTCAGTTGTAGTAAAAGAAGTATAACAATCATCACACTTGTAAGGTTTCTCTCCTGCATGTGTTCTCTTATGTCTCTTCAGATTGCCAGCTGTAGTAAAAGAAGTATCACAATCATCACACTTATAAGGTTTTTCTCCTGTATGAGTTCCCATGTGGTGTTTCACACGGCTAGTGTGAGTAAAAGAAGCACCACAATCATCACACTTGTAATGTTTCTCTCCTGCATGTGTTCTCTTATGTCTCTTCAGATTGAAAGTTGTAGTAAAAGAAGTATCACAATCATCACACTTGTACAGTTTTTCTCCTGTATGTATTCTATTATGTTTCCTCAGACTTCCAGATTCAGTAAAAGAAGCACCACAATCATCACACTTGTAAGGTTTTTCTCCTGTATGTATTCTATTATGTTTCCTCAGACTTCCAGATTCAGTAAAAGAAGCACCACAGCCATCACATTTGTAGGGTTTCTCTCCTGTATGTGTTCTCTTGTGTCTCTTCAGATTGCCAGCTTGAATAAAAGAAGCACCACAATCATCACACTTGTAAGGTTTTTCTCCTGTATGTGTTCTCTTATGTATCTTCAGACAGTCAGCTTTAGTAAATGAAGAATCACAATCATCACACTTGTAAGGTTTTTCTCCTGTATGTGTTCTCTTATGTATTCTCAGATCCCCAGCTTGAGTAAAAGAAGCACCACAATCATCACACTTGTAAGTTTTTCTCCTATATGTATTCTGTTATGTTTCCTCAGACTTCCAGCTTCAGTAAAAGCAGCACCACAATTTTCACATTTGTGAGGTTTCTCTCCTGTATGTGTTCTTATGTGACTCTTCAGATGGTCAGATTTAGTAAAAGAAGCACCACAGTCATCACACTTGTAGAGTTTCTCTCCTGTATGTGTTCTCTTGTGCTTCTTCAGATTGTCAGCTTGAATAAAAGAAGCACCACAGTTATCACACTTGTAAGGTTTCTCTCCTGTATGTGTCCTCATGTGGTACTTTACACTGTCAACTTTAGTAAAAGAAGCACCACAATCATCACACTTGTGAGGATTCTCTTCTGTATGTATTCTTTTGTGATTCATGATCTTTTGGCACTCTAGATGGTCATCTTGAATCGAGAGACTATCCCATTCATTACATTTGTTTGGTATACCTTCAGCATGTGTTCTCTTATATCTGTCTACACAAATATTCGGACTAGAAACATCAGACAAGTCTCTTGTGTGAGTTCTCTGAGAACTATAATAGACATAATGAAAACTGTCAACATGAGACTTTGCAAAGCTCTGTGTATGTTTTTCTTGTGTTTCCTTATTTTGCTGTTGACAATTCGCAATACCCAGAGGTAGCTTATTATTTGTATCAATTACAGAAGGCACACTTTCTGACATTTGACAACAATGTTCATGTGTTACTGATGCCTTACAACTGTACTCAACCATTATTGATTCTGAGTTGTTGTGTTCTGTCACTTCTTGAATGATGCTTCCCCCAGCTATGTCCTCACACAGAACATCCGATAGTTCTTGTTTCACAACCTTCATATCTATGCTGTCATATGTCCACTTTTGTGAATGCTCTTGTATGGAGTGGTAAGAATTCTTTGGAGACCAAGAGAGCATTCCTGAAACACACAGAAGTAAATAATTAATTTCCTCGTGAATATACCAGGTATTGATTATGAACAGCTGTGTAATCAAACAGTCACACATTGCAACTATAGACAATCAATTTGAAGTGAACGAAAGATGAAGAAAAATTATGTTATGTATGATCTATGCCTATGTATGATCTAAGTACATGATGATGCAAGGTGATGTGTGATCTTGGCTGATGCATGATCTATGATTTATGATACAATCTGATGTATGATCTAAGTTCATGATGATGTAAGCTGATGTATGATCTAGGCTGATGTATCTGACCTTTCTTAACTTTCGTCAACAATATTCTAAAACTTTAAAGGCAGTCAGTGTCAGTACTACACTGAGGTCATTTTTTATCTTTTAAAATCAAAAGTCCATTTACCAATAAATTTTAAATCAGTTTCGAAAATCGCTATTAATGTAATTAATTTACAATTGAAACTGTTCTTCATAACCAGTTACTTAAGCTCAGATGCCAGTTTATCAATGTCTGGGCACAAATCTGTCATGCCCAAAGCCATAAGCACGGCTAGGTTACTGTCGGTGAGTCTGGAATGTTGCTTGTTTTTTTATAACGGTCATTGTGGAAAATAACTGCTCGCATCTGTAAGTCAAACCAAAACAACAAATGTATCTTTGGTCGAATGAATGCAAGTGTTCAAATTGTTCAACAGGCAATAGTCACCAGAATGAAATCATATAATCAACTGAAGGTGAAGCAGGCAGCTTCAGAAATTTACATCTCAGTGCAGAATTGCATTTCAAATCAATTACTTCGTGCTAAAGGTTTTGCTGTAATTGACAGAGCTTGGCATCAGGAAATACGAACAGATTTATGAAGAGCGCTACATTAACCTCCTCTATTGTGAACTCTTGAAATCTCGACTGAAAGATATCCGGAAGACTTTCAACTTTTACTTTGTACTGTAACAAGTCACATTTCTTTTAACCACAAGCGTCTTCAGAGTTGGAAATCTCTACAGTTCTGTCAGTCAGCTGTTCGATAAACAGTCATAGTTTCATTTTAAATGAAGAAATGTCATCGCACACATTTTTGAAAAGTTTATTTTTTTCCCTGGATTCTAGCATTTAAAGAGTTGAAATGAGACGTGATGTCCAAAAAAATTCCAGGTCATTAAGCCAGTCATCGTATAGGAGAGCAAAAGGTCATTGCTAATGCAGACGGTGCTGCCTTCTTTCCTACAAGCAACACATTAATCAGAAACATATTTCGCACCTTCTCCCACTTTGGGAAAGGCAGTGGAGCCAAAATTAATATACAAAAATCACTGATTATAGGCTTGTGAAAGTGGAAACAAGTCTGATTTCCCTCCAGACCTAGCACGTACGCACGCATGCACACACACACACACAATATGAAACTATGGGATCACATTTCCAGATCAAAGACATGCTACTTAGGTACAAATACAAAACAGCAACAATATTTGGTGGAAGCATAATAGTTAACACATACATCGTACCAAAAATAATATACTTAGTGACATTGTTAAACCCTCCACAACAGACAATAACAGACATAAATAAACAGATAAGACATTTTATATTTAGTAATACAATACACAGCATACAGCATATAACTCTCATACAGGACAAGAAACCAGGAGTATTAGCACTTTAGGACATACAAACAAAAATACAAGCACTTTGAATCAGCTGCATAGGCAATATTATCTGACATCCAGAACAACATAGATTAGCATTATATTATATAGCACACAAAATAAAATATCTCACAGAACTAAACAATGCAGCAGCACATTATCAGGACATACTGCCAACTTTCCATCACACTTGTATACAGGCAATAAAAGGACATGAACATTTAATACAAGAAACAACACGGGAAATATACAATTATTTAGTAAACAAGCACCATCACTTAAACTGAGAATCGAAAGAGGACAAAAATATTTCATGTCAGACTACACATCTAAGTTTTCCAACTTCTATAAATACATCACACCTAAGGCAAAAGAAGTCACTTACAGACTGATTGTTAATATGACTCCTATCATACCCAAATAGCAATCAGATCCAGACAAATATGAAAATGCCAACTATGCAGGAACAACACACAAGAGACAAAACTTAAAAATCCTGGACGTCCGATAGTTTCTGCCTGCTCGTGTCCGACTGAACTGATCTCAGCGTTTCTTGACAGGATTTTCCAACCTCTAGTTGCGAATCTCCCGTCATACATCAAGGATACAACGCATGCGTTACTTTCATTCAACTCTCTCCAACTGACTCCTGGGAACACATACAGACTATTCCTAATAGATGTATGTTCCCTCTATACCTCCATTCCTCACGCTGATGGCCTCAGGGCACTACAGTTCTTTCTGGATCAATGCACAGATCAAGCCATCCCTACACGCACACTTGTGAGACTCGCTGAATTGGTCCTCACCAACAATTCCTTTGAGTTCAATGGCCACTACTTTGAACAAATCAGCGGTGACGCTGAGTGGGCACTAAAATGGGATCCAGCTACGCATGTGTATTTATGGGACATCTGGAACACCAGATTGAACTCAGCTATGATGGTCTTCTCCCTTCTTTTTACCGACGCTACATCGAAGACGGCATAGGTCTCACTGACATGTCGGAGGCGGAACTGAACCGGTTCATTAATTATGTCAAGAACTTCCATCCATCGATCCAATTCACCTCAGAAATTTCCACCACCTCTGTCAATTTTCTTGACACCACCATTAAGTTAAACTCTACAGGCCTCAGGACCTCCGTGTACTATAAACCTACTGATGCTCACGGTTTCCTCCTGTACAGCTCATCCCACCCCAAAAGCTGCAAAGATTCCATCCCATATTCCCAGCTACTCCGCCTTCGTCGCATCTGTCAGGATGATAATGACTTCCTCGAGAGAGCCCACGAAATGCTGGACTTTTTCCGCAGACGGTCCTACCCAGAGGACGTCCTGTCGACAGCTCTCTGTCGCATAACCCAGGTCTCGCGGGAAATGTCCCTCGCCAAGCATACGCGACCTCAGAACAATGAACCCAAGCTTATCCTCACCTTCCATCCACATGCCTATGCCATCAAGCACATTTTCCTGAGACACTGGTCCATCTTGGAATCGGATCCTACCACTCGTGAGGTATTCTCAAATGGCCCCAGGGTAATTTTCCGCCGTAACCAGAGCCTCAGAGACCACCTTGTGCACAGTCGCCTCCCCACGGTTACTTCATCCGTGGGCACCTTCGAATGCCATCGTAGGAACTGTCTGACATGCCCATACGTTGTTCAGACACCAGAAATTGCATTTCCCCGAGGCACCTTCACCTTGAAAGATTCTTTCACCTGCACATCCCGCAATCTGATTTATGTTATCATCTGCAAACGATGTGACATGAAATACATTGGCCAAACGGGCAGACGTCTTGCGGATCGTTTTAGAGAACACCTCAGAGACATCAATCAGGGCGCTGACAAACCTGTCCCCAACCATTTCAATTCCTCCAACCACAATGGAGCCGACGATGCATGTGTCACCGCATTAAAACTCTGCTTCTCAAATAGCAGTGTCAGACTTAGAATTGAATGCCAGCTAATCAACAATCTGGGATGCATCCACCCGACAGGAATTAATACTGTCGTGGACGCTACAGTATAACTGTGGCATCTTCCCCAATTGTTTACACTACCTATTACCGTGCTGTCCCCCCCCCCCCGCGATATCTAGACTTAATTGTCCCCACATTTCTATGTTTCCATAGCAGACTGTTCACATATTTTTGGCTACTCAAATCCTTTTTGGCAACCCATTTTCAATTCTGCGCCACGCGTTTTCGCAGCTGGCCCAGTCACATTTTCTGCCCCACGTGGAATTATCAGGTTGTGCACTATAAGTGATAGGTCGTGTGTTTGTGTTTTTGTCGTCAGCTATCTGTGTTGTCTTTGACAAAGATTCTTAGAATCGAAACGTCTGTGTGTCGTATTGTATGCGTTCGTGTGTATTTTATCTTATTTTATTATTCATTTTTACATTTATTGAGTGCTTCTGATTTCGGATTTTTCACCTGTATTTCGCGACACGTGGATCTCCTTGTAAGGTATGTGCAACGTTTGTTAATGTTTAGCTCGTTTTTTCTCGCAGGAATTTAAAATACCTATTTGTTTCCATTTCATACACAAGAGACAGAAGAACACACATTCTACACATTTCAAACAGTCACAGATGCAGTGGAAACTTTCCAACTGTGACGAAACGATGCTTCATCTGTCTTTTGTCTACTAGGTTTCGCTCTATTCGGCGCATCATCAGGGGCTTCCCCGGTTATTTATAGAACTGGGGAGAGTTGAGGATGGTTTTCCAGCTAGAGGGTTTGCGAAGCACCTGGATTCGAGTGACCAGGATTGCTGGGTGCACCAACAAATTCTCGTGCAGAAGAAGCTAGAAATTCAGTGCGGATAATGAATGTATCCCGAGAAGTTGACTTACACCATGAAGCACTCATTTCTCGTTTGCGTTGTGATGCACATAGGAGAAATGCGGCAGGAATAGTCATTCACTTTCTGTCTCTCATTGTGTGAGGACGCAGTGCTCTGCTCGGCAGATTTGCCATGGCCTCAACAGCAACCAAGTTGCAGCCGACTGTCGCCCATTACGGCACGCTTGCCCACAGACAGTACTAGAAGCTGACTGGAACAAGGTTCATGGTTTCAGGTATTTACTTTGTTAATTAATTTAACTTGGTAATTGATCATGAAACGCAATCGTTCAGGACTCATTAAATATGCGATGGACTTTGCATGGCTAATGAGGGATGGATCGATAAGCCGGTTGAGAAACTAGGGCGATACACGTGTGTGTGTCGCATTGTTGACAAGCCTGTGTAGTTTCAGTAACTGAAATGTAAGCCTGGTTTATTGGCATATTGTGTTCACCTGTTATGAACTATGTATGGTAAATAGTTGCATATACTGTTGCTGTACTATAATAGGGCACAGTGTACTAGTGTATGGTATGAACCTAACTTGTGTCAGTGAGTAGCTGTTAGTGGAGCCTTTGGAATTAGACAGGTTAGTTGGTAGGTGGAGAATTCAAAACAGTGAATTGCTTAGTGCTAGGGAAATAGAGCACCTAATGCTTAGCCACAGGGAATGATGTAACTATGTTGTGTTACCTGAATAGTGAATTCATTTCATGGAACTGTGGAATTCTTTGAGAAGGTAAGTCTTCATTGGGACTATATATATATATGATGCGTAATAATGTATATATATTATGTCATGTTGGGTGATACTTCTATGTGCGATGTACCGAACGCCGAAGTGGTTCGACGGGAGATAACATGGTGTTACCGTTGTGATGTAAACATGAGTTCTTGATTCTTTTCTTTACTGTCCTGTTCTGTTCATACTTGCCTGAGTACATAAGTGCTGAGGTGATGGAAGTATGGGAGGACAAATGGAGGTTGAATGAGGCACGGGAACAAATGGGATATGGGGACTGAGAGCAAGTTATGAAAGTATGTGACTGGCAAACCAGGCTAGCCGTGAAGTTTGGCCAAGGCCAAGGCTAATCCGCTTGGGAGTGGACACGAACTGGAGAGATCCTTTGAACATGTAGAGGAACATGTTTTACCAGATGGACTTATTGACTCTAAGGAAGAGTCTAACAAGAAGAGTTTCGCTACAGGGTGGACAGGATGTCCTACCAGCGAAATGGAGTGTGTAAATACTTTATGTGGTCATGTATTATTACTATATCCCAAGTGGTAGTACATTGATCATTATTGTGTTTAGTATTGGATGTATAATGTCAGGGTGGAGTCTAGGGACTCCTCGCCTTTGTCAGAGCCTAGCTATGCAGCAACATCGTTACGGCACCCGGCGGACAAGAGTTGTCGGCTGGCAAGATTGCTACCTGACACGCGACCAGCGGTCAGGCTGACGACAGACGCACGCAAGCCACGTGACCCCACCAGAGGCAGTGGGCAGTGTGCGTGATAGCTCAGACCGAGCTGGGACAGGAGACTGAAAGGACATGTGTGACGAGAGCAAGGCGTTTGTGTGAATCTCCGTGGTTGAAAGCCGAACGACTGATATCTTGAGCGTCAGACCTATGAGCTGTATTGTGGTTGTGAGTTATATATTGTAGATCGTTGTAATTATCGTTCTGTATTTAATGTGGCAATAAATCCATAGAACTTGTGTTGCTGTGTCTTACGTCGAATCACGTTATACTTGTACTGTCTCACACGTGTTAGCCAACGAGCCAAATATAAGATCCTGACAGCCTTAATGTTTAGTTCTGCTAACTCTAGAACTAGAATAACTGATTACGATAGCTATTGACGTTAGCAACAACTGGTATATGAATAGGGATATGTGAGACGTAAGATCAGACTCGCCATTCTTGTTACTTACTCTGTTTGATGGGCTGTTCTTTAGGCCATCTGACATTGGGGGATACTCATGCTTTACTACGCTCAACATAGAGATGATGCTCTAGTTAGTTGAATAACTAATTAGCATGACTGAGGGTTGAGTAGGCAGTGATTTGATGCATGTGAACTCATGTTTGGAGCCGAATACTCTCACCGATCGCTCTTCCTTTCAGGGGTTGCCTGTTTTAGGAACCAGCCTACTACAATTGTTGTTTGCCTGAAACCACTTCGTGTACCACGGCGAGTGGTACAGACACTTACTTACCACGCCTGACTAAACCACATCATGCGAAAGGGTGAATCATCCTGACTGAATGATACTCACCAAGTTGATTCCAGTGCCCTGAAACTGCACATGTGGGACATGATGGTTTGTTTCTTTTTCTGACAGTTGAAGATGCTCTATTTCAGCAATGATATGTTCATCAACCTGAGCAATCACGCTTGAGTATAAGAGACAATTGACACTATAAGGAAAGATGTTGCTATGTTTGCCCAGTGAGATGTACTGGGTAATCTCAGCTCTGGGAGCTCATCAAGTCCCAGTCTATTGCTGATCCGCCTAAACGTCGGAAACGTCGGAAAGCAAAGATTGGCACATAACCTTGTGCTGTACCTACGTCAGCAATAGTGGCAGGTCATGATGAGACCTACACCAGCTTATGTATTTTGACTACAGAATGATAGCAGGTTTATAGGACAACTCATTATTGTCCAAAAGAACATTGTTGCGGTGAACTAAGAAATAGGAGTTTGCTCAAATTGTGTGAATACTGAGTGAATGAACTGTGATATGATACTCGGTCAACAGAGTTCATCAAGTTAATTATCTTGTGTGCCTTGACTCCGAGGGAGTCTGATTACCAGAGACTGTGCAGAGTTGTGACATTATCTGCCCGAATATATGTTTTTCGCATATGAATCTTGTGAACTCACAGCAGTACTATACTATTACCCAACCAGGGGTACGTGCTACTATTCCAGGACCATTAGATTGGTCATTGGCTACAGACATTTGTCGAAGTCGATAATAACTGGGGTCACCTCAAGGAGGAGGGTCTCACAACCAGGCTGTCTACTGAGAACTGTCTAGTGTCTTTAACAGTGACTCATTAGGACTTGGTAGATGTGCAGTTCATCCAGTTGATTGCGGTCCAAGTGGTTAAATCCTCTTGCTGTCGATCCAAGCTCTGGGGACGGAGTGGTCTCCAAGGTTCCAGTCATCCTACTGGAAGGGAGCCGGGTGAGTGGCGGAGCAACTGGACGGAACATCTACACCAAATCTACTTCTGAGCCTGATGATGAACTTAGCCACATCTCATTTCTGTCTCTACTCTATCCTCTACTGTTGTAAATAGACTTATTCTATCAGGGTTCAATTCAGTTCTGTTTTCCCGAGTGTAGAATAAACATAGCTTATACTGACTTATTCTTTTTCTAATTATTGAGTGTGGTCTCGGACGATGCCTCAGTGTTCATTGTTCCACGGGAGTAGGTAGTTAGTGGGGGTCTAGAATCTGGAGGGGCTTGTAGACATAATTAACTAATACGAGGTCAACAACAGAGTAAACAGTGTATCTACCTGTCCAGTCCCTGGGGTCAGAATACACAAGAGTGCTAGAGACACTTCGGGCTTGGTTAACTCGCAATACCCGAGGCGATCTTGTCACACCAACAACTAATGCAAACACACACAGGTAAACAGACATTTACAAGGCAATCTTTCTGAAGCTCTTCTTAAAACTCCCTAAGACACACACACAATATTACTTCAAACTTGGGAGTCTCTGTGGCAAAGTGGTCACGCCATTTGACTCGTGTTCCGAAGGTTGTTGGTTCGATTCCGGGCCATGCCCTTCGGTTTACGAGTTAAATTTTTCGGAGACTCCTGTGGGTCGTCGCTAAAAGCTACGGAGTTCGTGCTTTGTGTGATGCTTTCCGTGCTACGAAAAGAGACCGAGCCATATAGGATAAAACCCGGTGCAATGAAGTCGACCCTGTCGACTTTTAAGCGACTTTTTTTTTATTACTTCAAACACTAGCAAAATATAGAAACTTAGTTTGGACTTGAAGAATTAAGGCAAGGTTCAATTCCCTTACACACAACGTAAACTTATTTTTACTAATGTTCAAATACAAACTATCTACTATATTTCCTGACTGAAATGTGTAAACTTTCTTAATTTCACTTTCTCTTGACATTAGAATTACTGTTGAGTCTGTAATACACTTGTGGTTGATTAATTATAAGAATGATTTATAAGGGCCAAGAGGTGACGTTTTCCTTAAAACCATTAACAATAACCAGCACAGGTGCAATGAAACAGCACTCTGTCATTCTTTGCCACCGAGGACTGGTAATATTACCACGGCCAGGGATGAAATTTCCTTGGGCTACCCGCACAAAGGCAAGCTGAATTTCATAGGTCTAAAGTCATTGTCAGCCAGGAAGTAAACCCCCACCCTCTTTCTCTCCCCCTCTCTAGCTCTCGGTCTCTCCCCATCTCTCTTTTTCTCTTTCTCTCACGTGCGCGCCACAAAAGCCACACATACCTGTAATTAGATTTACCTTTCAAAATGGGACATGCATGCAATGTTTCACGTGTGATGCATTCAGTGATATGTTTAAAGTCTTTAAGTAAAACTAAGTGTGCAGGAAAAATTGCAGAGGAGGCATATGAGCGTGTGTAAATGCACGATGCCATAAATGTTCTATTATCAATTTATAAAAAAAGATTGCATCAGAAAAGAAAAGAAAAAACACTTTAAATAAATGTGAAATTAGTGAACAGAAAGTAATGGCAAACCAAAGAACGGAATGAGATTGTTATTATTGTTATTATCCTTCAGTCTCCCTAGCACCTTTTGGTACTGTTGTTGTTGACGCTGCTGCTAACCTCACTGGTTGGTTCTATCAAGTTAACTGCCATTTGTCATCATTATGGAAGAGTGGTGGTGGTATTGGTGGGGTTTGGAGCCATCAGGTGAGGGTGGTGGCAGGAGAAACACAAATGGTACGCTTTTTTGTGTTTGTATTTGTTTTCGTTACCCCCTTTTCAACTGTATACATGTTCCAATGAATAAAATGTTGTAAAATTGCGCATATGTCACCTACACACCCATATGCAATGCTATGTAAAAACATGAACAATACACGAT
Source organism: Cepaea nemoralis (assembly GCA_014155875.1). NCBI lineage: Eukaryota > Metazoa > Mollusca > Gastropoda > Stylommatophora > Helicidae > Cepaea > Cepaea nemoralis. Next base: position 217,893 of record JACEFZ010006807.1, read on the forward strand.
GCAATGATTTTCACACTCAATAAAAGTTTTTATAAAAAAAAAAAACTCAGCCTTTTGGGTAAGATCAAAATGTGGTATCTCTGTGCTTGATCTTGCCACGGGCTGGGATGATCATCAAACACACAGGGATGGGGGGGGGGGGGGGGGACTCATTTGGCGGCTCTGGCGAAACCACGAGCCCTACAAAATTATTTTTAAAAAATAAATAAATAAAAAAGGCTTGTTTTACAGGCCAAATTTAACATTATTTTTTTTTAAAGGCTGACATTCCCGTTCTGTTGGCAATTCATTTATTTCAGACAGAAAGAGATGCTATTTTTCAGTGCCCAGAAATGTGACAGATCTTTCCTTTTAGATAACCATCTGACATCCAGTGTAACAGTAGCTCACCATATTCCTCGTTTAGGTCTGATAGAAACTGTCTGAACTCACGCATGTTTAGTGCCTTACTTTGAATTTTGTTCAAACATCTCAGAACAACATACATTACATGTTTCAGATTTAATGTCTTTCCACACAGAGCTTCTTGTTGAATGATACAATGATATTTTAATATAGTGTGGCAAAGAACTGTTCCAATAAAGCTAGACATCCAGACTTTTTACCCGTCAAAGCCGAAGCACTGTCAGTGCATACACTGTCCAATTTGGTCCATTCTATGTGGATTTACTCAACACACAACTTCAGAGTTTCAAACAGATCAATCCCTTTGGTAGTTGCATGCATCGTTCAAGTCCTATAAGTTCTTCAATGACTTGAAAATTCTTGTTTATTGCTCGAACAAAAACTGCGACCTGAGCTGTGTCAGAAATGTCAGTGGATTCATCCATTGCCAATGAAAAAAGTTTATAATTCTTTATATGTGCTGATACTTGGCGATGAACATTGCTGGCTGATTCTTAAACTCACCTGGCCATAGTATTATTAGACAAAGGAATCTGTTCAAATTTTGTTTTACTTTTTATCGCCAAGCATTCTAGTAGCAATTTTAAGGGAAGGCTTGATTATTTCTTCCACATCAGTGAATGGCTTCTGTTTGCGAGCCAGCAGAAGAGCAACTTTGTACGACGCACAACAGCACTCTTGCTCTGTTCATTAGCCTTGGTGAAAAATGACTGCTGCCTGGTCAGAGAACTTTCTTTTTTTAGCTATGAAATCTTTTCTTAACTCCAAATTGATAGGATATTGAGCATTTATGTCTGAATGTGTGGTCGTGAAGTGTCGTTCCAGATTTAATATTTTTGTAACAGAAACACAAAATCCACAGATTAAGCAAACTGGTTTACCACTATGGCTAGGCATAAAAACATAAATTTCTCTGTCCAATCTTCGTTGAATTCACAACAAGTAACGTCTTCACATTTTCGCTATTTACCATTGTTTGATTTTACATTTTCCACACTCATGTTTATAGGCTTTAAAGGTAAATTTTTATTTGAAAATATCTAATGTCAACACAATACTACCAACTCTGCTAAACAGTTGTAACAGATGACAACATGGCGCCTTGTTCACTCTGATTCGTCGACAAGGCTGGCATATGGGAACTTTAAAATGTTTTGTTGCAAACTGAACAGGCACATTCGATAATATCTGAGCACAACAACCACAAGCAGAGTAAATTATCACATGTTGTCAGGGTGCTCAGAGTGCATTTTTGGAAATTATTAAAATATATTATACTAGCTGACCCGGCCCGGCTTCGCCCAGGCCCTGGTGGGGAGCATCTCATTTAATTCATATAAGTAATCATATAAGCTCCCGTTCCCGACTATCTGTCTCTCTGTCTGACCCGGCCCCACCCAGTCCCTGGTGGGGAGCATCTCATTTAATTTGTATAAGTAGTCATATAAGCTCCCATTCCCGTCTATCTATCTATCTGTCTGTCTGTCTATCTATGTATGTTCGGCCCGTTCCCGTTAAAAATATAGATAGAATAGAAGAATAGATAGATTGATAGTAGAAAATATGATTGGAAGAGATCTATCTAAAGTAAACTTACCAAGATATCACGAACAGCCAATAAAAGGTGGGCGGTGGGTTGACTGCAGAGTACTGCAAACGATATGCAACTAACTTTCTCTCACAAAAAATTACTTTTTTTTTTAAGGAACGAAAATATTTATTTTCAAAGGGTTAAGAATTGGGCACGCAGGCCCGTCCTACATTCTGCCCTTCTTCTCTATTTCCTCTCATACATTCTTTCATTCAACATCTCTTATGAAGCAATTCTTTGACAACAAAAGAACAATAAGCATTAAAATGCATGAAAAGTAACTCGTTGAGGAAATGTTTAACATGGGCATCATAAATACCCAACGTGGGTGTAACGCTGAGAATGTTAAAAAAATTAATGTGCTGTTGAAGAAAAATAAAAAAGATGAGTTAGAAAATTTTCGCTATTTAAATAGATGCATTATTTTTATGAAAACTTTGAAAATGCCTTAAAGATTATATCATTATTTATTATAACTCATATGCCTGTAAATAACTGTAGACAAAGAGTTTATAAATCTTTGAAAACAATGCAACAAAATGCAGTAAAATATATAGCAATGCTATTAAAAGTTATGCCCCTTGAAATAACTTTTCTTAAGTTAAGTCCCCTCGCTATATATAAATGATAATGTAAATTTAAATATTAAATTTCAGTAAGTAAATAGCTGATTGTACACTAACAAACTATGACAGTTGGCTGCACGGGAATGAAAAGAATACATGTAGAAAATTTCATCTCAATCGGATGGACCGTTATCGAACACATCAAATACATCCCTACTGACATACATACACACATCGTCTTTTATATATATAGATTAAATAATGAGGTTACAAACTGTTTTTGCTCCTTGCACATGGTCTAAGATCAGACAGTACCATGATGGCTCTTTGCACATGATCTAAGATCAGACAGTACCGTGGTGGCTCCTTGCACGTGATACAAATTCTAACCATTGTGTACACGGATCTACACCTTTGCTTTATTGACTACACAAAGGCTTTCGATAAAGTAAGACATGTCAACATGATAAGGATGCTTGAAGATCTACAAATTGATGGAAAAGACCTTAGACGTTTGTTTGTTCGTTCACACATGCGGAGACCTCTTGGCTGCTATGTGCCTTATATTTACTATGTTCAATTTGAAATTTATTGTATCTAGATTATCTAGTTTATTGTAATCTTTGCTTATTTCGCACAATCCCAAGTTCTTCTCTAGCTCGTGGTAGCTCTGCCTATGCTCTGATGTTATCATGATTCCCATGGTAGCACACACAAGTATGCATCTTTCCCTCTCTCAGATGCGTCCGGTTGTCATCACAAGTCTGACGCTCCAGACATATCTGCTTCTTTTTGCCTGTCATCCATTTTATAGGTATGTAACAAGGATTTCTTTGTTTGACAGTGATAGGTAAGTGGACTACAAGTGTGAATAGAGACAATAAAGTAGCAAACATAGGATAAAAATATCATATAAGTAGCGTGATCTTGAGGTATGGTGTCCACCTCAAGTGCTGGAGGTCCCGGGTTCAAGCCCCGGTTAGGACCGGGATTTATTTCACGTGGACTTCTAGTAATAAAATTTCCTCAGTTCTCTGGGTAGTGAGATTAGATGCCCCTGTGTATTGTTGCGCATGTAAAAAAAGGTCACTTGGCAGTTGGAAATCGAAAAAGAGTAGCCTACTGGCACTACCCGGGCAAAATTCAAGTTAAAAATTAGTTATTATCCCTAGCTCAGAAAAATTCTCCAGTCAAGATTTTAATCGAGCTGGTCTCTAGGGCAGTGTTTTCAACCTTTCTGCTGGAGCAGATCCTTATTGCAAATGTGTACGATGCTCAAGAAACTCTGTGCAATGATCCATGTGTCTGTCCTACTTTATGTAATAAACGAGATGGGCAGAAATGTTGCAATTAGGCGACTTTGGCCTGTTTCAGCGGAAACCCTGGCTGCCATTCACATAACCCCTGTTTAAAATCACTGCTCTAGGCTGTTTATTTAGGTTGGCCCTATTTATATATTTTGTGATATATTCTATTACCAAAGGTACCTATAAACTTTAAATGTACCTTTGGTGAGCCGTAGCTTCACAAGTGACCTCTAATCCTCTGCGTTTCAAATACAATGTCTTTTTAATTTTAAGATCCAGTTTACTTCACACTAAAGAAAAGAAAAGTGGACAATGAGTATCATGTTTTCGATGAAAAATGCGAAGTAAAGTACTTCTTTGTGGAAACAAAGGATCAGAAAATCACTTGCGTAATATGCAGCGAAAGTGTTGCCGTTTTGAAAGAGTACATTCTTCGGTGTCACTATGAAACAAAGCATCTATCAACATATTCAGTTTTCTGGAAAGTTACGCTCTGAGAAATATGAGTCCATGAAACGTGGTTTAGAAACACAAAGAAATCTCTTCATGAGAAAGTTTGCTGAAAATTAATTTGTCACCCATACAAGTTACAAAATAGTGCATAAGATGGCAGGACGAGGAAAACTGTTTACTGAAGACAGCTTAATCAAAGAGTGTATGATGGAAGCAGCAAATGACTTGTCCTGAGAAAGCCGATTTGTTAGAAACTATCAGCCTTTCCGCAATTCAGTGCAGAGAACACACAAACTTGGAGAGAATGTAGTGCTACAGATACGCACAATAGCTACAAACTTGTGGTATTCTCTGGCACTGGATGCGTCTACTGATCTCTCGATTACATCACAACCTTTTGTGTTTATTCGTGGTGTCGATTTAGACTTTCAGATAACAGAAGAGTTGGCATCCATTTGCAGCATGCATTGAACAACAACTGGAACAGACATTTTCGAGGAAGTGCAAAAATTTTTTGCAAGACTAAAATCTTCAGTGGAATCAACTTCGAGGTGGTACAGTTGATGGAGGACAACACATGGCTGGAGTGAGGAAGGGTCTGATGGGGCAGATCAAGACAGTTGGAAGATTTGTAAATTCCGGGTGATGTTCATACACTGCATGATACATCAGCAAGCACTCTGTGGGAAAGACTTAGCTATTTCTTGTGTACTGAAACCAGTCGTTTCAGCTGTGAACTTCATTCAGTGACATGCACTCAATCACTGTAAGTTCCAGGCTTTCCTTGAAGAAATTGATTATGAATTATGTGACTTGCCTTACCACACATCAAGCTCAAAAATTAAATAGATGTTTTCCTCACTGAAGGTAGAGATGATCCACAGCAGTCAGATCATACCTTGACTGTCAAAGTTGTCAATTTTGGTTGACATCACATCCCACATAAATGACCTGAACTTGAAACATCAGGGAAAGAATGACCTCGTCTGTGATCTCTACAGAATCATGAAAGGATTTCGGAGAAAGCTGTAATTGTTTGAAACACAACTGGAAGGAGAAAACTTTTTATTTCCACTTTTTCACTACAATCGCCGAAAATGTCAACCTCGATTTCCCGAAAAAAATTATTTGTGACTTGAAGAAGCATTTTTGGAGAGATGTTCATATCTTGACAGAATTGAGAGTGACATTCTTCTGTTCCAGAATCAATTTGATAGGAACCTTGATGGCGTGCCAGTTGAAGCTCATTGATTTGCAAGCAAATGACTTGTTGACAGAGAAGCACAGAGAAGGAAAACTTGTTGAATTTTACCGCTGCTTATCTGATGTTGAGCTTCCAAAACTGAAGAAATTTGCCGCTGGTATGGCATCAGTGTTTGGATCAATTTATTTCTGTGAGCAAACATATTCAACTATGAAGTATGTGAAATCAACACATCGAACAAGATTAACTGATGAACATTTGAAAGCAATTCTCTTGATTTAACGCATCAATTCCACACAAAACATTGATTAGTTTAGTTTAGTCGAAGTTTATTCTAGAAAACTTGGTTTACAGGAATGACATTGTAGCTCTCCAGGAGACGAGACCGTGTGATCAGGTACTCCGAATTGCCGGCTTCAAATGTTTCTATTACAAATGACATCAGGAAATGGCGATTCTCATTCGCAACAGCGTGGTGGCATCAGAGCTAGACATGTCCAGTTGGGACAGATGACGATATACAAATACAGGTGATAAGAGTTCAATCCAGTCTACCATTTGTGTTGGTTAATGTTTATGCCCGAAACACGAGTGTGGATTCCCAGAAATGGCAGTGCTTAAGTGGCATATTAGGTCACGTGAGAAATATTTTCTGTGGCGACTTCAACGCTAAAGGTAGATCATGGGGAAACATTTCCTCCAATACACAGGGGGAGGAGCTCAAGACTGCACTTAAAATCATTGACCTGGTTTGTATCAACAGTGGCTGTGTCACCAGGACAGCAAGCCGTCCAGGCGATGAGGACAGTGCTATTGATCTGGCCCTGGTTTCACCTTCACTCACTACAGTGTGTAGATGAGGTATCCTAGGACACCACGGCAGCAATGACCTCACTTGCAGCATATTGGTGGAGAAAGGCAGAACCAGGCAGCACAAGCTAACGGTCAAGACTTTCCAGTATGACAGTACAGGGCAAGATGTGGTGAGTAAAATAAGACGTGACAAGTGCAGGAAGCTTCAGGACAGGAAAAAAAGCTGGGAGTAGCCACCTTGGTGGAATTTTGAGGTGGAGAAGGCTTGGGTAGAAAAGCGTAGTGCTGTAAGGAGATGGCAAAATGCCAAAAAGAACAGAGCTGGTCATCCCAGTCCCTGCATGCACTTAGAAAGAGAGATGCACACAAAAGTAAGCTATTTCAAAAAACTGGTCAAGGTGGTTAAAAGCTAAAAATGGGCAGAGGTGTGTCAAAGAGTAACCACAGACAAGTCACTGAAATTGTTCTGGCGACTACATAAAAGCATGAGTGGTGTAGTCAAGAATAAGAGCATTTCTGACTTCCAAGGTGCCGACCTCATCTGGCAGAGGACTGACGAGGACAAGGGCAAAGCCCTCTTTGAACGCTATCTAGAGCAGAGCAACCAGACAGACATGGGAGGCCGAAATCTGGCCAAGGAGGTCACCTCAGACAGGTGCAAGGCCCAGAACACTTCGGATGAAGACACAGTGACAGTGAAAGAAATCAAGGCTGTACTTCGACGATCAAAAAACAGCGCTCCAGGGCCTGATGGCACAAGCTATGATGACATCAATAGGTGTACCAACAATGAGCTAGAGAAACTAGCAGACATGTACAACAACAGTATACAGAGTGCTAGCATCAAGGAGGAGTGGTTACACAGCTATCTGATTCCCTTGCCGAAGCCTGACAAAGACCACAAAAATATTCAGGGATATTGAATTATAACCATGCAGAGTACAATAGGCAAGCTGCTGGAGAAGGTAATTGCCAGGAAAATATCAAGCCAGCTAGAGAGGCAAGGTGTTTTCCCACCTACCCTGGGTGGGTACTGTCCAAAAAGAGAAACCTGGACCAATGCAGCAGTCTTTGCCCATGATGTCAATGAAGGTTTCCACTCAGGCACTGAAACCGTTGCTGCAGCGATTGATCTTGAGGACGCATACAACAGAGTACCATTGGATTTTTTAATGCTTCAGCTTCTTGAACTAAAAGTAAGTCAATTCCTCCTTAGTTGGATCGCTGCAGCCCTCTTCCAACGGAAAGTAGTTTTTAGATGTGGCAGTTGGACTTCGGAACCAACAACAATATATCCTGGCCTACCACAGGGATCACCATTATCTCCGGTACTGCTCAACACCTACACAGTGAGAATCACCAGTGAGCAGATCACTGGACCTGGCAGGACACTGTCATATGCCGATGATGTTTTAGTGTATCGTCAGGGTAAGGCTAGAGAGCAGGTTGCTGTGGAACTACAAACCGAACTCAAACGCATAAGTACTTGGTGTGATGAAGCTGGGGCAATGGTCAACCCAACAAAGGCAACAGTGACTTGGTTCTCGTTGAATAACCATAATGTTAAACACTCCAACACCAACTGTAATGCTGTGTTCAGAGACGGTGGAAAGAATGCAGGCAATGAATTACCTGGGGATACGGTTTGATCGAAGCCTTGCTTATAATGAGCACATAGACCAGGTGATAACAAAGGCAAAGCGGGGTTTGTCTGCGATGCGGGTGATGGCGGCAGCAAACTGTGAGCCAACAGATTTCTGCACATCCTTTTCAGTTTGCATCCAACTAGATAGAAAATGCAGACAAGAAAATCAGGCTGCTGTCGAGGCTGAAGTACAAGCGTTGATTTTTGAGAATTTGCTAGACGATGATGCTGTCATCTGCACAGATGGGTTGGTCGTCCGACATGTGAGAAGCTCATGGGCCTTTACAGCTCGGGCCGGAGGGAGAATTGTGAAGGAGGACTCTGGTGCTTTCACTGAAACCACAAGTAGCCTGACTATGGAAGTCATGGCAGTAAGTAAAGCAATAACATGGCTCGAAACACAGACATTCACTAGGGCATGTTTCCTTAACGACTCAATGAGGATGCTCAAGAGGATAGAGATGGGGTGGATCTGAAGAGAATGGTTGCTGTCTCTGGAGCGGTCTAGGCTGACAAAGATTAGTTTCATCTTCGTGCCAGGGAATGTGGGAGTACAAGGAAATGAGCGGGCTGACAAGCTCGCAGGTAGGGCTACTGTGGACGGGCGGACGCACCATGGACCAGGCTGGCATTCTGAATGCTCTACGAGAAGTAAGACTTTTGCGAGAACCAAGTGATGACTGTGAGTCTACAACCATGGCCAGACTGCGAGAACAGCAAATTAAAAGAGGGGTGGCCAAACAAGAACACTATGCAGGAAGCCAAAGAAGATTGATAAACCAACACAGAACTGGTGTCGTTAGCCGCTATCATGCTGCGGGATTTGCTGAGGAGGGGATCCAAGCACTTATGGACTGAATGGTTCGATGCTGCAATGAGGATGATCTGTTGACTAACTAATTAACTAACTAACTAACTAAACTGATGTTTAGTCGATGGATTAACATCACGGCATATGGGTGTAACCCATAAGTGCTCTGTTCTCCTAACTCAAACCTGAGTCTGGAGAAACTCAGCTCAGTGCACGAACTCCGTAGCACCGGCGAGGATCCTGAAATACTTTAGGTAGGTAGATTTTTATGCCCGGGCAGCGCCAGTAGGCTACTCTTTTTCGATTTCCAACTGCCAAGTGACCTTTTTTTTACATGCGCAACAATACACATGGGCGTCCGATCTCACTACCCAGAGAACAGAGGAAATTTTATTACTAGAAGTCCACGTGAAATAAATCCCGGTCCTAACCGGGGCTTGAACCCGGGACCTCCAGCACTTGAGGTGGACACCATACCTCAATACCACGCTGCCCCCCCCCCCCCCCCCCCCCCCCCTCCAACCCAAAAAAAAAACAAACAAAAAACGCACATTGATATCTTGAAAGCTAAATGTCAGTTTTCACAAATCTCACCAACCTTTTCTGCTGCTTAGTTTGTGAGATTCGGGTATGTGCACGCTAGGTCTGATGTAACTATCATTATGCTATCGTTGCCTTCATTGATAACTTTTATAAGTAAATAAATGTTGGTTGTCCATAATTAACATGGCATGATAAACTTAGTTTTTCGCCTTGTTTCCCAAAGCTTTCATACAGAATGACTATGCGGTCTGTGCTCGTCATTTTCAGTTACCTGGCCCGCTGTGAAAAAGTTTGGTGACCCCTGATCTCGACTGATGTATGATCTTGGCTGATATATGATCTAAGTTCAGGTATGATCTTAGCTGATGTATGATCTAAGTTCAGGTATGATCTTAGCTGATGCATGATCTAGGCTGATGTATGAATTTACTTCAGATATGATCTAGGCTGATGTATGATCTTAGTTCATGCATGATTTAGACTGATGTATGATCTAGACTGATGTATGATCTAAGCTGATGTATTATCTAACTTCAGGTATGATCTAGGCTGATGTATGATCTAGGCAGATATATGATCTAAGCTGATGTATGATCTAGGCTGATATATGATCTAAGCTGATGTATAATCTAGGATGATATATGATCTAAGTTGAGGTATAATCTAGGCTGCGGTATGATCTAAGCAGATATATGATTTAGAATGGTGTAGGATCTAAGTTCAGATATGATCTTAGGCTTATGTATAATCTAGGCTGATGAATAATATTGGCTGATGTATGATCTATGCTGATGTATGATCTATGTTCAGGTATTATGTAGGCTGTTGCATGATATAGGCTGATGTATCATCTACTGTTCATGATGATATAAGCTGATATATGATCTAGGCTGACGTATGATGTGTGCTGATAGATGATCTAAGTTCATGTGGATATACACTAATGTATAATCTAAGCTGATGTATGATCTAAGCTTAAGTATAAGTTCAGGTATGATCTAGGCTGACATATGATCTAAGTTCATGATCACATGAGCAGATATATGATTTAAGTTCATTATGATATAAACTGATGCATGATTGTCATAGACCCACTTTATGGCCTAGTATAGCCGAGGGCAGTACTGACTAGACACTGGACAGAAGAGACAGGTCAGTGGTAGGGGCTGTAAGGCAGTAGCAACAGGTAGTCAGGTGCAGGTAGACAGGTCAAGGTTGCTCGTGTCCAGTACACGGACGGACGTAGGGTTGTGGCTGTGATTCCCAAATGTATCGTTTTGATAGCAGGAGTGTGTGGGCTACAGATTTAACTGTAATTGAGATGGTGAGTATGAACAGCGAGTGTGTATTGATGGTCAGTGAATGCGTTGTACATAAAGTCAGAGTGTGAGAGTGAAGTTATGATATTTCACTGTGATTGATATGTGGTGATAAAGCGCAATCTCCGCTAGATGGCTTACGTTTACATTAGTACTGATTAAAAGTATCTTGCGTTGAACCGACTGTTCGTACGAGTGCTATCTTATAAGCGTGTGCTTGTTTACCTCTGTCTCAGACTGCGAGCCAAGATATGTGAGAATATGACAATGATTCAATGTCAGGTATGAGCTCAGCTGATGTATGACCTGCACTGATGTATGATCTAGACCAGTGTTTCCCAACCTTTTTTGTACCGTGCCCCACTTAAGCCTTTCTAAAATTCATTCATATTTCCCCCCTCCCCCGCCCCATCTTCCCCCCCCCCCCTCAACATATACATTATTTTTAACATTCAAAAATTGAAATGTTCACTAAAGAAACTTGAATGATAGGTTTTAGGAAGAAATCACTAGGTAATTATTTAGCAAACACAGTAAGTAAATTTTCAAAACATATAATGGAGAACTGAAATTCAAGTACATAATAATTTTAATGAAAGATTTTTCTATATTATTTTAATTATTAGTAATTATTTATTATTTAAATTTAGTGAGATCCTTGCGCTTGATGCTTGCTGCAAAGAGAACTTATGCCAGGTTCCAATTTAGTTAACTTCAGTCTCAAGTCTCCCTGTTTTGTTATATTCAGCCGATTTCTTCCATTTTCGAATTGCCCCCCTTAACAGTCAAATTGCCCCCCTGTGGGGCGTGGGCCCCACGTTGGGAAACACTGATCTAGACTGATGTATGATCTAGGCAAATGAATGATCAAGGCTGATATATGATCAAGGCTGATATATGATCTAGTCTGATGTATGATCTAGTCTGATGTATGATCTACGTTCAGGTGTTATCTAAGGTGATGTACAATCTAGGTTGATATACGAACTAGGCTGATGTATGATCTAAGTTCAGGTATAATCTAGGCTGATATAGGTCTAGGCTGAAGTATGATATAGGCTGCTGTATGATTTAAGCAGATGTATGATCTAGAATGGTGTATGATCTAAGTTCAAATGTGAACAAAGTTGATGTATGATTTAAGTTCATGATGATATAAGCTTATATACGATCTAAGCTCAGGTATGATCCAAGAGAAGTGAAGTGAACAGGTACTGCATGTTTAATTTATTTCTGACATTTGTCACGTGAAGTCTATTTTAAGTACAATTTATAACAGCAGGCAATATTGATATTTCATTGTAGTCCCAATCAAATGTTAACCTCTTGCCTGAAACTAACATTTACGGCAAAACTTGAGCTGACATATTAAAGAAATCAACCTAAGATGGCAAATAATAATAAAGAAAAAACTTGAAATATTATGTAAGGAAAAATATCAATGTGAGGATGCATGTCCACGTGGATAAGACCTTAGGTTCGTACTGGAATACGATAGGAATTGCCAGTTGTGGGTTGTGCTCTATGTTTAAATCTCAGATCCCGGAAAAAAAAAAAAAATCAATACATTTTAAGTGGGATGTCCAAATAATAAAACTTCATCATTGTAACTCAATATTACTGTTCCTCATTGTAACTCAGGTCCACAAATCTTGGTCCTATCACTGCTACAGTGTACAGAATTCCATGAGGTGTTGACCTTCCCATTAGATTAGCAGAAACACCAGTTATTTAGATTAAACTTTTTGAGGACAAGGTTATGAAACGATTGCTCATTGGCTGATGCTCACTGACTAGACTCATACATTCATCATTATCATGTACCTTGTCAGATGGTGTAAGCATTTATATTTCTCCACAGATCTCGGTCCCTGGTGCTCAGAATCAAATCTGCTGATGATATCCCACCATGCCACTGTCTCAGTCTATCCAGCATGCAATCATCACAGTGTTTTCCAATTCCCCTCTTCTAACTACATGACCAAAGAATGTTTGTCTCCTTCTTATGGTTGTATATAATGTTCTAGTGGCATTAGCCTTTACCAGGCAATTATTGTTAGTTACTCTGTAGGTCCAATATATTTGCAACATTCATCTTATCATCAACATCTCTGATGATGAGGGGCTGATACTATACATTTATTTTATCATAGAAGGGAAAGTGAAGAAGACATTTCTTTCTATTGTGCTACTGGAAGATGCAACAAGTGCCAGCTACTTTAAGTCTCTAGAGACGTGTAAATAACTGAAGTGTTCTCACAGTGATATCCTGACCTGTGTCTCCAATACAGGACATTTAATGACTCATTTCAAAATATGTAGCTTTATCTGAGATTGATTCATATATTCCTTAGCCCATGTTATAAAACAATTTGCTGGCTCCTGAGTAAAAAGGCCGGCTTCTGAGAAAAAGGGCTGGCTCCTGAATCATGTTTAAATGTTCCACCCCTGTCACCATTTCTACTTTGTCATAAACTGTTTGTAATTCCACTTCACTACTGCTTGTTATTGTTGCTTATCCTACATTTATATCTCTTGGTTTGACTTTGCATTTGACAATAATAACAACTATCTGGTTTAATCAAATAACCATTAACTGATTTAGCTGTTTCCTCATAAAAGATTAGTCCTAATCCTTTTTTTTTTTGGTATGTATTATCTCTTGAACAAATTATTGTGTGTTTGTTATTATTTTACCAAATCTCTTCCACCTAATCTCACTCATGCCTATGATATTAAACTTTATATTTTTCATTTCTTTTATTACATTATGCAACTTTTCAATCTCAACTATATCCTGACATTCCTATTTTAAACTTGTCTTGGGAAGGTAATGTGGTTTTCCCTTGTCTTCCTTATTCACAGGGCTCTTTTAACTCAGCCTTTGACAACAATTTCTGATTGTCGGGACAAGAGAGTACCCTGCTCTTCCCAGCTGCAGAGCTGTGCACTGATCCCTGTGGATACTCAGTCACACCTATGACCTTAGTTTTCCCAGTGTCTGAGTAGATTTACATTCTGCTATTGTGTTGATTTTGATGGTATAATGCTTTGACAATTCAGAAAGCTTTGGCAAACTCCTAAATGTAGAATTATCTAGTAAGTCACAAACAGCCAATAAATGATGGGGTAGATTGCAACATCCTGTAAAGAATATTCAACTAACTGTTACGTTATATTGCACTTAAACTTACTTTGAGCTGCACAGACTTCAGGTTGTTCTGTCTTGACACTTGATTGCAGTTTATTCTCCATCTTATGTACTACAGTCAGGTCTGAAAAGATTTGTAAGTTACATCTGTATGCAAACATAACTATGCAAATGAATTTGATATTTTATTTGTCAAGATGATTAATGATACAAAGTGTCTTATGATTACTTCAAGACATGATTTCTGATATGTTATTCCTCAAGTCCCATTTAAGAATTTGAGTTGGGGAACCTATCACAGTGTAATGATATAAGTTTATCATGACAAAAATAACAACAATTCATGACAACTTTATGGAAAATCATTATCACTTGTGTCACACGTCATACACACAATAAAGTTGATGCAATACTTATAGTGACAGACATTCCTTGTTGTATCCCCCCCCCCTCCCTCGATACATCCAGTAATGATTCTTTATTGGAGAGAAAAACAAGACATGTATGTCATTAATGTTCCCTCTAAATTGTTGCTTATGAGCAAGAATTCTACTTTGTTTGCTTCTAACATAAAATGTGTGAGCATGCCTACATTTGACAACTAGGTACATTTGGTCCCAATATTGTCTGCTTGTGCACTGAAGCTCGATGATGTGGACTTTGTTAATGACATTGCTTTCTTGTCCCACACATTGAAATGAGATGCAAGATTTACCTAAACACACTGGATAGGAAGTCACAACAATTAAGTCTCAAAATGCATAGGGAAAGACAAAGATAATGAGAAAAAATCAAGCAAATGATAACCTAATCTCCCTTGGTGAAACTTTACTTCTAGAAGCAGAATTATACACTTATTTAGGTAGCAATGTAGACAAAGATGGGGAAACACACAGAGATATTAAAACAAGCATATAAAAGGAACTTCCATAGTGCTTAAAAATGTTTCAGTCAGCTCTAACGTTAACTCATTACTGCTGTATGTATCAGACACATGGAGAATGTCTAAACCAGTGGTTCTCAGTGGGGAATTTCCCCTAGGAGGAGGGGGATTAAGGGGGAGGGGGGGGGGGGGGGGGAAATTAAGATTATTTCAAGATCGCGTTAATACAAGAACCAATTACTTGATATTGTTTTACACTCCATATTTTACACCCTTCTGATATTTATTTTATAATGTAAGTAGACCCACAAATCACATTTTATGTAGATGTCTAGACTGGCTTGTTCTAGTATGTGTTAGTACATTTAGCTTCCATTTTTATGTATACTATCTGGGGGGAAGGTGGATTTTATAGGTAGGAAATACAAAAAAAAAAGGGGGTGGGGGGGGGGGGGGGAATGCATTCTGAACATATGCTGAAAGGGTGCATAGGTCAAAAATGGTTGCCACTGGTCTAAACAATTATTAATGGACTTCAAACATTCAATCATTGGTGCATGTGTAGAATAAAAAAGACTAAAGTGGTTGTGGTATGACACTAATGATAGCAATGTCAGCTGTTTGGACTTTTGAGTTTGGTAGTTGATTTTTTTTTTTGGGGGGGGGGGGGGGGGGGGGGGCACCAGTGCACACGTCTTCTGTGGAAAATTTTCTGCGGACACTTCCGGTTAAGGCAAACGTACCCATGCTTGCTTTTGATTTAATGTATATGAAAACCACACGTCAGATAGTGGAAACTACTCTAATAAATGCTACTATGGTTTGTATGCTAAGCTCTGTGCATTTTTTCGCCTCAAATTTTCGTCTCTGCGAATTTATTTGAAATATCTCTAACACTGTAAGCTAATTTTACTTATATCTACTGTATTTTAAATAATCCTTGACATTTTGATGCATTTTTGAATTCTGCATTTGTTTTGACATACATTTTAAGAGTTTTCAACAATTACCATTTCTGACTTTTTTTCAGAAAACAATAAAAGCATACCAATGAGATATTGATATCACAAAAGTCAAAATGGCGGACCCATGCGCTAGCATAGCAGAGCGGACTCGTATTTATTTTATAATTAGAACTGGCAATTTAACTACTAAAATTACATAGAATACAAGTTTCATTTGTAGCAGTAATTTATCTGTGTACTTGAATAATTGTCACTCTTGACATGATTGAAAATATTGTTGAAAGCCAGTTTTCAGACCCGTCTGTAAACCTGTAAGTAGTGTAAGTAAGGAGTACTTTTTGTTTTTTTAGCAGCACAGCAGTACATAATTATTTAAAGTTAAATAAACTACTGTTAACGAAGTTATGGTGTTTTAAAAAGTTAGTACTTAATTATTAATTGCTCACTTTTAGATACACAATAGTGTAATTATAGAGCAGAAGTAAAAATCAATTATTAGTGAAAGTGACTGCTTAACTGATTCTCTGTCGTGAACCGATAGGTTGGTTCAATGGGACGGTTTTGGCACCCGTGAACCAATAGGTCGGTTGGGTATAGATAATGCGTTATTTGTTTCAATTCTCTTACTTTTCTGCAATTGTTAGTGCTCCAGTAAATTAAGATTGACACAGAAAAATTTTGCAATGTGAAACAAGGCACTAGGATCCATTTTTGTTACGTAAAAAACAAGTTTGTTGTGATTTGAAATGATTGTTGTGATTCGAACTTCAAAATGACAACACCTTCTGTTTCTGGACCTCATATATTTTAACAAAATTACCCTTTTAAATAATGTTATATTATAGTTATTGTGATTTAAAGGACTTTGTGAAAGATTCTAAAACTAATACCATGTGCAGTATTCAGTTAATAATTTAGAAGACCGTCATAATGTAAAAGAAAACTAACAGTGAAAGCTCCTCATAATATGATGGCACATGCCAACTTATGTTTGTGCTAATGGGCCACACTTGTGCCACTAAATTTGCTTTGCCTATCACAAAGTATTTAAGGAGTATTTAAATAATTAAATTTAAAAGAATAATAATTATAACTAAATAGAAAATAGTGTTTATATTGTTTCTCAGTACAATCTCAATACAATCTGCCTGGTGTGTCCTGGATATTTTCCATTTTGTGTGAAAATTATGTGCTTCAAAATATTATGCTTTAATTGTGTTTTATTAGTGTTATGGAGCAGTTCTTGTGCTATTATTGAAGACTAATGGTGTACACTAATGGTGTATTTAACATTATTCATTAAATTTAACTGGATTGTCTGCAGCAGATACAAAATAACGCCCTTGTAAGTGGAAATTTATCATAACTGTCACCCCTTTAATTTAAATTGTTATTACTGAACCTCTCATTATTGTCATAATATTTCGAACATATCAATTAATTATTAACACCGCCGTGTTCCCTGTGCAATCTCCTTTAATTTGATATATCATGCAGTATATCTGCTACAATTTTAACCATTTTCACAACATTACTGTCACACACCCATACTTCTCATTTTCTGCCATGAATTTCTGTTTGGTCAGGACCATTTTTTTTTTTTGGAAAGCAATCAGTTAATTTATGCAGCAGTTATAAACTTATTTCCTTACAGTAATGCATGATATTGATCAACAAAAGAAAGTTGTCACAATGCAGTGGGTACATTAAGACAATATGAGTACGTTTTCATAAATTGTTCTTTCACTAATGACAAATATTTCACATGACATTTAATTAATATAAATGGGCAGCTATTTTTAACTGGTAATTAGGTCACAGTACATCCTATCAAAAAGTCTTAAAAGTTGAGTGGATTTTTCTCTGTGATTCTGAGATTATCGTGCTTTGTGCGATGCTTTCGGCAGGCCACCCTGCAGAAGGAGACCAAGCCATATGGGATAAACCCGATGCAATGAACTCGATCCTCTTAACATTCTATCAAAAGAGGAATGTGACCTTTACTTTCCTGTTACAGAAACGCACAATAAAATATACATCTTGCCAGTTTCGTTAGCAATGTGACAAACTGTTAATGAATAATAAACAATTGGCGGACATTTTTAATAGTTAATTAGGTCACAGCAGATCATTTCGAAAAATATAATACATCAAGGTAGGTCTTGCCATCCTGGAAGCAATGATATATGGTACTATGTTGTCCGTTTAAAAATAAACAAGCCACAGTAATAGAAGGCAGAATTTCTCAGCTTCCAATTTATTGGGCCACAATTAGGACCACCTCATTTACTCAGATTCCTTAGCACTTCCTGGTTGTAGATCACAACACAGAAATATTAGTAACTCCACCTAGAATTAACGTACAGTGGCATCTGGTGCCTTCAATAAACTGTCAAACATCTGGAAGTCAAAGACACTCAGCCAACATACAAAACTTAAAATCTTCAATTCATGTGTGATTCCAGTGCTAACATATGGATGTGAGAGTTGGAAATCAACAGTAGCTTTAGATAAAAAAAAATTAGACAATTTAAATGTCTTAGAAGACTTCTAAACATCCACTGGATTGATTTCAAAACCAATGCGCAAATAAGACAAGAGAATAAGCAAGATATTGTATCAAATTTTATCAGAAGACGCCATTAGAACTACATCTGTAGACATCTCTGTAGACATCTCTACATCATGTACTCAGAATGGACAAGACAAGACTCCCCTACCAAGCCCTCATATGGTCACCGGTAGGGAACAGAAAACGGGGAAGACCAAGAGAGACCCTGCGTAGAACCATCATTAGAGAAGGCTGATTCACCAGCCAAGTGAACATCCAACAGGTAACAGCGAACCGCTGGACATGGAGAGCCATGACTTCTGCCCTATGCACCGCCTTAGTATCAAGAGGAAAGACTAACTAACTTCATTAAGATACCGTTGGATTTGTTTTGTCGAGCTGTATTCAACTGCCATGGCTTCATAAGTAAACACCCAATTTTTAAATATTGTCTATTCTTTAATATACAAGTGAATTCAGAAGTGAGATGCCAGATAGGACACAAATTAAGAACACCTGAAAATAGTATAAAATATAACAACAAATTATATTGTATTGTCCATACCCACAGGGCAAATGAAACAGATGTATACCTAAACTTACAAGGAGAAAACAGATGCGGGGAAGGGGGGATATGAGTTAACAGAGAGGTTCGACTTCATCGCACCGGGTGTTATCCCATTTGCACGGTCTGTTTCCATGGGGCTGCCTGTCGAAAGCGAGGCACAGAGCACATACTCCGTAGCTCCAGCGACGACCCCCCGAGTTCCGAGGGAACTGCAACCGTGAACCAAAAGTTTGAGCCCGGAACTGGAATCATGAATCATTGAAGAATGGAACCCAAAACTTTCGGAACGCGGGGCAGGCTACTTGGCCACCGAGACCACCCCCCCCCCTCAACTTCCTAGTGCGATAGTGTAACTATATTCATCACCATTCATTAGACTATACATGAAATATGTAGTACAATATTCAACATTACCCAACTAAGAGTGTGGTTTAGTCCAACCTCAACACGCCGCCATTTTCCAACTGCCGAAGTTAGTAAAAAGAAAACAAAAAATGGTCAACAGCATTACCGAAACAATAATCACATAGGGGCAAAGAAGAATGGCTACACAGCTACTTGCTGCCGCTGCCAAAACCGAACAAAGACCACTCCAAGATAAGCGGCTACAGAATCATTACGATGCAGAATACTGTTGGCAAGCTACTGGAGAAAATTGTAGCACACAGACTTGCTTTCAGAGTGTTCAGATGACACCAAATTGAACAGCTACGTTCTTGAAAAAGTCAACAGCTTTACATACCTAGGAAACAAAATGACATCTACAGGGAACTCAACACCAGAAATATCATCTAGAATCGCACTGGCATCTAGTGCCTTCAATAAGCTGTCAAACATCTGGAAGTCAAAGACACTCAGCAAACACACAAAACTTAAAATCTTCAACTCTTGTGTGATTCCAGTGTTAACGTAGTTAACGTATGGATGTGAAAGTTGGAAATCAACGGTAGCTTTAGATAAAACATTAGACAATTTTGAAAACAAATGTCTTAGAAGACTTCTAAACATCCACTGGACAGACTTCAGAACCAATTCGCAAATAAGACAAGAGACTAAGCAAGACACAGTATCCAATTTCATAAGAAGACGCCGTTGGAACTACATCGGCCATGTACTCAGAATGGACAAGTCAAGACTCCCCTACCAAGCCCTCATAAGGTCACCAGTAGGGAAAAGAAAACGGGGAAGACCAAGAGAGACCCTGCGTAGAACCATCATTAGAGAAGGCTCATTCAATGGCCAAGTAAATATCCAAGATCTACAACAGGTAGCAGCGAACCGCCAAGCATGGAGAGACAGGACTTCTGCCCTATGCGCCGCCTTAGGCTCAAGAGGAAAGACTAACTAACAGACTTGCTTGGGACTTGGAACAGCTCGGCTGCTTCCCGCCCACACTTGGAGGATACAGACGCAACAAAGAGTCATGGCTGAATGCGGCGGTCTTTGCTCAAGATGTTTACGAAGGATTTCAGGTCAGAGAAGAGACATGTGCGGCCGCCATAGACTTAGAGGACGCATATAAAAGAGTATCTTTCGAGCACTTGATGCAAACCCTCCAGTGCACCCTCACCTTGTACGATGGATAGCTGCAGTTCTACTCCAAAGGAAGGTGGTGCTAAGATGCGGGAGTTGGTCTTCTGAGCCGATAACGATATGTCCAGGATTGCCGCAGGGTTCACCACTGTCACCAGTACTATTAAACGTGTATACGGTGCCGATCACTGAACAACAGTTGGATGGGAGAGGTAGGACTCTGTCATTCGTTGACGACATCCTCGTGTATCGACAGGGTCGAGATAGACAGGCGGTTGCCAATGATATGCAGGGCGAACTAGATCGAATTTCCTCATGGTGTGCTGATGCCGATGCCCTTGTCAACCCTGCAAAGGCAACGGTTACATGGTTCTCACTAAACAACCATATTGTGAAAACAGACCTGCCGGCAGTAAGAATGGATGGGAGCATTCTGAGTAGAACCCATTCAATGACATATCTTAGCGTGAGGCTTGATCGTAGCCTGTCCTTCAGAGATCATGTCGATTATGTCATAACGAAGGCTCGAAAAGGTTTGGCAGCAATGAGAGTCATGGCGACTGCCAATATCGAGCAAAGACTGCTATTACTTCTGTTCCAAGGACTTGTGCTTTCACGCATCGAGCATGCCCTGGTCATCCTCACTGTCAGCCCTACACATATTGGAAGTCTTGAAAAGGTACAAAACGAAGCCATGCGCATCATTTTGGGCTGCACGAGAGACACCAGCTGTGTAGCAATGAGATACCTCCTTGACTTCCCGACAATGGAACACAGGATCAAGATCTGGAGAGCTCGTGCATACTTAAAAATAAGTGCAGATGAGCAGCACCCTCTGCATGACGCTGTATTCAGAGAAAAGGGTGACAGGCTAAAGAGGGGCAAATCATGGATGGGTCGGGCGGAAGATGTCGTTCGGACAGGTCTGCAGTCTTACCAGTATCAACCCCGGCAAGGAATGGGTGCCGGTGCCTCCAGCTTTTAAGTGTACCTTCTCCTGCATTATCATACTCGACAGACGGTGCAGAGAGCAGAACCCTGCCGCTGTCAATACAGAGGTTAACGCGCTCATCTATGATCACTCAGATAGCCCCGAAGTGCTCATCTATACAGATGGATCTGTTGTAAAGCAGCAGAGAAGTGCGTGGGCATTTACAGCCCGTTCAGCGGGCCGAACCGTTCAAGAATCCAGTGGTGCCCACTCTATGACCACGAGCAGCATGACGATGGAGGTTATGGCAGTTACACAGGCTTTCATATGGCTGGAATCACAGCATTATACCAACGTGTGTGTACTAGTAAGTGATTCAATGAGCATGATTCAGAAGGTCGAAGCTGGATCTGTACGTAGACAGTGGACTGAATCGCTGCGGAAGTCTGTTGTCCGTAAAGTCACCATCTTCGTCCGGGGACATGCGGGAGTCGAGGGAAATGAACGAGCTGATAAACTGGCTGGCTCTGCACCCCTGTAGATGGCCAGCCCATGGATCGTGCCGATGTTATTAACTTCCTTAAAGATATGGCGAGAACAGAGGACTTTGACGTCAGTGAATCCACATCGCTGTCCAGGATGAAAGACTTTGGGAGTAAGAATCGGCACGGCCAGACGCGAGAGGTACATCGGGAAAACGAGGTGCCTCATCAACCAACACAGAACTGGCACTATTAGCCACCGGACGCTGATGCATATGACTGGGGGGGGGGGGGCGGATCTGAGCACCTATGGACCTGTCCGGGTGCAATGAAGATACCCCAACTGATAACTGATAACAATGTTTGGTGGTGGTTGGAGTCCTTGATTTGAATATCACCAAAGTTCACATAATACAGCTGTTCTCCCGGGTGTGTGTTGTTCATAATCACAACCAAAACAGTGACGTCACCGCCAACGCACAAATGCTTTAGTCAGTGAGGTGGAGAGTGTCTGTCTGCATGGCGAGGAGCTACCAGTCTGCACACCACTAAGTCAGACATGGGACAACGGATACTCACACATAACTAAGTCCGGTATTTCATCACACTGATATTGGACAATAGGATGTCACAATATGGCATACAGGACGGCGCGATGAAGTTCATAGCCAGCGAACACAAGCAATCAAGCAATTGAGTTAGAGACTACTCTAGAATTAAAGTTAATTATTAGTAAAGTGAACAAAAGACATTAGAAATATTGACTCACTTAAAGGAAAAAGCCCAACAGATGGGGCTGGTTATCAACCAAGATAAGACAGAATATATGGTAATTTCAAGAGACGGAATGGCTAAAAACTCTGGCCACATACAAATAGATAATATGACCATTAAAAGAACGGAAACATACAAATACCTGGGTACAATCTTCAACTGCTCCAACATCATAAGGGAAGAAATACAAACTAGAATCAACTCTGGAAATAAGATATACTATGCACTACAACATCTACTAAAATCAAAGGCGCTATCTCGTAACACCAAAATCACAATATACAAAACACTGATCAGACCAGTTGTGCTGTATGGCTCTGAAACCTGGAGTACAACGAAAGGAGACGAAGCCTTGTTACAAACCTTTGAGAACAAAATTTTAAGACGCATCTTTGGACCCATTAGGGATACACAAAGTGGAGAGTGGAAAAGAAGAAGTAACAAAGACATTTATGATTTGTTTAAGTCCCCGCTAATCACTGGTATCATGAAGGCTAATAGACTACAATGGCTGGGGCATATAGAAAGAATGGAAGATAATAGGGAAACAAAACTCGCTTACACTCAGGAAATAAATGACCGTAGACCCCGAGGTAGACCAAGAAGGCGGTGGAGAGATAATATACATACAGACCTACAAGCACTTGGAATCAACGACTGGCAAGAGAAGGTCCACCAGAGAGACGAATGGAGACAGATTGTATTTGCAGCAAAGAACCTCAATGGCTCGGAATGCTGAAGAAGAAGAAGATTAGTAAAGACGTATTTACAAGAATCAGTGGTATGAGAAATCCACACCCCCCCCCCACACACACACACACACAAAGCACATGATTAATATAATTGCCACCACGTTTCTGGTTTTTCTGTACTGTCGAATAAAAACTCATCAACCCGAATTCGTAAATATTATGGATAGAAGCTACTTTTGAATTCCTTCATGAGTCTCTCCTTGATGGTGTTTCCACCTTGTCGTGGTGGGGGAGCTTGAATTTCTCAATGATCCTGAGAGCTATGCCGGTGGTAGCGTAGCTACCAGCAGGGCCTCTCAAACCGGACAGGTCAAAGGGTAGAGAACAGACAAAGAGAAATACCCTGGTCCTCCAGGTTGGGGGTTGAAGCGTGGGGTTAACATCCCCACCTTTGTAAAAACCATTTTGTTACGAAACAGATACATGAGCCTCGAGTTATATTGATACCTATCTTTAAGAAAGGAGACAAGTTCCAGTGTGAAAATTATAGAGGAATATCACTACTGTCCATAAGCTATAAGATACTATCCGCAGTATTTCTAAATAGACTAAAACCATATTCAGAATACATATTAGGTGACTACCAGGCGGGTTTTAGACAAAACAGATCAACAATAGATCAGATATTTATCTTACGACAAATAGCCAAGAAAAATTGGGAATATAAAAGAGATCTCCATAACATTTTTGTGGATTTTAAAAAGGCTTATGATAGTGTCCATAGGAATAGTCTATGGAATGCTATGCAGGGAATTTGGAATACCAAGGAAGTTAATCAACATGACCAGACTATGCATGGAAGATACTTATAATATAGTAACATATAAAGGCAGGAAATCAGACCCTTTCCAAATAACATCTGGCTTGAAACAGGGTGATGCACTATCGCCGCTACTCTTCAATCTGGCTCTAGAGAAAGTTGTAAGGAGGTAAAGGAGGAATGTGATATTGGAGGAACATCCAAGCTGCTTGGTTATGCAGATGATATAGATATTATAGGGGAAAATGAACAAAAGACATTGGAAATATTGACTCACTTAAAGGAAAAAGCCCAACAGATGGGGCTGGTTATCAACCAAGATAAGACAGAATATATGGTAATTTCAAGAGAAGGAATGGCTAAAAACTCTGGCCACATACAAATAGATAATATGACCATTAAAAGAACGGAAACATACAAATACCTGGGTACAATCTTCAACTGCTCCAACATCATAAGGGAAGAAATACAAACTAGAATCAATTCTGGAAATAAGATATACTATGCACTACAACATCTACTAAAATCAAAGGCGCTATCTCGTAACACCAAGATCACAATATACAAAACACTGATCAGACCAGTTGTGCTGTATGGCTCTGAAACCTGGAGTACAACGAAAGGAGACGAAGCCTTGCTACAAACCTTTGAGAACACAGTTTTAAGACGCATCTTTGGACCCATTAGGGATACACAAAGTGGAGAGTGGAAAAGAAGAAGTAACAAAGACATTTATGATCTGTTTAAGTCCCCGCTAATCACTGGTATCATGAAGGCTAATAGACTACAATGGCTGGGGCATATAGAAAGAATGGAAGATAATAGGGAAACAAAACTCGCTTACACTCAGGAAATAAATGACCGTAGACCCCGAGGTAGACCAAGAAGACGGTGGAAAGATAATATATATACAGACCTACAAGCACTTGGAATCAACGACTGGCAAGAGAAGGTCAACCAGAGAGACGAATGGAGATGGATTGTATCTGCAGCAAAGAACCTCAATGGCTCGGAACGCTGAAGAAGAAGAAGAAGAAGAAGAAGAAGAAGAAGAAGAAGAAGAAGAAGAAGAAGAAGAAGAAGAAGAAGAAGAAGAAGAAGAAGAAGAAGAAGAAGAAGAAGAAGAAGAAGAAGAAGAAGAAGTCTCTCCTTGACCTTATCAATGGAATGTTTACTTTGCAAATAGAGAAATATTTTACATGAGATCCACATCTCATTTTCGAACCAAACATTCAGTTCAGTAGACTTTTGATGAAATCACGTAATAAAAGCCCAAAATGAGGAAAAGTGCATAAGCAAATCTTCCCTAGAAGTAAAATCACACAAAGACCTTAACGTATTGCTGACCTATCAGCCATATTGGAAATTATGTAAATGATTAATTGTGTTAGTTTTCTATTCCATCTATCTCACCCATATTCCCGTCGCCAAACTGCATCTCAAAACGGTTTAAATGGGGTTTCAAATGTATTATATTGTGTTGAGCTCACGTTAGCCACTCCCGACTCTGATGAGTGTACTTGTGCGGTTTATGTGATCTAAAGATATTCTCTTTTTTTTTTTAAATTGGGCGGGAAATGTTGGCTTGTTTTCCATTAAGGCCCTAAAGATACAATGCATTAGCGTCAAATCCTCTTATGCATTTGTATAATCTATCGCTGTTAATGAATGTCTAATTTGCTTATGATATCGATGGAATATAATACTGTCCACCAACAATATTTTCCCTTACCACTTTGTAAAACTTCTGTTCATTTTTCGAGAACAGAGAAGCAAACTTCTGTAGTTTTGAAAAAACAGTGTAATGTAATTCCAGGAACAGCATTCGGATGTATGCATATTTCAATTTCTAAGTCGGAGGTCAAAGGCGACTTGACATTCCAGCGCATATAAAAAGGGGAATACATTTGTGATATTGTACCATTCGAAGAAGTCTTTTAGTGTAGACACATGATTATCATTTCAGACTTGTTGACAAAACGTATATTATGCCTCTGAAATGTTGCAGTTTTTATTTTAGTTGGATTAGGAAGCAGTATGTGAGGGTAGGGTTGTCTCCTTTATGTTACTTTGATCTGTTAGGTATTCGTAACACAATGTCCTTTGGTCTCAGTCACTTTAAAATAGGCAAGATATTGTGAGCCAGAAAGTTCAATACATCACAAGGAATTTCAGTCTTTAGGTCTGCGACACATAGACAGGAATTATTGCGTTTTACAATGAATATGAATTCCTTAGTAATCCTGTCAATGAAGAATTTTATCAAGTAGGGTTTAATAAGTAAAGGTCATATGTGCCGGAATGAAATCCAGCAACCAGGTATGCTCTCAATTAAGCGTCATGCCTTTCACTTAAGGTTGACTATTCCGACAACTACAGGTTTATGACTGCGAAACGTGCACACAAATGTTAGCAGGCTTTATCTGTGATTTCATGTAGATAATCTAACATTTCCGTTACTAACTCTTGCGAATCACCAAGTGTAATAGATCATTTTGTCGGACGTAAAAACAGTAACATTAGATTGCACTGCACATGATAGCAATTCATGCCTGACTATAAATATAATTAACATTGATTTAGTGGGTAATGTCAAGGAGTCGAAATACATTTCTACATCATAAGTTGCCCTGAAGGGGTACCAGAAATGTGTATCTACAGGACTTCTGAGTTCAGAGAGCAGTTGTGACTGTCACTCACCGTTACACCTGAGTTCATGGAGTGTCTGTCACTTACAATTTCCATAAATGGCCACATTTTGTACGTTCAAAAGCTTGGGCGGCTTTATCTATATTGGTGATGTACGCAAAGTGTTCATTGTAGATTAGGAGATGCAATTTATTCGCATTAAACACTATTACTTTTGAACTGAGGAATCAGGTATTTCTCATCAGTAAAGGAAAATGCATTGATCTGAATTCGAAAACAGTCTTCTAAAGTAGATATATCTAGTAACGTCATGCCAAGAGAAATTGTGGGATTTATTCCTCAATAGATTTGCCACAGTATGAATAGTTTATTTTCTGAGTTTCCTAATGGAACCTTCTGTTGTAAAAACAGCCAAGGAATTGAAGAAGCATAACATATCGTTATAAAGTTTGGAGTGTTCATCAACCTGCAGTGTATTGATAGCTTTGTTACGTGTGATATAATCCATACAATATCAACTTGGGTACTCAACGAGGTGGTATAAGGAGAATGTGATTGCAGGAATTGCTTCAATGAAAAAATTATTATTGGGCCTCATATTTAAATAAACGACCTTGTTTACTTTTGCAACAAGAACAAATAAGTTACAAAATCAGAGCGGTTGTTAATCAACATGGGTACCTTGGGAACAGAGGCGTTGTTATGACATGCAACAGCTGTACCTCCCCCTAACCTCCACCCCACACCCAGTGGCAATGGTTGTGACAGGCCAGCAAAATCAGGCAAGAATAACAAATTTGGCGTCAAAGAAATAAGTGAAATAGGATATGCCTACCCAGCATCTGAAGACAGGGTTTGGCAGGTTACCTTCAATGTGTTGTGGAACATAGTATGCATGACAAGGCACGTAGAACTCCCTGGTCATCCACTGCACCTGTATTTGTCTCTAGTCTACCACTGGACTCAAGTGAGAGTGTGTGTCGACAAATAGCACAATTCTTCCTCACTGTAATCCAATTCATTCGCGCAAATCATTCTTCATTCAACTTATTCTATCACCTTCAAGCCCTTTGGTGATGGGCACGCGGACAAAAGCGGCGGCACTGAGTATGCTGGCAATTGTAGCCGCAGACCTGCACACAGACTGCTCAGGCCATATGGTCGATTTCTAATGACTGGAGAAGCAGTGGGATTCGACAGCCCACTGAGCGACTGTGTAGCCCTCTATAGGAAAGCACTACTCATCTCCATAGTCTGAAGAAGGGGCTTGAAAGGGTGCCATAAACATTGTCTGCTCCATTATTACCTAACCAGTAAGCCGGCAATGGTGGGTACATTATAATTACATTTGACACATAACCAAAGTAAATACAGGTAAAGTTTAAAACAAAAAAACATATTCTATTAACCATCAGAACTTAGAATGTATGCACCCTACTAGATAGAGAAGAAGCGTTGAGCATAGTGAGACAAACAGCGTTAAGTGGGAGAGAGTTGGGTAGGTACAATATCGGTATAGCAGCCTTGAGCAAGACATGACTCACAGGCGAAAGTCAAATCAGTGAAGTAGGTGCCAGCTACACATTCTTTTGGAGTGGAATGAAAAGTGAAGAAAGACTCCAGTCCGACTCCATTAAGTCAGCCCTGGTTGACAAACTAGCTGGATTTCCTAAGGCCATTAAGTTACCACTGTTAAACGAAAGGAAGCATGCAACCATTGACACACCAACCATGACCAATGAGGATGACATCAAGAGCAAGTTCAATGAGGACCTGCACAATGTCATAACATCTGTTCCCAAAAGAGATAAACTTATACTCATTTAGGAATTCAATGCTAGAATAGGCTTAGACACTGCCTCTTGGAGTGGCATAATTGGAAAGCACAAAGTCAGAAATTTTTACTGCAATGGGCTCCTCCTTATTCAGACCGGTGCCGAAACAATCTAATGATTACCAACACAATTTTCCATCTTTCTGTGATAAATAGGACATCGTGGATGCACCCTTGCTCGAAACACAAGCACCTCATTAACTATGTCATCATCAGGAGGAGTGACAGACAAGACAATTGGGTGACAAAATCCATGTGTGGTGAAGAATGTTGGACAGACCATCTCATCTGACTGTCTCAAAAATAAATATGCGCTTCAAATCACCACAACATCGACAAGGGATAAAGTGAAAAAAAACCCACCAAAGCCACAAAAAAAAAAAAAAAATAAAATAAATGCTACCCGCTTGTATAATAAGAAAGTGCAAAAGTGTTGTTGTTATGTGTAAATATGCAGGATGACCACGTCAAGCCCAATGCAGCAGGTAAACAAGACGCAGAAACATAGTGAGTACCCTAACAGGCAAGATCTAAACACTGCTGTGGAAATTCTGAATCCAGACCCTCTCCCCCCTCCCCAGAAAATTCTGAAGACATCAACGAATTGCTGACCAATAAACACCTTATCCACATATATTATTTGAACGACCCTTAGGCAACATTAAAAAAAAAAAAAATTACGATGCCTTCAACATCTTCAGAGTCATGCAGGAGAAACTTCAGCACATGCGGAACTCCTGGCTGTAAATAAAACTGACGAGATTCAAGGCTTTGCTGACAGGCATGATATGACAAACTGCTATTACTCACTAAAAGCAGCTTATGGTCCTACATCACTAGGCATTGTTCCCCTTCTTAGTGCATATGGGTGAACATTGGTCAGCAACAGGAAAGAAACCACCCCACACTGGGCAGAACATGTTAGAAACATCATGCAACCTCTTCCATCAATGACAAAACCATCAATTGCCTTCCCCAAGTTCCCACTAATGATATATTTTTGCTCTCCTGCCAACCTTAGTGGAAATTAATGAGACCATGCCACAATATTTATATTGGAGGAACAGCCAAGCTGCTTGGTTATGCAGATGATATAGATATTATAGGGCAAAGTGAACAAAAGACATTAGAAATATTGACTCACCTAAAGGAAAAAGCCCAACAGATGGGGCTGGTTATCAACCAAGATAAGACAGAATATATGGTAATTTCAAGAGACGGAATGGCTAAAAACTCTGGCCACATACAAATAGATAATATGACCATTAAAAGAACGGAAACATATAAATACCTGGGTACAATCTTCAACTGCTCCAACATCATAAGGGAAGAAATACAAACTAGAATCAACTCTGGAAATAAGATATACTATGCACTACAACATCTACTAAAATCAAAGGCGCTATCTCGTAACACCAAAATCACAATATACAAAACACTGATCAGACCAGTGGTGCTGTATGGCTCTGAAACCTGGAGTACAACGAAAGGAGACGAAGCCTTGTTACAAACCTTTGAGAACAAAATTTTAAGACGCATCTTTGGACCCATTAGGGATACACAAAGTGGAGAGTGGAAAAGAAGAAGTAACAAAGACATTTATGATTTGTTTAAATCCCCGCTAATCACTGGTATCATGAAGGCTAATAGACTACAATGGCTGGGGCATATAGAAAGAATGGAAGATAATAGGGAAACAAAACTCGCTTACACTCAGGAAATAAATGACCGTAGACCCCGAGGTAGACCAAGAAGGCGGTGGAGAGATAATATACATACAGACCTACAAGCACTTGGAATCAACGACTGGCAAGAGAAGGTCCACCAGAGAGACTAATGGAGACAGATTGTATTTGCAGCAAAGAACCTCAATGGCTCGGAATGCTGAAGAAGAAGAAGAAGAATGCCACAATATTTCAAGGAATTCTACATATCTGGCACCGGGGAAGATTATTTAGCATTCTATAATTTGCTTCAACACGTGAAGGCCAAAGTTACACAACTCAACGGCGACAACCTACATGCTAGTCACTTCACTGCCATGGCTAACAACCACCACTACAAACATCTTATTTTATTGTAAGAGAAAAGCTGTAAAAGAAAGCTGATCAGATACAAGTTTGCCAAGAGATATCTGTTACAACAGCCTTGCCAGTAATACTCCAGGAGCACAGTTTTTAAAATGCCAACAGATGAAAATTAAATACTCAAAGAATATTATCCTGCAAAACATAAATAACACTACAAGTTATGTAGTCGATCATTACTGCTTCAAAGAAGAAAGTCCTTTATTATTATCTTCACCCCAGTAAGTGAACCAAAGAATTTTTAGTCAGCAATGGTCGGAACGCTGAAGAAGAAGAAGAGAATGATCACAGAGCCACTCAGCTTTAACATAATCAACAGTCAACAAGAGAAGAAGCATAGTCAAATAACTTTGTTTGTTTACTTTGCAAACTTCAATAATTGTACTATTATTCATAATGGTGTATTACATTAATGCCTGTTACAAAGAATAACAATTTATAATTTATTACACAAGTGAACAAAACTTGGGATATTCCATCACCAGTAAAACAAATCAACCCAGTGAATTGTGAAATATGATAAACTAAACTATAATTGTACACCACAAAAGAACACAGACACAAAGCAAAGAAATATTACATTATTCATGAAAAGCCCTGGACTTCTTAGTCGTCATCACTGTTTCCCTGTTAGACTGTGGCTGTAACAGTTGCCAAAGTGCATGTGATAGACTAGTGTGGCAATATTATTTTGTTTGATTGATTGATTGATTGATCTAGGAACTGACATCACTCAATCAATCATTATTATTTTGTGTGGGCTTCTAATCAGTTGTGATAGCCATCATTATTTGTAAACGTGCAGGTTGAGATTATGGGCACACCTACACAATTGTAAGTGCATAGTATGTAGTATATACACTGTACATAAATGGTTTACACTGGCTGTTAGGGCAGGGAAGTCCGACCAAGCAAACATGGCCACCATCACCTTCATTGAGTTACCAACCAGATATTTTGGCACATGCTTTGTGGCTGTTCCTGTCAAGATCACAGTGATAGCCTGTTCACTGTGATACACCATCATTAGAGACCAACAAGTGTTGAGTAAAGAGGAACACAACAACCATAAACATCTCTCATCTAATCATGTTCCTCTTGTACCTTGCGGTGTCGAGGTGAAGTATAAACAGCGGGAGAGTGCCCTTTTATGGGCTTCATGTATCGATATTTCGATGGACTGTTATTCCCTGCGTCCATCGTTTACGTGGTCGGCCTCTTCCTCTGTTTCTAGTTGCCTCGTTGTAGTTTTTATTTAGAGTTTCTCCATACTCCTCCCAGCCTTTTTGGTTTTCTCTCTTTACTATTCTATTCACGTCTTCTTGCTATTCTATGTAATCATATTCCTGTTTGCTCTTCGACCACTTTTTATATTTTTCCTTTTTGTCTTTTACAGCTTTCTTTACTTCTGCGTTCCATATATTCTTTATCCGTGTTTTGCATTTTTTCGTGGTTCCACATGTTATCTTTGCAGTATTTAAAATGCTTGATTTGGACATCTCCCATTCTTCTTCCACTGTTTTTCTTTCTGTAGGTAATTTTACAAAGATTTCAGTTAGTTCTTTTTCATAATCTTCCCTCACTGCCTCGTCTTTGAGATTTTTTAAGTTTACTGATTCGCAAGGCATGCATTTTCCTGGTCTTTGCTTCCTTCTATTGATGATTCTTATTGTGGCAATGACTGCTTTGTGGTCAGTGTTTATACCTAAATTGGGCACTGCCCTTGCATCTAATATATTTCTCTTTCTGTTATTTCTTGTTAATATAAAATCAATTTGGCTTTTAGTATCTAAATCGTTTCAATTATACCAGGTGTATATTTGTGAGTCTTTGTGTTTATAGAATGTATTTGTTATATAGAGGTCGTGTTGGCTGCATAGCTCTATCAGTCTACATCCATTATCATTTCTTTCATTATGTTGGTCTCCAAATGCTCCCAGATGTTTTTCAATGCCCGCTCTGTTGTGTCCTAGCCTTGCATTGAAGTCTCCCTGCAGATGGCCAGCCCATGGATCGCACCGATGTTATTAACAAACTGAAAGAAATTTCGAGAATAGAGGACATTGACGTCAGTGAATCCACAGCGTTGTCCAGGATGAGAGACTTGGGAGTAAGAATTGGCACGGTCAGACACTAGAGGTCAGTGAATCCACAGCGTTGTCCAGGATGAGAGACTTGGGAGTAAGAATTGGCACGGTCAGACACTAGAGGTCAGTGAATCCACAGCGTTGTCCAGGATGAGAGACTTGGGAGTAAGAATTGGCACGGTCAGACACTAGAGGTCAGTGAATCCACAGCGTTGTCCAGGATGAGAGACTTGGGAGTAAGAATTGGAACGGTCAGACACTAGAGGTCAGTGAATCAACAGCGTTGTTAAGGATGAGAGACTTGGGAGTAAGAATTGGCACGGTCAGACACGAGAGGTCAGTGAATCCACAGCGTTGTCCAGGATGAGAGACTTGGGAGTAAGAATTGGCACGGTCAGACACTAGAGGTCAGTGAATCCACAGCGTTGTCCAGGATGAGAGACTTGGGAGTAAGAATTGGCACGGTCAGACACTAGAGGTCAGTGAATCCACAGCGTTGTCCAGGATGAGAGACTTGGGAGTAAGAATTGGCACGGTCAGACACTAGAGGTCAGTGAATCCACAGCGTTGTCCAGGATGAGAGACTTGGGAGTAAGAATTGGAACGGTCAGACACTAGAGGTCAGTGAATCCACAGCGTTGTCCAGGATGAGAGACTTGGGAGTAAGAATTGGCACGGTCAGACACTAGAGGTCAGTGAATCCACAGCGTTGTCCAGGATGAGAGACTTGGGAGTAAGAATTGGCACGGTCAGACACTAGAGGTCAGTGAATCCACAGCGTTGTCCAGGATGAGAGACTTGGGAGTAAGAATTGGAACGGTCAGACACTAGAGGTCAGTGAATCCACAGCGTTGTCCAGGATGAGAGACTTGGGAGTAAGAATTGGCACGGTCAGACACTAGAGGTCAGTGAATCCACAGCGTTGTCCAGGATGAGAGACTTGGGAGTAAGAATTGGCACGGTCAGACACTAGAGGTCAGTGAATCCACAGCGTTGTCCAGGATGAGAGACTTGGGAGTAAGAATTGGAACGGTCAGACACTAGAGGTCAGTGAATCCACAGCGTTGTCCAGGATGAGAGACTTGGGAGTAAGAATTGGCACGGTCAGACACTAGAGGTCAGTGAATCCACAGCGTTGTCCAGGATGAGAGACTTGGGAGTAAGAATTGGCACGGTCAGACACTAGAGGTCAGTGAATCCACAGCGTTGTCCAGGATGAGAGACTTGGGAGTAAGAATTGGCACGGTCAGACACTAGAGGTCAGTGAATCCACAGCGTTGTCCAGGATGAGAGACTTGGGAGTAAGAATTGGCACGGTCAGACACTAGAGGTCAGTGAATCCACAGCGTTGTCCAGGATGAGAGACTTGGGAGTAAGAATTGGCACGGTCAGACACTAGAGGTCAGTGAATCCACAGCGTTGTCCAGGATGAGAGACTTGGGAGTAAGAATTGGCACGGTCAGACACGAGAGGTCTCGTCAACCAACACAGAATTGGGTCTATTAGCCACCGGACACTGATGCATATGTTGGGGGGAGGATCTGAGCACCTATGAATCTGTCCGGAGTGCAATGACTATACCCCAACTGATAACTGATATCATATAAAGTGAATAAATCAATTATACTAGGGCTGTAATACATAAACCACATAGTCTCTGATATTGTTTGAATGTGGAGCATCAGTTTTCCCTATGTTAATCACAAATCGAAAATGAAGCCTTTCTGTTTTCACAAAACTGACTGGAGCCATCTAATTACTAATGCCTTGATGTATTCAAGCAATCATTTAATGTTCATCAAATACAATATACAAGATGTCTTCTCTCTTTTTTTTAACTTTATGATGGCTATTAAACAAATGTCTCAAAATCAGCAGGTTGCATTTTATGACCTGTTGACTGCACAGGGATTCCTGAAGACTGATTAAATCTGTTTTCCACCCGTACTGGTATATGTTTGGTTACTTGATTTGCTAATGGCTACTTGTGGGAGTAGGTTTGGGTGGTTGGTAATGATGCTTGATGATTGCAGATTATGGTTAAGAGTTTCCGGTCTTATTTTAGTGTGTCATCGAAGCAAATCATTCTAGCACTAGGCCACACTTAAACTGAATTGATGCAAAGCTGTTTAAATTCAAGTATTGGCCCATCCATGTTCCATTTCAATAGACAGATCTTTGGATGGTGCCATCCTTTCAATATCAAATTAGTATTTAGAAGAATGATAAGGTGTCATTATGACTGTGGTCAAGAGACAAAGAAATATTCTTGTGGGTTTGGTTCATGCTGGAGTAGAATGATTCAGCCTGTTGTCTGGTCTCTTGGATGAATAATATATCATCCACATACCAGCAGTATAGAACTAGGTTCTGAAGATTTGTTTTTCTGAGTGCACCATAAAAACTGCTGAATGGGACCTAGAGGACTCCTCATGGCCACTCTGTCAATTTGGTGGCATGATTTTTTAAAAGAAAAATGAATTTAAAATTATATTTGCACAGCAGTAGTAATTTCTTGAATTTTGATGTCGGTAGGCCGACAGCTTTGATTAAAATTGTGGTGTTCATGGTGTGGATTTAGTTTCTTTTCTCTCTATCAGTTTCAGCTGACTTTGTGATACAACAGAGTTTATGCCTGTGACGTCAGCTTGGGGGGAGGGGGGAGGGGTTTGGCTGGTGGGATTTCCTTTGTGTCTCTTTCTTCCTGCCTTTCCTTTGCCAGTGTTGCCTCCTAGCTCATCTGTTTTGAGTGGATGTAGTCCTTAGAAGTCTGATTGACAGTCTCTTCTTCAGGTAGTTTGGTCCATTCAAATATCTCTGTGATCTTTAATAAATTTATCGGCTCTCTCCTCTATGCCGTCTAGGCTTTTGTCATATTTCCCAGTGAAAACTGGTTTCTACTTGAATTTAATGGTCACTGTGAATGGGATGCTGATTTCAGCATGAGGTTTCCCCAAGGTCTTTGTCATGGCTTCAGCTTGAGGTTTCTCAGTCGTCTTCGGCATGGCTGTTGGCTTGTTTTGGATTAGCTCAATGTCAATTCTCAGTTTTTCTCTTACTGTTTGAATCACTTGTCTTCGTTTTCTTTCTTTATCTGAGCCAAGCGTTTCACCTCATGCACGATGCTGCGCTGGATTTCTTTAATTTTTTTTCTCCAGAAGTCTTGTGTTGCTACCGGTGTATTATTGTACTTTATTTTCATTGGTTGGCTTCTGTGTCAGGAGTTTGTTGATTTGGTTCTTTAGATCAGCTGTCTGGCCTTGAAGCTGGTTTTTGTCATCTTGTGAAATGCCCTTGGCTGTCTCAAACATCCGCCATGCTTTTTTGAATCGTGTGTTTGTTGTGATGGCAAGTTTTATGACATCTGTCTCTTTGGGGGTAAGGGTAACCCAGGTATCTTGCTCTGTATTTGCCAAGGCAGTTTGCACACTTTCTATTATCATTAGGCTTCCAAAAGTCCTAGTCCTGTTTGGCCAGTGGACATTCGCCGAAGGCATGATCTTCGGTGCAGTATCGGCAGATGTCTGTCTTGCTGCGACATGTTGTTCTAGTGACAGGCCCTCTGGCATTGACAGCATTGTGTAATTATAGGAATAAAGTGGCCAGGCTGTTGTTGTTCCCTGTCCATCATCACTCTGACAAGCATCTCACCTCCCTCCGTTGTCACCACCACAAGTGTTGTTGGTATCTTGGCAAAGGTCAGCAGCCACTTCACTTCATGACTCAGATGTGGAGATTCTCCTGCTGCAGCTGCTTCCACATCTGGTCATCTGTAAGATCCAGGGACACATTTGATCACCCATTTGATCATCCACAACATTTAAGTTTTTTCAAATATGGTGTCTTTCTCCTCAGTCTGCTTTTGGGTAGTCTTTGATCTTGTTTGCAGTGGGTTGTCATCATCTTTCCCAGTGGTTGCTTCATTTGTGACTTCTGAAAGTTTTCCTTCTTTCGACTGCAATGTCACTTTGGTACAGCTAGTAGGCAGGTTCTTTCCTCATCTTCTTGGCGGCCTTGGTGTCAGTAGCGGTTTCTTCGCTTCTCTTCTTGAACATTGGGTATTTTCAAGTTTTAGGCTTAGAATGTGCTATTCTTCTCCCCCATATCTGGTGTCTTGAACAGTAAGATAACTTGTTCTCGATAAGGCTCCACATGCAATCACAGATGATGATCACTGTTTCTTCCAAGAGAACATCAGTGAAAATAGAGGCAATATCCATTGACATCATATGCTTTAGTTTAAGATCCATAGTATCCGGTAGTTTGGCCAGTTCAAATGAATCTTTTAATATTAAGTGGTTGAATGATTGTCGCACTGGTTTAGCAGTTACTACAAGCTATTTAACCATCCTGTGTTAGACAGAGGAAAGCATAGATTAAATCAGTCTCAGTGGCACCGCACCCCAGGCTTGTGCAATTTAGGAAAGTCATAAAGTTGGGTGTTTATGAGCCCCGTGGAATGACTAACTGTGCAATCGCCTCACTGATGAATTTAATATCTAAAAGTGACTGAATCTCTTTCCTCACATTTGCATCCAAATCCTCGGGGCTTTAGGATCAAAATGAAATTTGTTTGGATTCAATCAAATGTCTTCCATGATGTTGGACGCATCAAAGATATATTTCCTGAGGTGATTGTTGCGAATGGCTTGGCTTGCCAGAGTAACTTAACAAATGAATGCTTGGAAGAGACTAATGAAAGTAAACCATTATATAAACTATCAGAAAGAGTAAACAGCAATTTCCTTTTGAATTGTGATGAGAAGAGAAGCATGGGAAAGCACTGTGATGACTGGAAAGATCAGTGGGAAAAGAGACATGGGCAGACCGAGAGAGATGATGCTGGATGGACTGTATGGTGACATTCAGAAATATTATCAGCAGAGTTGATCCTGAATAAAAACACCTATGGTAGTTGGCAGGGTACATGATGATGATGCAGTCACATATGTTTCTTCAGATTATACGTCTGAGTAAAAGAAGTACCACAATCATCAATCTTGTAGGGTTTCTCTCCTGTATGTGTTCCCATGTGGTGTTTTACACTGCTAGCGTGAGTAAAAGCAGCGCCACAGTCATCATGCTTGTAAGGTTTCTCTCCTGTATGTGTTCTCTTATGTCTCCTCAGACTGCCAGCTTGAGTAAAAGAAGCACCACAATCATCACACTTGTAAGGTTTCTCTCCTATGTGTGTTCTCTTATGTATCCTCAGACTGCCAGATTGAGTAAAGGAAGCACCACAATAATCACACATGTAAGGTTTCTCGCCTGTATGTGTTCTCTTATGTCTCCTCAGACTGCCAGCTTCAGTAAAAGAAGCATGACAATCATCACACTTGTAAGATTTTTCTCCTGTATGTATTTTCTTGTGAATATTCAGACTACTATCTTGAGTAAATGAAGCACCACACACCTGACACTTGTAAGGTTTTTCTCCTGAATGTGTTCTCTTATGTTTCTTCAGACCACTAGCTTGAGTAAAAGAAGCATTACAATCATCACACTGGTAAGGTTTCTCTCCTGTATGTGTTCTCTTGTGGGTCTTCAGATTGCCACTGTGATTAAAAGAAGCACCACAATCATCACACTTGTAAGGTTTCTCTCCTGAATGTGTTCTCTTATGTTTCTTCAGAACACCAGCTTCAGTAAAAGAAGCATTACAATCATCACACTAGTAAGGTTTCTCTCCTGTATGTGTTCTCTTGTGGGTCTTCAGATTGCCACTGTGATGAAAAGAAGCACCACAATCATCACACTTGTAAGGTTTCTCTCCTGTATGTGTCCTTATGTGGAACTTCACACTGTCAACATGAGTAAAAGAAGCACCACAGTCATCACACTTGTAAGGTTTTTCTCCTGTGTGAGTTCTCTTATGCCGCTTTAGTTTGCTAGTTTTAGCAAAAGAAGCACCACAATCATCACAAATGTAAGGTTTCTCTCCTGTATGTATTCTCCTGTGGGTCTTCAGATTGCCACTGTGTTTAAAAGAAGCACCACAATCATCACACATGTAAGGTTTCTCTCCTGTATGTGTTCTCTTGTGAGTCTTCAGATTGCCACTGTGATTAAAAGAAGCACCACAATCATCACACTGGTAAGGTTTCTCTCCTGTATGAGTTCTCTTGTGGGTCTTCAGATTGCCACTGTGATTAAAAGAAGCACCACAATCATCACACTTGTAAGGTTTCTCTCCTGAATGTGTTCTCTTATGTTTCTTCAGAACACCAGCTTCAGTAAAAGAAGCATTACAATCATCACACTGGTAAAGTTTCTCTCCTGTATGTGTTCTCTTGTGGGTCTTCAGATTGCCACTGTGATGAAAAGAAGCACCACAATCATCACACTTGTAAGGTTTCTCTCCCGTATGTGTCCTCATGTGGAACTTCACACTGTCAACATGAGTAAAAGAAGCACCACAGTCATCACACTTGTAAGGTTTTTCTCCTGTGTGAGTTCTCTTATGCCGCTTTAGTTTGCTAGTTTTAGCAAAAGAAGCACCACAATCATCACAAATGTAAGGTTTCTCTCCTGTATGTATTCTCTTGTGGGTCTTCAGATTGCCACTGTGTTTAAAAGAAGCACCACAATCATCACACATGTAAGGTTTCTCTTCTGTATGTGTTCTCTTGTGAGTCTTCAGATTGCCACTGTGATTAAAAGAAGCACCACAGTCATCACACTGGTAAGGTTTCTCTCCTGTATGTGTTCTCTTGTGGTTCTTCAGATTGCCACTGTGATTAAAAGAAGCACCACAATCATCACACATGTAAGGTTTCTCTCCTGTATGTGTCCTCATGTGGAACTTCACACTGTCAACATGAGTAAAAGAAGCACCACAGTCATCACACTTGTAAGGTTTCTCTCCTGTATGTGTTCTCGTGTGATTCATGCTCTTCTGGCACTCTAGATGGTCATCTTGAAGCAAAAGACCATTCCATTCATTACATTTGTTTGGCATCCCTTTAGCAGCATGTGTTTTCTTATAGCTGTCTACACAAATATTTGGACTAGAAACATCAGACAAGTCTCTTGTGTGAGTTCTTTGAGAGCTATAATTGACATAATCAAAACTGTCATAATAAGACTTTGCAAAGCTCTGTGTAAGTTTTTCTTGTGTTTCCTTATTTTCCTGTTGACAATTTGCAATACCCAGAGGTAGCTTATTATTTGTATCAATTACAGAAGGCACACTTTCTGACATTTGACAACAATGTTCATGTGTTACTGATGCCTTACAACTGTACTCAACGATTATTGATTCTGAGTTGCTGTGTTCTGTCACTTCTTGAATGATGCTACCCCCAGCTATGTCCTCACACAGAACATCAGAGAGTTCTTGTTTCACAACCTTCATATCTATGCTGTCATATGTCCACTTTTGTGAATGCTCTTGTATTGAGTGGTAAGAACTCTTTGGAGACCAAGAGAGCATTCCTGAAACACACAGAAGTAAATAATTAATTTCCTCGTGAATATACCAGGTATTGATTATGAACTGCTGTATAATCAAACAGTCACACATTGCAACTATAGACAATCAATTTGAAGTGAACGAAAGATGAAAAATTATGATTAATGTGCTTATGTATGATCTATGCCTATGTATGATCTAAGTACATGATGATGCAAGGTGATGTGCGATCTTGGCTGATGCATGATCTATGATGATTTATGATACAATCTGATGTATAATCTGAAGTTCATGATGATGTAAGCTGATGTATGATTGAGTATTTCTGAAACTCATCAAAGTAAATAATTAATATCCTCATGAATATACCAGGTATTTATTATGAACATCTGTGTAATCAAACAGTCACACATCGCAGCTATAGACAATCTATTTCAAATAAACGAAAGATGGAGAAAAAGAATGATTAATGTGCTCGTGTATGATCTATGAGGAGTGGGTGGCCGGAGGAGCAGCTGGCTAGAGGCTAGAATCCCGGACTCTCCTACGGGAGACACGGGTGCGAATCCACTGTAAGGTGTGGGATTTATTTATGTCGGGGGAAAAAAGAAAATCCTAACCTGCACAGTTTGCGGCGACTGCACTAACCAGGCGGCCTTAATTCTTCAGGCTCAAAGACCCCCCACTGCCATACACTGCAAGGTAATATATTGGCAGTAAATTAGTTTTGACAGTATGATCTGTGCTAATGTAAGATTTAAGTTCATGACAATATATCCTAATGTATGATCTAAGCTGATGTATGATCTAAGCTGATATATGATCTAGGCTGATGTATGATCTAGGCTGATGTATGATCTAAGTACAGGTATGATTATAGCTGATGTATTATCTAGGCTGATATATGATCCAGGCTGATGTATGTTCTAGAATGATGTACAATCAAGGATAATGTATGATCTAAGCTGAAGAATGATCTAGGCTGATGTATGACCTAAGTTCAGGTATGATCTAAGCTGATATATGATCTAAGTCCAGGTATGACCTAATCTGATGTATGGTCTAAGCTGATGTATAATCTAGGCTGATGTATAACCTAAGCTGAAGAATGATCTACGCTGATGTATGAGCACATTTCAGATATGATCTAAGCTGATATATGATCTAGGTTGATGTATGATCTAGCCCGATGTATGATCTTATCTGATGTATGATGTAGAATGATGTATGATCAAGGTTGACGTATGATCTAGGCTGATGTACGATCTAAGTTGGTGTATTATCTAACCTGATGCATGATCTCAGTTCAGGTATGATCCAGGTTGGTGTATGATTTTGGGTATTGTATGGTCTAAATCACTATTAGACTTAAAGGCCGTCCCAAAAACACAACTCTCATACAGATATATGCACCTACTTCAACAGCAGAGGAGGACAAAATTGAAGATTTTTACAACACACTACAAGACACATTAAATAAGATTGGTCATAATGATATAACAATAATAATGGGAGATTTTAATGCAAAAGTAGGTGCAGGAAGAGCTGAAAATGAGAGACACGTTTTAGGAAAATTTGGATTAGGAAATAGAAATGATGCAGGTGACAAATTAATTGAATTTTGCACAGAAAATGAGTTAACGACAGCCAACATGCTTTTTAAACAACATCCAAGAAGACTCTTCACATGGAAGTCTCCAGACAGTATTACCAAAAATCAGATAGATTATATTTTAATACAAAGAAGATGGAGATCAAGCATAACATCTACAAAAACCCTACGTAGTGCAGACTGTGATACAGATCATCAGTTATTAGAAGCAGATCTGAAATTAAAACTCAAAAAGCTTACCCGAGGACCAAGGCCACTTCGTTTTGATCTCACAAAACTACCGGATGCATACACTGTAGAAGTTAGGAATCGCTTTGGGGTCTTGATGTCTGTACAAGAAGAAATGACACCTGATGAACTGGCAGTACAAGCTAGAGATATCTTGATAACTGCAGCCAAAGATTTAATTCCGACCAAGAAAAAGCAACTTAAGCCATGGATTACATCAGACACATTAGAATTAATAAAACAACGAAGGGAACTGAAACAGAAAGGAGGTGAATCCGATAACAGCAGGATGAAGTATAAATCTTTAACTCGAGAAATAAGAAAGAACACAAGAAAAGACAAAAATCAATATATACAAGATTGCTGTACCAGAATAGAGCAATATCATAAGACTGGAAGAGATTATGAAATGTTCAAAGAAATGACAAGAAATGTTCAACCTCATTGGAATGTTATCTGTGATAAGATGGGAAATACCTTAACAGAATCTAGACAAATTCTAGAAAGATGGCAGGAGTACTGCAGTGGAATGTATGATATGAGTGACAGTGAGGATATGAATGAGATACATGAGCCAATGGCAGCGGAGACAGAACCTGAACCCTCATTAGATGAAATTGCTTGGGCTATAAAGAACCTGAAGAATGGTAAATCACCTGGATGTGATGAGATACCAGCTGAACTAATTAAAGCGGGAGGAGAAGAAAGCATACACATATATCATGCATTATGTACAAAGATTTGGAAATATGGTATATGGCCAAAAGATTGGAAGAGAACTATCTTCATTCCAATACCAAAAAAGGGCAACCTGAAATTATGCACCAACTATAGAACTGTTGCCCTGATCAGTCATGCAAGTAAAATTCTACTAAAAGTCATAATGGGAAGACTTCATAAGAAAATGGAAGAAGAGATTAACGTAGTTCAAGCTGGATTTAGACAAGGAAGAGGAACAAGAGATCACATATTCAACATGCGTTTAATAATAGAGAAGTGCAGAGAATTTAATGTAAACCTATTCTCATGTTTTGTGGATTAGTTCAAAAGCATTTGACTGTGTACAACATCAGAAACTTTGGGAAATCATGAGGAATATGGGCTTTCCATCACATGTAGTATAACTAATAAAAATGCTCTATCTAGACCAACAAGCAGCAGTTAGAATAGATGGCGAGGCATCAGATTGGTTTGACATCAAGCAAGGAGTCCGTCAGGGCTGCGTGCTGTCACCCTATTTGTTTAACCTGTACGCCGAAAATATAATGAGAAATGTAAGAAATGATATAAACAGGGAGCTATATGATGCCCTAAATATCGGCGGTCATGACATACCGGAGATTCGATATGCTGATGATACAGTATTACTATCCACAACACAGAATGGCATAGAAAACCTAATAGCTTCAACCCAATTGAATAGTGAAAATCACAACTTATATCTTAACATAGCAAAAACAAAGATAATGCATACAGATAAAACTACTATGGAGAAAGAAATATACATTAATGGGGAAAAATTGGCGGTAGTGGAAAATTTTGAATATCT
Source organism: Cepaea nemoralis (assembly GCA_014155875.1). Lineage (NCBI taxonomy): Eukaryota > Metazoa > Mollusca > Gastropoda > Stylommatophora > Helicidae > Cepaea > Cepaea nemoralis. The sequence continues at coordinate 261,357 of JACEFZ010006807.1, forward strand.
TGGTTCATTGATTACCAACAACGGTGACACAATGAAAGAAATTAAACGGCGACTATCAATTGCTCTTCAAAGACTAAAACAGCTGAATAAAGTATGGAGTGGGACAGATAGAACTACAAAAATTAGATTTTTAAGAGCATGCATCTTTCCCATTGCAACATACGCCTGTGAGACATGGACACTTACTAAACAAGCTGAACAGCGCATAAACGCCTTTGAATATAAATGTTATAGACGAGTTCTAAGAATATCTTGGGTAAAGAAAAGAACAAATGCATCCATACTTCAAGAGTTGAATACTGAAGAAGGTTGGCTATTAAAGACGATAAAACAAAGAAAATTGAAATATTTTGGTCACTTGAAACGTCACGAAAGTGACAAGTGAATCAACAAGTGAATCAGTACAATTATCTCGGAACAGTCATAACATCTGATGGGAGATGCCTTGAAGAGAATAGAACAAGAATCGCCATGGCGAAAGTAGCCTTTAGCAAGATGAAAAACATTCTGACCAATAAAAAGATGAGCTACAGCCTACGATGGGTGACGTTGTAATATTCTGTTATGATAATTTGGCCATGTCCAGCGTGTGCCGCATGGCTACACACCAGCTTCACACGCCAGTGATCCGGGGTTTGTTTCCGGTTCAGGTCAAGGATATGCACTACTGATGAGCTCAAACGAGAGCAAACCTCGAGTCTAGTGCTTCCGCATTGACGTGGATACGCCTTAGGTTCATACCAGAGTATGATCAGCATTGCCAGTAGTGGGTTGTGCTCAATATTTAAATCTCAAATCCCGAAACAACCAAATAATAAATCAATAAAAAGATGTCAATTGAAACGAGAAAAAGAGTTTTGAGGGGATACATAGAGCCTGTTCTTTTGTATGGATGTGAAACTTGGACAATGAGCAGTCAGGCTGAAAAACATCTGATTGCTGCAGAAATGTTGTTTCTGAGGAAAATGCAAAAAATACCATGGACAGACAGAAAAACCAATGACCAAGTACTACAGGAGACAAATGAAAGCCGTAAATTGATTAGAGAAATTAGACGTAGACAGTCAAAATGTTTTGGACATGTTATAAGAAGAAATGGATTGGAGAACTTAGTGACAACTGGCAAGATCGAAGGGAACAGACCAAGAGGAAGACCGAGAGTAAAATACCTGGATGGCTTGGCCACATGGCACGGATTATACAGGAACACTGAGCTGATCCACGACTCTGGTGATCGAGTGAAATGGCGAGTCATGACCGCCCACGCTTTCCGGCATGGCACGTGATTGATTGATTGATGGTCTAAATTAATGATGACATAAGCTGATGTTTGACCTAGGCTGATGTATGATCTAAGTTTATGATGATATAAGCTGATGTATGATCTTAGCTGATGTATTCATAGACATCATGGGCAAAAACTGCTGCATTAGGTCCAGATTTCTCTTTTTGGATGGTACCCACTCAGGGTAGGTGGGAAAACACCTTGCCTCTCTAGCTGGCTTGATATTTTCCTGGCAATTAACTTCTCCACCAGCTTGCCTATTGTATTCTGCATGGTTATAACTCAATATCCCTGAATTTTTGTGTGGTCTTTGCCAGGCTTCGGCAAGGGAATCAGATAGCTGTGTAACCACTCCTCCTTGATGCTAGCACTCCCTATACTGTTGTTATACATGTCTGCTAGTTCCTCTAGCTCGTTGTCGGTACACCTATTGATGTCGTTGTATCTTATGCCATCTGGCCCTGGAGTGCTGTTTTTTTATCGTCGAAGCACAGCCTTGATTTCTTTCACTGTCACTGTGTCTTCATCCGAAGTGTTCTGGGCCTTGCATCTGTCTGAGGTGACCTCCTTATTAAATATTAGTAGAAGAATTAAATAATGTAGTTAAGTGGAGCTATTCAAACCGTATGCAAATTAACATCACTAAAACAAAAGCAATGTTATTAACAACCAGATAAAGCCTCAGACTCTAAGCCCACACACATCACTTCAACTTCACATCGATAACATGCCAGTAGAAAGTGTAATTGAGCACAAAACATTAGGCCTAATCATTGATAGAAACCTAACCTTTAATTCCCATGTTCAAGCGCTCATTAAACAAACAGCGAAAAAAGTCTATCAACTCGCCAAGATTAAAAACTTCCTTGATGAGGACACAAGGAAACTATTCTATACTTCTCATATACAGACACACTTTGACTACTGCTCTACAATCTGGGACGGTTGTTCTAATTCAAACACCAAGCGACTTTACTCACTCCAGAAACGGGCCATGAGTCTAATTTATAGCAAACATTTATCTGACAATCCTAGCCTGTATAAACGCCTTCAGTTACTACCATTCCGCAAACGCCTGCTTTTCAATAAAGCTAAACTAATTCACAAAATCCTGCAACGGAATGCCCCAAATTACCTTTGGCCTTTGTTTAAATATAATGCTAGACACAGTAAACGTTTAAATATACTACACATTCCGAAGCCTAGGATTGACTTATACAAAACAAGTTTAACGTACTCTGCATCTCAGCTGTGGAACAATCTTCCACAAGAAATCAAAGACATCACCAATCCCTATTCATATAATCGCAAATTATTCGAACACTATCTCAATACGGATTACCTTCCCCCTTAATAATTGAGATAATAATAATAATAACAAAACCCTAGTATAACAGCCAATCACCTTTTTGTAGGCCAGTATATTCCACATGGCTAATAACAAGTGTCAGACCATTATCTAATATTACTGTGTCGTGTAGTTTTGATGTTTGCATTTTGCCCATGCCTTTATAATGCATATCTTTTATATTGTTACTGTTCTTTGTTAGCCTTGAATGATGTGTGAATGAAATAATGTATGAAAGAGAGTGATAGAAGGGCAGAATGTTAGACGGGCCTGCGTGCCCAATTCTTAACCCTTTGAAAATAAAGTTTGTTCGTTCGTTCGTTCCTTGGAAAAGATTTCGGCCTCTCATGTCTGTCTAGTTGCTCTGCTCTAGATAGCGTTCAAAGAAGGCTTTGCCCTTGTCCTTGTCAGTCCTCTGCCAGATGAGGTCAGCACCTTGGAAGTCAGAAATGCTCTTATTCTTGACTACCAAGCTCATGCTATTATGTAGTCGCCAGAACAATTTCAGTGACTTTTCTGTGCTTACTCTTTGACACACCTCTGCCCATTTTTTACTTTTAACCACCTTGACCAGTTTTTTTAAATAGCTTACTTTTGTGTGCATCTCTCTTTCTAAGTGCATGCAGGGACTGGGATGGCCAGCTCTGTTCTTCTTGGCATTCTGCCATCTCCTTACAGCACTACATTTATCCAACCACGCCTTCTCCACCTCAAGATTCCACCACGGTGGCTGCTCCCAGCTTTCTTTCCTGCCCTGAAGCTTTCTGCGCTTGTCACGTCTTATTTTACTCACCACATCTTGCCTGTACTGTCATACTGGAAAGTCTTGACCGTTAACTTGTGCTGCCTGGTTCTGCCTTTCTCCACCAATATGCTGCAAGGGTGGTGGTCGCTGCTGTGGTGTCCTAGGACACTCCATCTACACACTGTAGTGAGTGAAGGAGAAATCAACGCCAGATCAATAGCACTGTCCTCATCCCCTGGATGGCTTGCTGTCCTAGTGACACAGCCACTGTTGATACAAACCAGGTCAATGGTTTCAAGTGCAGTCTCGAGCTCCTCCTCCTGTGTATTGGAGGAAATGTTTCCCCATGATCTGCCTTTAGCGTTGAAATCACCACAGAAAATAACATTTCTCTCTTGACCTAATATGTCACTTAAGCACTGCCACTTCTGGGAATCCATACTCGCGTTGCGGGCATAAACATTAACCAGCACGAATGGTAGACTGGATTGAACTCTTACCGCCTGTATTTGTATATCGTCACTGTCCCAACTGGACATGTCTAGCTCTGACGACACCATGCTGTCACGAATGAGAATCGCCATTCCCAGATGTCGTCTGTTGTAGAAACATTTGAAGCCGGCAATTCGGAGTAGCTGATCACCCAGTCTTGTCTCCTGGAGCGCTACATTGTCGTTCCTGTAAACCAGATTTTCTAAAATAGGACCCCGTTGTTTTAAGCTGGCGCAGTTCCAATATAGAATACAGATATTCTTGAGGTCCAGATGGTCACACTGGAGTCTAAAACATCTTAAACCACCACGCTTACCTTGACGCTTGCAACCTGCCCGGCGCTGTTGTATGATATACATCTAAGCTGATGTATAATCTAGGATGATTATGATCTAAGTTCAAGTATGAGCTAAGTTCAAGAATGAGCTATGTTGATGTATGATCTAGGTTGATGTATAGTCTAAGCTAATGTATGATCTAAGCGAGGGGGCTGTGTGGTCTCGCTGTATGGTGTCTGCCTTGAGTGCTAGAGTTCCCAGGTTCAAGCCCTGGTGAGGGCCTGGATTTTTTATGTGGATTTCTAGTAATAAAAATGTCCTTTGGTCCCTGGGTAGTGAGATCGGACATTTAATTCCTCATGACAGGATATTACAAGGGATGGCAGTAGATGTAACCATTACAGGTATGTTCGACTACTGGAAAAGTCCTTCCCAGACACGACAGTAGGAGAGAGATATAGAGGGAGAAAGAGGAGAGTGAACACAGTAAAGCTAGAAGAGAGACACTGCCAGACTTGTCATTATGGGTGTGTGTATGGGGATGATAGTTTGTATGTATTATCTAGGATCGTACTGACGTAAAACTAGTGTATACACCTTCTTCACTATGTCTTCCAAGCTCTCAACAAGAGCGCCAGATTATAGATTAAAAAACAAGAGAGGGATAACCAGGTAGCACCAGGACTGGACAGTAGTCCAGAAAACCGACGGACTGATCCTACAGGATCGTAGGTGTTTACTGGACCTAAGCAGAACCCTACTGGAATTAAGGCATCATCTCACATGGAATCCAGATGTCATACAAACCACAACAGACGTTATATATTTTGTTACATTGGTGATGTATATTTACATTATTCATTATCATAAATCAATCAATCAGGTGCCGTCTCCGCAATGAAGGTTGGCTGCAATGGATCTCCAACACTGTCTGTCTCTTCGCTTTGAGTGTACATTCTGTCAGGCTGATGTTCATCCATCTCTTGATGTTATCCTCCCAATTGTATCGTTGTCTACCTCTTGCTCGCTTGCCCTCAACCTTGCCTTTCCAGTATGGTTCTTATAAGAGTATCATGCCTTTTAACTGTGGCCAAAATATTTCACTTGTCTCTCATTATCATCATCATCCTGCAATTACTCAGTTTTTGTTTTCACACTGACAGAAAATAAAGTGATCGTAGTTTGTCTTATACTCATAGTTACCTGTTATTTTCCAATTGTGCATATGCGTGTGTACATTGGTAGGGGATAAATTACACACCAGGGAGGGAAAATTTATCATGGGGGAAAAACCTGCACTATGCAGTAGTCCATTTGTAGACTTAAACCTAGATATCTAACCTTTTCCTTCCCACTCCTTGGGGGATACCAAGACCAGGATAATTTCACCTTTGTTTAACAAGCCATTTGCAACTGTACTCTTGGATATTTATGGGCTTAATCTTTATTTCAGCCATATAGATTGGGTCCCCATTTCTGACAAATTGGGGTTGCCCACCAGTGATAGTACATAACTTGACGGCATCCCCCACATCTGACACATAGAATAGATTGACTATATTATAACCTCCAACTCATAATCCTGGCCCCTTCATTGATCTCTCGCATTATTACTTGTTATAGGAAAAAGAGATTAGATCTGGTGACAAAACAGCTCCTTGCCATACCCTTAGCTTCATCTGTTCATAACTGCCATCTTTATTTCCCATTTTAGTTGCTACTGCTTGTTTACAGTATATATTGTTTATTATTCCAAGATCTTTCCCATCTTTATTAATACCTTCCAACATTTTGATCATTTCATCACTTTATCAAATGCCTTGGTGTCAATATTTCTCTTCTCTTTTCATAATTAGCATTACACGTTTACATTTCACATGATCACAAAGTCATACTATCAATCACTACTACACTACACTGATTTAAAACTATACAACTATAAAACACCGGCTACACTCAAAATGTTGGTCATCACGTACTACAAGTCTTCTTCTTCTTCTTCTTCTTCTTCTTCTTCTTCTTCGTTCATCCGGAGTTTTTATTTTCGGACGTGATTGTGTTGCGCCTGTTTACAGCATGAGCTGCGTCCTTGCGCCATTAGGCCGACACATCCGACTTCTGCAGGCATTTGTTGACCGGGTTAACCGTCTCGGGGTACTACAAGTCTGAGACGGTCTCAGCTCTAGTGTCATGCTTTTGAGAGACCTTTCTTTCTCTGACTCAGTCTAAAGCATGCTTCTCCCTCAAGGCTATATGGAGGCCCAACTGTGTTTGTGTGTGTTTCCATTTGTTGTTCTGGTGCAGTCTGTGTAGCTGTGATTGTTGGACATATATAATAAATATGTTCTTATGTTTTTGAATGCAAATAAAAATTGCAGCAATCATGGCTAGAACATTTACCACTGCTGCACTATGAAGAAAGGATTGTGAAGTGAGTAGTAAGTTGCCCAACAATACTGCAAACAAAAATTTGAAATTTGAAAGGTGTGTTTATGACCATTTACACTGAAACCTTACAAAGTACCACAAATCCTATACTGTACTGTATTGCCAACAATTATAGACCATGCTCTGATTTTGAAGATTTGGTTGCATTTTTAACTAAGCTTAATGTGATAGATTCAAAGAAGTTTTTAGAAAAACAGAAACAGTGTAGAGAATGTATTTTTTACATTGCCTCATATCTTCATGAAGATTTGATATTGAAATAAAGGAAAACTCATATGTCAGTATCTTATATGATAGAGATGAAGACAGATCTGATGATCAGGAGCTGATGCTACATATTCATTTTATCAGAGAAGGGAAAGTGAAGGAGACATTTCTTTCTATTATGCCATTGGAAGATGCAACAAGTGTTGGTTACTTTAAAGCTCTAGAGATGTGTGGATAACTGAGGTATTCTCAGTGGTATCTTTAACTGGACCATCAATAAAGGTAATTTAACAGTTCATTTCAAGATATCTAGCTTTATCTGAGATGGGTTTGTATTTTCCCTACATAGACATAACCTATAATGAGGCAAAGAGGTTTATAAAAAGCACTTATAGAACCAAATGGGAATCGGAGCATCCAGGCCACCAGAAAGATTATGCATATTACAAACTCGATTGAAGAGAACAAGTAGCAATCTTCAGATTCCGCACAGGACATAACAAGCTGAAATACCACTTGTTCAATAAACTAAAGATAGGAGATACCAATGAATGTAATTGTGGAGCTGGTAAAATGACAGCCAAACATTTGCTGCAGGAGTGACCAATATTTGCAGAACAGAGAAAGATATTTTGGCCCACGCCTGCTTCATTTGAGGACAAGCTCTATGGAGATATCAACAAGCTCCAGTTGACTGCAGCTTACTTTAACTACATTCAGGTTGACATTTAAAGGTGCATGAAGAAGTATTCAGACTGCCACACTTCAAACCACAGGTATGTCGGTTACAAAAGCGACCCAGAGGCATGAAATGGAATATTGCTTGGATAGCAAATCCATTATGTGGAAAGACCAAATCAAAAGCTCGCTGTGTGGGCTTCATAAAAGGTGGAAAAGTATCCTAGTGGCACGAAATGGAATATTGCTTGGATAGCAAATCCATTGCGTGGAAAGTCTGGTCGAAAACTCACTGTGTGGATGTCATCTGCAGACTGCATTCTTTTGGTTTCCAGAAGAACAGCCTATGGTGAACGGAAGGCCCAATATACAGAAGTGAGGCTAAGCAGCCATGTGCAGGATGTGACGATTCCTTGGGTGAGCCCAGTACCAGAACTCTGCTAGTATGGAAGCCTCCTGTGTCGGCTCTGCTAGTATGGAAGCCTCCTTGGATGGTGGGAATGCCCATGGTCTGCCCCTGTCTTCCCTTGAGGGCTGACCAGGATGTCTTTGGCTGTTCTAAATGGGCCAGATGGGGGAATAACACCACAACAGTGAGAGTCAAACGTCATAAGAAACCCCGGGAAGGTTAACCCAGTCAACAAATGCCCACAGAAGTCTTATGTGTCGAACAAGTAGCAATCTTCAGATTCCGCACAGGACATAACAAGCTGAAATACCACTTGTTCAATAAACTAAAGATAGGAGATACCAATGAATGTAATTGTGGAGCTGGTAAAATGACAGCCAAACATATGTCGGTTACAAAAGCGACCCAGAGACATGAAATGGAATATTGCTTGGATAGCAAATCCATTATGTGGAAAGTCCAAATCAAAAGCTCACTGTGTGGGCTTCATAAAAGGTGGAAAAGTATCCTAGTGGCACGAAATGGAATATTGCTTGGATAGCAAATCCATTGCGTGGAAAGTCTGGTCGAAAACTCACTGTGTGGATGTCATCTGCAGACTGCATTCTTTTGGTTTCCAGAAGAACAGCCTATGGTGAACGGAAGGCCCAATATACAGAAGTGAGGCTAAGCAGCCATGTGCAGGATGTGACGATTCCTTGGGTGAGCCCAGTACCAGAACGCTGTATGTCGGCTCTGCTAGTATGGAAGCCTCCTTGGATGGTGGGAATGCCCATGGTCTGCCCCTGCCTTCCCTTGAGGGCTGACCAGGATGTCTTTGGCTGTTCTAAATGGGCCAGATGGGGGAATAACACCACAACAGTGAGAGTCAAACGTCATAAGAAACCCCCGGGAAGGTTAACCCAGTCAACAAATGCCCACAGAAGTCTTATGTGTCGGCCTAACGGTGCAAGAATGCAGCTCTGCTGTAAACAGGCACAACGCAATCATGTCCGACAAAAAAACTCCGGATGAACGCAGAAGAAGAAGCATTTTCCTTAGTCCATGTTAAAAAATATAAGCTAGCGCTTGAGAAAAAGGACCAGCTCCTGATTCATGTTCCACCCATGTCACAATTTCTGCTTTGTCATAAAATGTTTGTAATTCCACTTCACCTGCCTGGTCTAGAGGTTACACAACTTTCTCCGTAATCCCGTATACTCTTGTGAGTAACGTCACATTGCGTGAGAATTGGTAGTGGTTCTCTCTGCGTCTGTAACTTACGGTTTATGTGAGCTGGTCGCTCAGAAAGCAATGGCAAACTACTGTGCCTAATCTTGCCAAGAAATCAACAATCAGCTGAAAGATGCTGATGTTGACAGCGATGTCCTGTAAAGGATATGCGAACAAAACAAAACAAAAATATTCCACTTCACTACTGCTTGATTTTGCTACCTTGACTTGAATAATATTTATATCTCCTGGTTTGACTTTGAATTTGACAATAATAACTATCTGATTTAATAAAATAATTATTAATTGATTTAGCTGTTTCTTCATAAAACATTAGTCCTACTCCTTTTCCGTATGTATTACCTCCTGAACACATTATTGTGCGTTTGTCTGTTATTATTTAACCAGACCTCCTCCACCTCATCTCACTCATATCTAGGATAATAAACTTCATATTTTTCATTTCTTTTATTAAATTATGTAACTTTCCTATCTCAACTATATCCTGACATTCCATGTTCCTATTTTAAACTTGTCTTGGAAAGATGATCAGGCAGTTTTCCCTTGTCTTCCATATTCACATGGGGGTCTTTTACTTCTGTCTTTGACAGCAATTTCCAATTGTCAGGACAATAGAGTGCCCTGCTCTGCTCCACAGCAGAGTTGTGCACTGATCCCGATAGATACTCAGTCACATCTATGACCTTTTTTTCCCCAGTGTCTAGGTAGACTTACATTCTGCTATTGTGTTGATTTTGATGGTATAATGCTTTGATAATTCAGAAAGCAATGGCAAACTTCTAAATGTAGAATTATCTAGTAAATCACAAACAGCCAATAAATGTTGGGGTTGATTGCAACATCCTGTAAAGAATATGCAACTAACTGTTATGTTATATTGCACTTAATCTTACCTTGAGCTACACAGACTTCAGGTTGTTCTATCTTGACACGCGATGGTAGTTTATTCTCCATCTTATGTGTACAGTCAATCTGAAAGGATTTGTAAGTTACATTTGTATGCAAAAATAAATTATATAAATGAATTTGCGATTTTGTTTTTTCTACAACTGGCAAGATCGAAAGGAAGAGACCAAGGGGAAGATCAAGAAGAAAATACCTGGATGGCTTCGCCACATGGCATGGTCGAGACAGGAACACTGAGCTTATCCATGACTCTGATGATTGAGTGAAATGGCGAGTCATGACTAAAAACGCTTTCCAAGGCACATGATGGATGGATTTTGTTTTTTAAGATGATTAATGATACAAAATGTCTTATGATTACTTCAAGACATTATTTCTGATATGTTATTCCTCAAGTCCCGTTTAAGAATTTGGTTTGGAAATCTATCGCAGTGTAATGATGTCAGTTTATCATGACAAAAATAGCATAACAATACATGACAGCTTTATGGAAAATAATTATTACTTGTGTCACACATCATACACACATTAAAGTTGATGCAATACTTATAGCAGCAGTCATTCTTTGTTGTATAATTTCCCCCCCTTCCTATATCCAATAATGTGTCTTCAGTTGGAGAGAAAAACAAGAGAATCTTGTCATCAATGTTCCCTCTAAACTGTTGCTTAGGAGCAAGAATTTTAATTTGTGAGCTTCTAAGATGAAATTTTTGAGCAAATTAGGTCATTACATTTGGTGCCACTACTGTCTACCTGTACATTGAAGCTCAATGATCTGGACTTTGTTGATGACATTGTCTTCTTGTCTCTCACATTTAAATTAGATGCAAAATTTACCTAAACACATTGGATAGGAGGTCACAATTCATACAAGAGACAACATTGCAGTTACAGACATATTTCTAGCCAACAAAAGAAGAAGAACAACAACAATTAAGTCTAAAAATTCACGGGGAAAGACAAAGATAATGAGAATAAATCAAACAAATGATAACCTGATCTTCCTTGGTGAAACTTCACTTCAGTAGGCAGAATTATACACCTATTTATTTAGGTAGCAATGTAGACACAGATGGGTCAACATAAAAAGATAAAATAAGAATGCAAAAGGCAAGAGGACTTTCATAGCAATTGGACATTTGTGGAAGTCAAAAAGATTAAACAACAGATTGTTCATGTAAAATATTAAAATAGTACTACTGAATGGATCAGAAACATGGAGAAGGGAAGAAAGTAGATTGATCATTACTTTAAATATTAATAAAGTAGTATAAAGTACAAACATTAATTAATTAATTCAAATAATGATTGCTGGCTGGGAAAACAAGGTGGACTAAAATTAGCAATGTCAGTTACCGGTCTTGGTGAGTATGGGGGGGAGAAAGGTGGGAGCATTTTTCCCGGAAAATATTTAGCGACCATCCAGTGACTGCCGGTTTTTACCCACCTCTGCTTTTGATTTGATGCATTTGAAAACCACAAGTCACGGATCAGGGGAAACAACTCTAATAAATGCTACTGTGGTCTGCTTGGCTGCAAGCGACTGTCGCTTAGTACTTTCTTATCTTGAATTTATTTAAGTTTATTCATGAAGGGAAAGGTAATTTTTCTTATAACTCTTGTATTTTAAACCAACCTTGACTTTTTGTTGCATTTTTCAATTCTGTGTTCTTCTTTTTCTTCTTCGTTCATCCGGGTTTTTTTTTCCGGATGTGATTGCGTTGTGCCTGTTTACAGCAGAGCTGCGTTCTTGCGCTGTTAGGCAGACACATCCAACTTCTGCAGGCATTTGTTGACCGGGTTAACCTTCCCGGCAATTCTGTGTTCAATTTTACATATATTTGAAGTTTCAACAAAACTCGTTTTCAATAGCATTCAGGGAAAAAAAAATTTTTTAGCACAACCATGAAACTGAGATATGGCAGTCATAACATAATATTTAAAATGGTGGTGCCCATACAATAGTACTATACTATAGCCGACCTGTATTTATTTATAATTAGAACTGATAATTTAAATACTAAAATTAAACAGAATATAAGTTTCATTTGTGGCAGTAATTTATCTGTGTACTTGTATAATTAAATAAACAAGCCACAGTAATAGAAAGCAAAATTTCTTAACTCCCTTTAGTGGGCCGCGATTAGTTGTTCTCATTCTACTCAGATTCCTTTGCACTTCCTGTTGTAGATCATGACACAAAAATATTAATAACTCTGCTTAGAATTTACTTACAATCTTCATTGAAATACCGTTGGATTCGTCTTGTCAAGTTGTATTCAACGGTGATGGTTTAATAAGTAAAAACCCTATTTTTAAATATTGGCTATATGCTAGCAAAATTATTTATACGGAGTGGCTATACACAAAATTTTGTGAATAGTACGAGCTGCTATACACACAAATTTGTGGCTGGTCATGTGATTATTCGACTACTCATGTGATGTCTACTTCCTTTTGACTACATTATTAATGTTTGTGGAACTATCGTTGTGTTCTCGGTAGTGTAGTAGTTAGTATCTCTGCCTGTTATGCGGGAGACTGGGGTTCGACTCTCCGACAGCAATTTTTTTTTAATTGCTATGTTTTATTGATTTCTTCCATCAACTCTCTCTTCATTCCCGGTGTTTCTAGAACCTCTGCATTTGATTATGTTTGTTTCCGTGAAATACGACATATTTGTCTGTATATCCACATCTACAGGGCTTCTAAGCGACTTTCTAGTTTGCTTGTTTTAGGAACTAAAATATATATCACTGTACGTAGAGTGTGTCGTCCTTGTCAACAAATATTGTCTTTGTGAGGTTTGAAGACAAAGAACTTGCAAAAAAAAAAGACAGACAAGAAGAGAGAATAATTAATAGTCTTCTTCAAATTTTTGTGAATAGGGGCTCGTACTATTCACAAAATTTTGTGCAGAATAATCACGCGACCAGCCACAAATTTCTGTGTATAGCGGCTCATAATATTCACAAAATTTTGTGAATAGCGGCTCCCTTATTTATATGAATGACAGAATCACCAATGAGTCCAATGTAAAACTTTAAAAAAAAACTCCTGGTAGGGAACTACACAGATACAAGTGTATCAAGAAGCAATAAAAGTATTAAAAGATGCTGTACGGGTATGGCTTATCGTGCCATATCATGTGACATACTCATCTTCATACTGCTCCCCCAGGAGCTCGAGGAAAGTACACAGTACATCATCCACAGTACAAGTCCGTGAACCGAATGACCTAGGCCTGAATATGGAAGCGAACCCACAACTTATGGAACTAGACGCAGACTGCACTGAGATCCCCCCCCCCCCCCCCCCCCTGAGATAATGTGACGACATTCAACACCATTAAACGATAAATGAATGATGTAGTACAATATTCAACATTACCAAACAACAGAGAGTGTGTTTTAGTCCAACTTTCGACATAAACACGCCGCCATATTTCCACCAACTACCGAAGTTAGAATAAAAAAGCAACTCAGAGATACTCTCAAATGGTCAACAGCATTACCGAAACAATAAAATATTTTATGTTTCTGAATAACGAAGACACAAACAATAGATTGCACGATTTATTGCCTGGCATATTTCGTTGCATCTCGTCAGGTACATACTGTAGAAATCACACAACTTACGTGAATTTACTTCAGACATCCTCAGACATCAATAACTTGGCCTTCTACCGTCGTTACGTGGACGATATACTAATTATCACCACAGACGAGCTACAAGCAACGTCGTTCCAGGCCACAATGAACGAGACACATAAAAACATCTCTCTATCTATGGAACACGAACACAACGAAGCGTTGCCGTTTCTAGATATCCTAATGAGACGTAGGGCAGATGGCACAATTCAAAGATCGGTGTACCGCAAAGAAACATGGATTGGCCAATACTTAAATTTTCAGAGCTTCGCACCTGTCCAGTACAAACGGGGCTTAGTACGGACCCTGTTTGACCGTGCTAGGAAGATATGAACCCCGGACACACTGACAGAGGAATTTGAAACTCTGAAGAAACCTGAATGGGTACTCCACAGTATTTATAAAGCGCCACTGCCAACAGCCCAAACCGAAACCAGAAGTAACTACAGTCCCTAAACTCAAGGTATTCATCCAGCTAACCTTCCGAGGAGATGATGTAATGCAACGTCTGCGGGACCGGCTCACCACAGCAGTCGGACGAACATTCTGTGCTGCAACTCTAGTCATCAGGTACAGAAACACACCGATCCCCATCCCAGCAGTAAAAGAACCTGTAGCTTTGTACGCCAAATCAAATTGTATTTACTAATTTACATGCAGATGCGAGACCATCTACATAGGTAGAACTGAGCGACAGTTACATTGCATTGTTTCGGAACACATTCCGAATTGGGTGGACAGGATATTACACACAGAAGATGGTAGCCTAGGCAGGCCGACACACCGGAACAGTCCTGCTTCATCGGTCGCGAGACAAGTACGCGAGAGCGGTCACGTGGTTGAAAGAGACAGTGCCTTCCGTGTGTTGTTCAACACACAAAGTAGTCGATTGTTAAAGTTTGCTGAAGCTATAATAATCAACCTTCGTAAGCCGTCCTTGTGTAAGCAGAAAGACATGTTAGTCAGTTTAAAATTACCGTGGTTGACAATCGACATTACTGTGCGAACATGTGTATATTTCAGTTTGAAGGATTTATCTAGTTAATTCACGTAAGTTGTGTGATTTCTGCAGTATGTACCTGACGAGATGCAGCGAAATATGCCAAGCAATAAATCGGGCAATCTATTGTTTGTATCTTGGTTATTCAAATTCATCACGGGAAAACATTGTTTCGAATTTTATGTTTCATGTGAGAAATCTTCGTCTCCTTCACGTGCATTCGGATGTCAAACATGAATTTATTTAAAGAAAACAGCATTCATCTTGAGAATTTTTGAAGTCTCACTGTGTGTCCTTAAATAGAACCTGGGCACTCCTCCGAACTACGGCTCCATTTTTTTTTTTTTTGGGGGGGGGGGGGGGGGTCGCATATCCTTTACAGGACATCGCTGTCAACATTATCATCTTTCAGCAGATTGTTGATTTCTTGGCAAGATTACGCTCAGTAGTTTGCCATTGCTTTCTGAGCGACCGGCTCACATACCCCTAAGTTACCGACGCGGAGAGAACCGCTACCAATTCTCGCGCAACCTCGCATTACTTACGAGACTATCGGGATTACGAGAAAGTCGTGTAACCTCTAGACCAGAGAGACGGCGATCCCAAATTATTTAGTGTAAAATGCATCCCTTACATGGCCTCATTAGCTGATAAAATAAAACATACGAACTACGAATTAAAATATAGAACTGAGAAAATGGAAATACGTACCAATAATATTTCACAGTTATATGTGGAAATTGTGGCACTAAAGTTGTAAACACTGTCGGAAAATATGTTCTAACCTCTTATGCCTGTATATCCGCCGGGGGGGGGGGGGGGGGGGGGGAAGGGGGTGTCACGAGCACCCTGAGTTAACCCAGATAATAATACCGACGTTTGCGTGGCGTATATTTTCTGGGCCACAACAGTCGTACTAACAGAGTAAACACAGCTGTACAGGTTACATCGTGTCAGCCCATATACACATTTGGTGGTGAGTGAGTAGGAATGGATACACAGAGTTGGCAGTTCATTAACAAGTAGAATCACATATATTGTCAGCTTAGGATATGGAATGGTTCCGTTTGTCATCTATACGGCCGGACATCAGACGAAAATGGCTGCTGGGATTGTCACCACGGAACAGAAGATTGACAAGTTTGTCAACATTTGAATGCAGATGGAAGCCGTGAGATCACAGGGGCAGATGTAAAACGGAAGTACCTAGTACGGAAAACAGTGCATCTGTCAATTCTTGGTTTCCGGCACATCAAGATGATTGGCAGCTTGGTATCGAAACTCTTTGTTGGGAGTATACAGAAACTAGCTGGCTTGTTTTGAGAATCTAGGCAATTACTGACAACTTTGACAGGATTTAAGCCAGGAAAATAGTTCTTGACAGGGGATGATTTGCCACTGTGCCACCTGTGTGGGGGAGTAAAGGATAACGTCACGTGGCCAACTTTGGTAGTTTGCGATATAAACTCGAGTTGAGATCAACTAGGGTGGACTTGAATAATGCTCTAGTTAGAGTGCCAGGGCACTGCAGTGCTTAGTGGAAATAATATCTACCGTGTGTTAATTAGTGACTTAATTTTGCACGTGCCTATAATGGCAGATGTAGATATGATTGATAGGACTGCAGTAGTGCCATTTAAGGTATAACCTATTATAATATATTCGTTATAATTACTTTAGGCAGTAGCCTTGTTAAACTATAGTGTGATGATTAGCACTGTTAGTGGAAACTAGCTAGAGTAGTGAAGTGATACTTGGCTCTGTTAGCTAAAATAGATTAGTGAAGTGTTGATAAGCTTTACTAGTTGAGAATTGAGTAATGAGGGATAATTGGGATCTTCCCGTAGGTGTCCCTGGTGGGCGGGGTTCCGCATTCTGTTTGCTGATATTTTTTCTTTGTCATAGCCTGATTCGGACTCTAGGTGGGTAGCTAATCTGCTCTGTGACTAAGTCTAGTTAGCTAAAGATCATTAAGCAAGGTGATAGGCTTACACTCAGCCGAAGGGATCAGTGACTAGTACTATCACCAGATGTGTTGTTTCTATCCTAGGTTCCCTACCAGATCCAAGGAAACTCTACAAGTTTTGGGAAAGAATTAAAAAACCCATTCTGAAGAACACCAGTTCAAGAGTCAATAAAGTTGCATACAGAAACGTAACTTACGCTAGAAGGAAATTGATTCATCAAAGAGAGTGATGCATACTGATGCACCACACAGCATCAGACAGTAGTAACGAACCGAGAACCGGCTAAGAGTACCTAGTGTTAGTACAGTAACAATTAACATTAGTAATTAGCACTTATGGACTGAATGGTTCGATGTGCAACGAGGATGATCTGTCGACTAACTAACTAACTAACTAACTGCGTACACACTACAAAAGACTTGTGCAGTTTGTTAAGGAACGTTAGGAACGGACATTGTGTAGAGTGCAACCGGTCCATGATTAACTGTTAATACCACCGGTGTCTATTTCGGATGTTCATGAAATTGGATTACCAGAGGTCTACAGAGGCAAAGCAGTATCCGGCAAGATGGTTTCGGCAACGGGTGAGAAGTACATGTTCTGACGTACCGTGCTGTGGTCTATCTTTGCTGGGATCAGCTGACTGGGTTGCTGTCTGAGAGTCAGAGTCTACACACTTTATAGAACACGTCACACATTTTCTTCACATACACGTCTCATATACGTTACACTTTTATTTTAATAAATTACTCTTTATTAATTTCTAGAAGCAAGAGTTGTTGAGTATGTTGCGTTGGGGAAGTATGAGAAGGGGGCATAGTACGACAGTGTGAGAGTGATAGGAAAAGGTGTCCATAGGCTGATGGAGTGTGTTGGACGGAAGCTGGTGGATTCTCCAGAATATTGAGAGGGAAAAAAATATTATAATGTGGGTGTCGGATCTCCTTACTCCAGGGACGACACTTTTAAGGAAGGACACGACATTATTGGGGGCTCGTCCGGGATCTTTGGACAGCGGGATCTCTCGTAAACGTGATCTTTGGACAGCGGGATCTCTCGTAAACGGATCCTTGGACAGCGGGATCTCCCGTAAACGGAATCCTTGGACAGCGAGATCTCCTGCAAGCAGGAACCTTTGACAGTGGGATCTTCTGACAACGGGGTCTTTTGACACGGGATCCTTAGTTATAAGAGGGAGATATCATTTTGGAGAATCCAGCTAGAGTGAATGTGGATAGGGGTTAGGACTAATATCTTACCTGTTCACACTTCACACGTCTGCATAGGTCTGTGGTCCTGATTCTACTCTTGTCACTGCGTGAATGTGCTGTGTGTGGTAATATCTAGATTTATAGTACTTGTTCATATATCTGTATAGTAATTTGCAGTTATATTGTACTAGACCTGCTAGCTTACCTCTCTGTATAATGGCCACCCCTAAACTTAGCACAGTTAGAATTAAAGGCAAGGGGGGAAGAAATGGGATTAGCTGGGTCTGCTCTAACGGATTACATACAAGAAGTGGAGAGAGAGTATCGTCAAGCGGAACGGGAAGATCGAAAGGCCGAGTTGGAATTGAGGAGGATGGAGTTGGAACAAGCAGCTAAGAAATTGGAAGCTGAACAAGCAGCTAAGAAATTGGAAGCTGAGCAAGCAGCTAAGAAATTGGAAGCTGAACAAGCAGCTATGAAATTTGAAGCTGAGCAAGCAGCTAGGAAATTGGAAGCTGAGCAAGCAGCTAGGAAATTTGAAGCTGAACAAGCAGCTAGGAAATTAGAAGCTGAACAAGAAGCACAGAAAAGGGAGCACGAGTACCGGATGAGGGAACTCGAGTTGAAGAGTCAATCTAATGGAGAAACTGAGGGAGCAGTTGGAGGTTCCTCCATCCCAGGATCAACACCAGTAGGTGGACATGGGTACCATGCTATGAAGTTTCCTTTAGCGGTCTACGAGGAGGACAAAGAGAAGATTGACCAATACCTTCAACGCTTCGAGGCTATGTCAGTTGCTATGGGTCTGGAGCGTAACAAATGGAATCTTAAGCTATCCCAGGGATTACGCGGGACGGGATACGAGGTTTATACTCGCCTGCCACCAGGACATGAGAACAATTATGATGAGTTAAAGACGGCTCTGCTGAAACGATTCGAGGTTACGTCACATACCTACCGGAAAAAATTTCGAGCAGCGAAACGAGAACCGGGAGAGTTGTTTGCCGCCTACAGTTTGCGTCTTAAATCTTATCTCCATAAGTGGATGGATTTGGCTGGGTTCGCACATGACTATGAGAGTCTGGAAGAGCTCATGGTGGTCGACCAGCTGAAGAAGCAAATGTCTAAACCTCTCAGGACGTTCCTGGGAGAACAAGGAGCGGAACGTATTGACCTCGTGAATAAATTAGCAGAACGGTTCGTTGAGGTACATGGGGAGGCAGGGGAAAACCTTTCCACCAACACCAAAAGTCAAGAGAAACATGACAAGAAGAAAGCCAAAAACTCAGGAACCAAAAAGTGGGAACCTTATGGGCAAAAATCAGAGGATAGTTCAGAGAAGAAGAAGGAGGGAAGCAAGAGCACTTCAAGCTCTACACCTAAACGACCGTGGTCGGAGAAGTGGTGTTCAATTTGTAAGTCACCCTCTCACAATACGAGGGACTGCAAATCGAAGGCTAAGAACCCTCACTTTGCAGCATGTCAAGTGACTTCCAAGGAGGTTGTCACGGAAAATGCCAAGGTCAACAAGGAAGCTCGCCACCAGGAGAGCTCATTCAAGTCCGACAATAGAAAATCTAGGACAGGGAAATGGTGCAACCAATGTCAGTCAAACACGCACAATGCTATTGACTGCAGGGGAAAGTCAGGAGACACTCAATTCGTCGTGTGCTCAGGGAAACCTAAGGTGGAGCCCACCGAACAGGTCGAGGCCGAGGAAGAGACTCCAGACCAGGAAAAACCACCTGTAGTGGAATTGGTAGAGGTTAACGGTCGTCAAGTGGAGTGTTTATACGACACAGGACTGGACGGGGAGGCCGTGATTTCTGCGGATCTGGTACATCCAGAACAATTCACAGGTGAAACATTGGATATACAGCCTGCACAGAAGAGTGCTGTAACCATGAAGTTGCCCATTGCTAATGTGGAGATTCGGTCAAGGTACGTCACCGGCACCATCAAGGCCGCTGTATTGACCGATCCCATTTTTCCAGTCATCCTAGGTTGCCGGTATGTCTTTCTGGGAATGCCCAGGGAGCCAATTCATATGGGAGCAATGCAGACTCGCTCTCAGACGAAAACGGAAGAGGCAGACGCAATTGTGACTAACCCAATGCCGGGGGAGCTACGAACTGCCCAGAGTGAGGATGATACTTTACGTCCTTGCTACAAAAAGCTGCAGAAAAGTGCTGATCCACCAGGACGGGGGCAGTACTACATGAAGAATAGGATACTCTACAGGAGAGCAGGAAGGGGAGACAACCTATACGGTCAGTTGGTCGTCCCGAAAGCTCATCCGGTCCCAGATTCTTCATATGGGGCATACCATCTCCTTTAGTGGACACATGGGTATTGCCGCCACCATGCAGCGGATTTCCTGCCACTACTATTGGCCGGGAATGACAGATGATGTGCGTCGGTATGTGAAGTCATGCCCTGAGTGCCAGAGGGTGGCACTGAAACACTGGACAGCACCGGTGATGTTGGGTGAGATGCCCATCATGAACTCTCCTTTCGAGAGGGTAGCCATCGATATCGTGGGTCCACTTCCCAGGACTAGGAAGAGGAACATGTATATACTCACAATGGTGGATTGCTGTACAATGTGGGGTGAAGCTATACCGTTGACCACGATTGACTCGAAAAGAGTGGCGGACGCACTGATGGAGGCCTTTACCAGATTAGGCTTTCCGGATCAAATTCTGACGGACAATGGATCTCAGTTTTGTGGAAAACTCATGGAGGAGGTATTTAGGGTGTTTCACTCTAACCACATACATACCAGCCCTTACCACCCTCAAGCCAATGGACAAGTAGAGCGTTTCAACGGCACGTTGATGACAATGCTCAGGAAACTAGCGCAGGAAAAACCTGATAGGTGGGATGAATATATCCCAGCAGCACTCTTTGCCTATCGGGAAGTTCCTCATGGCTCAACAGGACTACCACCCGCTACGTTGCTGTTTGGTCGTCCAATCAAAGGACCGTTGGAAGCCATGTTGAGGAGTTGGACTGAAGAGGGGACGTCAGAAGAAGTGATCTCATCCTATCAATACGTGGAGGAACTGAAAGAAAAACTCCACAAGGGATGGACTCTGGCAAATCAAAACTTGAAAAAGGCCAGGAAAAGACATGCGGCTTACTACAACCGTAGGTCTAAAGAAAGATCTCTAGAGGTGGGAGATAAAGTCTTGTTGCTACTCCCAACGGGAAACAACAAACTGGAGATAGGTTGGCAAGGACCATTTCCCGTGGAAAGGGTGATATCCAGAACCAACTATCAGATCCGGATCCGGGGAAAGTCGAAGATTTTCCATATCAATCTCTTGCGGAAATACGAAGAGAGACCAGGAGACAAGGCAGCTCACCTCATGGCAATGGCAGTTGCAGTGGAGACAGAAGTGGGAACCAGCGAGGGCAGGGAATATCCCTTAGTACACCAGGAAACTTATAGGGATGTGCAAGTGAACCCTGATCTGACCTCCCAGGAGAGGGAAAGGATAACCCAGGTTCTCAAGTCTCATAAGGAGATACTGACTGATAAACCTGGACGAACGAGGTTGGTTGAGTTCGAGATGACTTTGACCACACAGGAGCCTGTTCGTCAAAAGGTTTACCCAGTGCCATTCTCTAAAGAAAAGGCCCTGGAGGAGGAAATAAAAAAACTGCTGGAGGATGACGTGATTGCACCATCCACATCCCCATACAATGCGGGGGTAGTTTTGTTACGCAAACCAAGTGGAGAACACCGGTTGTGTATAGACTACCGACTTCTGAACAGTCATACACAAGTTTCAGGTGGAACCTTTGCCGAATCCAACTCAGTTATTCGCTAGGCTCCATAAGGCTCGGTACTTTTCAAAGGTGGATCTGAGTCGGGGGTACTATCAGATACCAGTCAAACCGGAGATTCGACCACTGTTAGCTTTCAGTACACCCAGTGGACACTACGAATTCAAGGTCATGCCCTTTGGACTCAGCAATGCACCTAGTGTGTTTACACGCATGATGAGGACTTTACTAGATCCGTTACAGGATCCGTCCATCATCTCATTCATGGATGATATTCTGATTTCCAGTGACAGCTTGGATGACCACTTACAATCCTTGGAGAGAGTGTTTAATAGACTCAAGGAAGCAGGGCTTACTGCTCGTCCAACCAAGTGCATGATTGGTTACCAGACTCTGGAATTTCTAGGTCACACCATCACTCCAGGACACATTGTCCCAGAAGAGAAGAACCTGGAGAAAATCAGAAATGCACCAAGGCCAAAAACGAAGAAGGATGTGCGATCTTTTCTCTCGTTGTGTGGGTTCTACCACAAATTTATCCCACATTTCACTGAACTGGGAGCTCCGTTGACGGAAACCTTGAAAAAGGGATTACCGGATCAAATCATTTGGACACCAGAATGTGAGAATGCCTATAGTCAGTTAAAGGAGGCCTTGGTCAGCAAACCTGTATTACAGCTCCCTGACCTTTCCAAACCATTTGTGTTGAGAACGGATGCGAGTGCGATTGGAATTGGAGCCGCTTTGTTACAGGAAGGAAAAGACGATGCTTCGGTTTTGAAACCTGTGGCATACGCAAGTAAGAAACTTCTACAGGCGGAGAGGAATTATTCAACCGTCGAGAGAGAATGCTTGTCCCTCGTATGGGCAGTGCAAAAATTTCAGCCATATTTGTATGGAGTTAAGTTTCGGGTCCAGTCAGATCATCAGCCCCTGATGTTCCTGGCTACTTCTCAGAAGCTCAACGCACGTTTGATGCGGTGGTCGTTGTTACTTCAACCGTATAATTTCACAGTAGAGTACATTCCTGGGAAGGAAAATGTTGGAGCGGACTTCTTGTCAAGACACCCAGCTCCTGAAGAAGAGGAATGAATCATCTGGATTTAACTCATGGTGGAGAAGAGTGAGATGGACTACTCTCTTAAGAGGGGGCCTATGTCACGAGCGCCCTGAGTTAACCCAGATAATAATACCGACGTTTGCGTGGCGTATATTTTCTGGGCCACAACAGTCGTACTAACAGAGTAAACACAGCTGTACAGGTTACATCGTGTCAGCCCATATACACATTTGGTGGTGAGTGAGTAGGAATGGATACACAGAGTTGGCAGTTCATTAACAAGTAGAATCACATATATTGTCAGCTTAGGATATGGAATGGTTCCGTTTGTCATCTATACGGCCGGACATCAGACGAAAATGGCTGCTGGGATTGTCACCACGGAACAGAAGATTGACAAGTTTGTCAACATTTGAATGCAGATGGAAGCCGTGAGATCACAGGGGCAGATGTAAAACGGAAGTACCTAGTACGGAAAACAGTGCATCTGTCAATTCTTGGTTTCCGGCACATCAAGATGATTGGCAGCTTGGTATCGAAACTCTTTGTTGGGAGTATACAGAAACTAGCTGGCTTGTTTTGAGAATCTAGGCAATTACTGACAACTTTGACAGGATTTAAGCCAGGAAAATAGTTCTTGACAGGGGATGATTTGCCACTGTGCCACCTGTGTGGGGGAGTAAAGGATAACGTCACGTGGCCAACTTTGGTAGTTTGCGATATAAACTCGAGTTGAGATCAACTAGGGTGGACTTGAATAATGCTCTAGTTAGAGTGCCAGGGCACTGCAGTGCTTAGTGGAAATAATATCTACCGTGTGTTAATTAGTGACTTAATTTTGCACGTGCCTATAATGGCAGATGTAGATATGATTGATAGGACTGCAGTAGTGCCATTTAAGGTATAACCTATTATAATATATTCGTTATAATTACTTTAGGCAGTAGCCTTGTTAAACTATAGTGTGATGATTAGCACTGTTAGTGGAAACTAGCTAGAGTAGTGAAGTGATACTTGGCTCTGTTAGCTAAAATAGATTAGTGAAGTGTTGATAAGCTTTACTAGTTGAGAATTGAGTAATGAGGGATAATTGGGATCTTCCCGTAGGTGTCCCTGGTGGGCGGGGTTCCGCATTCTGGTTGCTGATTTTTTCTTTGTCATAGCCTGATTCGGCTCTAGGTGGGTAGCTAATCTGCTCTGTGACTAAGTCTAGTTAGCTAAAGATCATTAAGCAAGGTGATAGGCTTACACTCAGCCGAAGGGATCAGTGACTAGTACTATCACCAGATGTGTTGTTTCTATCCTAGGTTCCCTACCAGATCCAAGGAAACTCTACAAGTTTTGGGAAAGAATTAAAAAACCCATTCTGAAGAACACCAGTTCAAGAGTCAATAAAGTTGCATACAGAAACGTAACTTACGCTAGAAGGAAATTGATTCATCAAAGAGAGTGATGCATACTGATGCACCACACAGCATCAGACAGTAGTAACGAACCGAGAACCGGCTAAGAGTACCTAGTGTTAGTACAGTAACAATTAACATTAGTAATTAGCACTTATGGACTGAATGGTTCGATGTGCAACGAGGATGATCTGTCGACTAACTAACTAACTAACTAACTGCGTACACACTACAAAAGACTTGTGCAGTTTGTTAAGGAACGTTAGGAACGGACATTGTGTAGAGTGCAACCGGTCCATGATTAACTGTTAATACCACCGGTGTCTATTTCGGATGTTCATGAAATTGGATTACCAGAGGTCTACAGAGGCAAAGCAGTATCCGGCAAGATGGTTTCGGCAACGGGTGAGAAGTACATGTTCTGACGTACCGTGCTGTGGTCTATCTTTGCTGGGATCAGCTGACTGGGTTGCTGTCTGAGAGTCAGAGTCTACACACTTTATAGAACACGTCACACACTTTCTTCACATACACGTCTCATATACGTTACACTTTTATTTTAATAAATTAATCTTTATTTATTTTTAGAAGCAAGAGTTGTTAAGTATGTTGCGTTGGGGAAGTATGAGAGGGGGCATAGTACGACAGTGTGAGAGTGATAGGAAAAGGTGTCCATAGGCTGATGGAGTGTGTTGGACGGAAGCTGGTGGATTCTCCAGAATATTGAGAAGGGGAAAAAATATTATAATGTGGGTGTCGGCTCTCTTCACTCCAGGGACGACACTTTAAAGGAGGACACGACAGGGGGGGGGGGGAGGAGAGAATTATACATTTCGGAACGAGCATTGATTCTGTTGTCGATCACTTCCGGTTCAGTATGTGGCGGACAGCAAGACCGATCGATTTATACAGTAAAAGCTTATGGACCTGGAGGGTCCTCACTGTCGTCGGATATACATTCCGACGATAGTGAGGGGCCCTCCGGGCCCATAACCTTTTATTGTATCCATCGATCGGTCTAGTAGACGACGATACACTCAAACGTAAGTAATTGACAACACATCACCCCGGAAATGACCTTATGAGGCCCTGTTTTTTTTTTTTAAAGCATATCCTTTACAGGACTTAGCTGTCAACACCAGCATCTTTCAGCTGTATGTTGATCTCTTGGCAATGAGGCCATGTAAGAGATGCATTTAACACTAAATAATTTGGTGCCGTCGTTCGGAGGAGTGCCTAGAACCTGTGTAGGCCAAAGTAATTGTCTCGGTTGGACGTTCTTGCAGCAAAAGTTTACTTAACCGTCATGTTCCCTATTGATTGGTAATTGCTCAGGCTGGCCGAGTGGCATGTGGTTCCTCTTAGCTTTCTCAGGATGGCTATTTTCCTTCTTGCTTTTTCTACTGCTTTGTTGGTGTGCTTTCTCCATGTCAGCCTGCCATCAAATGTTACTCCAAGGCATGTTGGTTCTTTATCTTCTCTTAGGGGTGTTCCATTTATCTGGATGACCCCTGCCTTTTGTTTTAGAGAGAGGGTAAATAGAGTGGTGCTGCACTTGTCAGCGTTTATGCTGACACACCATCTATTTGCCCATGCAACAAATGTATCTACAGCTCTTTGTAGCGATTTGGTGGCCACTGATGCAAGTTCATTTGTGCTCCATAGAACCAGGTCATCGGCGTACATTGCTGCTTTAATTCCATGCGGTAGATTAGCAACGAGATCATTGATGAAGATTAGAAAGAGTGTGGGGGACAAGACTCCACCCTGGGTAACACCGTGACGCAGTAGTACTTTCTTGCTCTTGAGTCCGTCTATCTGTACTCGGGCTCTTCTGTTGTGCAAGTATGCTTTCACCCATTTGTACATTCTTCCATTGACTTTGCATTTTCTCAGTTTCTTCATCAGACCTTCTTTCCAGACTTTGTCAAAGGCTTTCTTCAGATCTATCCATGCCGCAAGCACCAGCTTCTTCTCTTGGAATGCATCCTCAATTTCTTGAGAGAGGTAGGTTCTCTGATCTTCCGTAGAGTAGCACTGCCTAAAGCCAGCCTGCTGTGGCACAAGAATGTTTTTACTTTCAATGTACCACTGCAGTCTGTGATTGATGATGCGCTACAGTGTTTTGCAGAGACAGCTGGTCAGGCTAATTGGTCTATAGCTAGAGGCATTGGAACTATCTTTCCTGATTTTAGGAGGGGTATTATGATTGCTTCTCTCCAGGCTTGTGAAACACTGCCTAAGATCCAACTGTTATAGAAGATCTGCAACAGCTTTGCTTTGGCCTCTGCTCCTAGATTCCTGATCATTTCATTGGAGATACCATCAGCTCCTGGTGACTTTCTCATTTTCAGTTTTGATATGGCTAGCTTCAGTACGCTGATTGTGATGGGTGCCTCCAGAACCTCATATACTATTTCCTTCTGTCCCGTATGTTGCTGTTTCTCTCGAATCTCTTGTTGTTTCTCTGGATTAATTTTGATATTGTTATCTTGTGCGAATGAGTCCACAAAATGATCAGCTGCTTGCTTTCTTGTTAAGATATTTCCATCTTTATGTTGAGCAATTTTTGAGTTTCTCCCTGTGCTCTCGTCATTAAGTTGTTTTATTAGCTTCCACAATTTCCTTGTGTCTCTTTCAAAGTTCAGAGACTCCGTTTTCTCCTGCCAGCTTTTCCGTCTAGCCTGCAGCTTGGCCCTTTGGAATTTGGCTTTTGCATGCTGGAATTTATTGTGGTGCTCTTGGCTGGGTGTGGCTTCTGCTTGCTTTCTACACTCTTCCACATCATTATGCAACTGTTTCAGTTCACTACTCCAGTAGGGTTTATATTGTTTACGGGCTCCTATTGGTACTGTTTCTCGTGCTGCCTGCATTATGCATTTCCCAAACTCTTCAACTACTTTATTTATGTCTTTCTCAGTGTTCAGGTTTCTAACCAGTATGCTGGTGCGAAGCTTGTACATTGACCAGTCTGCTTTCTTGTAGTTCCACCTCGAGAGAGTGCTGCTTTCACTTACAAGCTCATTTTCTACAGTTAGAAAGACTGGCCGATAGTCACTGCCACCTAGCTGTTTCCCAACAATTCTTTCATTGTTCCACTCTAGGTCTGGTGAACGAACGAACGAACGAACGAACGAACTTTATTTTCAAAGGGTTAAGAATTGGGCACGCAGGCCCGTCTAACATTCTGCCCTTCTCTCACTCACTTTTATACATTATTTCATTCACACATCATTCAAGGCTAACAGAGAACAGCAACAATAAAAAAGATATGCATTATAAAGGCATGGGCAAAATGCGAACATCAAAACTACACGACACAGTAAAATTAGATAATGGTCTGACACTTGTTATTAGCCATGTGGAATATACTGGCCTATCAAAAGGGGACTGGCTGTTATACTAGGGTTTTGTTATTATTATTATTATCTCTATTATTAAGGGGGAAGATAATCCGTACTGAGATAGTGTTCGAGTAATTTGCGATTATATGAATAGGGATTGGTGTTGTCTTTTGTCAGAATCTGGAATGAGATGCAGAAACATCGTTACGCCCGCCAGGCGAATAGTTCCCAACTGGGATGCAGTGACATCGTTACGCCCGCCAGGCGAGTATTAGTCACCTGCCCACAGGTTGCTGGCTGACGCAATAGCCAGCGGTCAGGCAAGGACAACGCAAGACGCACGCAGGCCTCGTGAAGCGAATCCACAGAGGGCAAGCGCGTTGCGAGAAACAGACAGACAGCTTGGGGTACTCGGACCAGACAGGACGTATAGAGAGAGAAAGGCTTGTGTAGTTCTGTGCCCGAAAGTCGAGTGCTTGTGCATCTTGTGAGATAGACTGTAAGCTGTGGGTTGTCTGTAAGTGCATTGATGTACCATATGTGTAATGTAATGATTATCACATGCCAAACTAGATCGTATTGCATGTGATCGGTAAATAAATCCATTGAACTTCGTGTCGTTGTGTCTCAAGTCCAATCATGTTGTACTTGTACTTGTCTCACATGTGTTAGGGATAACGAGCCAAGTTTAAGACTCTGACACTTTGATTTCTTGTGGAAGATTGTTCCACAGCTGAGCTGCAGAGTACGTTAAGCTTGTTTTGTATAAGTCAATCCTAGGCTTCGGAATGTGTAATATATTTAAACGTTTACTGTGTCTAGCATTATATTTAAACAATGGCCAAAGGTAATTTGGGGCATTCCGATGCAGGATTTTGTGAATTAGTTTAGCTTTATTGAAAAGCAGGTGTTTGCGGAGTGGTAGTAACTGAAGGCGTTTATACAGGCTAGGATTGTCAGATAAATGTTTGTTATAAATTAGACTCATGGCCCGTTTCTGGAGTGAGTAAAGTCGCTTGGTTGTTGAATTAGAACAACCGTCCCAGATTGTAGAGCAGTAGTCAAAGTGGGTATGTATATGAGAAGTATAGAATAGTTTCCTTGTGTCCTCATCAAGGAAGTTTTTAATTTTGGCGAGTTGGTAGACTTTTTTCGCTGTTTGTTTAATAAGCGCCTTGAACGTGGAATTAAAGGTTAGGTTTCTATCAATGATTATGCCTAATGTTTTGTGCTCAATTACACTTTCTACTGGCATGTTATCGATGTGAAGTTGAAGTGATGTGTGTGAGCTTAGAGTTTGAAGTCTTTGTCTGGTTGTTAGTAACATTGATTTTGTTTTAGTGATGTTAATTTGCATACGGTTTGAATAGCTCCACCTAACTACATTATTTAATTCTTGTTGTAAAGACGACTCCAATAAAATACAGTTTTCAGCATTTGTGTACACTGTACAGTCGTCTGCAAATAGATCGCAGGACGACGAAAGATGTAAAGGTAGATCGTTAATATATATGGCAAACAATAGAGGGCCAAGAACAGAGCCTTGCGGTACTCCAATATTGAAGGTAGTGGTATGAGACAGACATTTATTATGTGATACTACTTGCTTTCTGTTTGATAGAAAAGATGATATTAGACTGACTACACTAGGGCCAATTTTCATTGTCTGAAGTTTTTTAATTAAAATAACATGGTCTATCATATCAAATGCTTTCTTGAAATCAATAAACACAGTTCCACATAGACTGTTGTTGTTTATATTCTGGTGCCAATTTTCTATCATGTTTGTTAGGGCCGTATGGCAAGAATATGTTCGGTCGAAATCCTGATTGGCTTGTCAACAATAAGCTTGTTGCGAACTAAATACTGTAATGTTACTTTATGGATGTGTTTTTCTAGTGGCTTAGATAGTGATGATAGTAAGGAAATGGGTCTGTAATTGTTCGGGAGATCATTGTCCAATGAACCAGATTTAAGAAGAGGGTACACTTTAGCGATTTTGAGAGCTGATGGAAAGTGGCCTTTGGTGAGACACTGATTATATACATAGGTTAGTGATATACAGATCACTGGCGCAGCACAACGGAGAATCCGGTTGCTGATTCCATCTAACCCAGATGAGGTTGTGTTGTTTAGGTTACTGAGGTAAGTGAATACTTCAGTGATTGTCATTAGCGGTATGTCGGAAAGAATATCGCGGAAGCATCTATTCTCGCAAAACGATGACAATAAAGATAAGTTGCAAGGAGAATTAGGTATTGAAGCCTTCAACTGGTCTATGTCAGTTTGAAAAAAATTACTGAATTGGTCGCATGTAATATGATTTGATGGTAAAGAATTTCGGAAGTTATACTTGTTTGCCAAGGTGTTAATTGCCTTCCATATATCCTTACTATTTGTTTTATCCATTACTAAGTTCTTAAAGTAATTTTTCTTTTCCCGTGGTATGTTATATTGAACTTTGTTTCTAAGAGTTCGGTATGCACTGAGATCCCGCTTTTTATGTGCTTTATCTCTATCTCTCATAATTTCAAGTATTTCCTGGGTGATCCAAGGTGGCTTGACGTGGTGTTTTATTCTAACTTCCTTGACTGGCACATGTCTATCAAAAACATCAATAAAGGTTTTAATCCAGAATTCCAGAGCATCATCCGGGTCAAGAAGCTGATAAACATTGTCTAGAGGTGAACTGAGCAAGTCCTGTAAAAATGCGTTTTGGTTGAAATTTTTGTAACCTCTAAATTTTACACTTTTGTTTATGTTTAGGAATTTTAATTCCTTTTTTAGACCACGTGCAGCATATTGGGCAGTGATCGCTCATTGCACAATTGGGTACAGCGCATTCTATGATGTTGTCTGAGCAAGTTACATAAACGTGATCTATGACTGTTGTTACTCTAGTAGCTTGTTGTACTATTTGTTGGAAATTGTATGATGCAATTATATTTCCCCATATTATGTTGGATTTGTTGGTGTCAATGTTAAAGTCTCCGAGTAGTATAATTTCCTTCCCGGAAGCGAAAACCAAATCCATCATGGTAGTGAAGTTTCCGTACCAGACGTGTCCAGCACTGGGATTTCGATGGAGGTAGCCAATTATCAGGGGTGTGCGGTTTTGAAGTTTTAGCTCTAACCAAATACATTCTATTTCGCAAATTTCAAAGTCTAGCCTACGGTGAGCATTTAGTAAATTAGAAACATAGGTTACTATGCCTGTCTCTAGGATACCCAGATAGATGGTATGACCCTGATTTTGCCGACTACACGTACTATATAGAAGACGGGGTGATCATCCCATGGCTGACCGCTGAAGAATAAATCGAAAGGCAGCAGAAACTCAAACTCGAAAGTGAAAACATTCGCAAGGAGGAAAATGGAAACGTGGAAAAGCTCACACAGAAAATACACAAAATAGGACGCAAAAACCAAATAAAATGTCCTTATAAGGACTGCAACAGTCAAGCCAGACGAGACAGGAGCCTTCACTAACAAAAGATACCACAAAAGGAAACGAGCACAAAGGATAGCCGCCGACCAAACCCCAACTGACGCAAACCAACATAACCAGTCAGAGATAGGACTATCTCGTAAGACCGCAAAGGACAAGAATTAGGGTGAATGAATGTAGATACATTTGTTGCATGGGCAAATAGATGGTGTGTCAGCATAAACGCTGACAAGTGCAGCACCACTCTATTTACCCTCTCTCTAAAACAAAAGGCAGGGGTCATCCAGATAAATGGAACACCCCTAAGAGAAGATAAAGAACCAACATGCCTTGGAGTAACATTTGATGGCAGGCTGACATGGAGAAAGCACACCAACAAAGCAGTAGAAAAGCAAGAAGGAAAATAGCCATCCTGAGAAAGCTAAGAGGAACCACATGGGGAGCCAGTGGGAAAATACTTAGCAAAGTTTATAAACAGAGCATACGACCACACCTGGAATACGGGTCAACTGCGTGGTGTTCGGCATCAAACACCACACTACAAGAGCTGGACAAGGTGCAAAATCAAGCACTTAGAGTCACCACAGGAGGGATGAGATCAACCCCTATAGTGGAAATGGAGAAGGTGGGGAGGACACAAGCACTGAGAGAGCGCAGAGATACAAAAATGCTAATACAAGCAGAAAAGTTCCTCAGCTTGCTAGGCCACCCTATGAAGAACAGATTTGATAACCTAGCTATAGGGCGGTTGAAAAGTAATTTTATCCACCAAGCCAAACGACTCTGCAGAGAACCCACCGATCTGCCCACAGTTGGTATCCCTCTAACAACTATTCCGGAGCTAACTCCATGGAAAGATGAACATAGACTATCATTGCGAATCCAGAAAAAAGTGAGAGGAATATTTGACAAGGAAGAACAGAACAGTGTGCAGCGCAGAACAGCCAATCGCAGCTTCCTTGATGAAGAATACCCATAGGACCTCTGGATCCGAGTCTACACAGATGGGTCAGCACAAAATGCTGTTCGAAATGGAGGAGCGGGAGTGTACATAGAATACCCAAATAATACTAGGGACACAGCCGACAGGAAAGTACTACCATAACTATGATGCTGAAATTGAGGCAATCAAGATAGCAACAGAGAAATTACTGGGTACCAGCAATGGTACACAACCTGTGGTGCTATTGACAGATGCAAAATCAGTACTCGAGGCGCTTCTGTCTGGGAAATTGCCAGTACTAAGGACACTACTTTCTGAACTTAGCAGTCAGCATAAGGTCACCATACAGTGGGTATCATCCCAATGTGGAGTACCCGGAAACGACAGAGCTGATCAACTGGCTAAGGAAGGATCCAAAGAAGAACAGCCTGATGTGCCCGTTACATACCACCGAAAGAAGAGAATGATCAAATCAGTCAGAAAGCCATCAAAACCTGCTCAAGATGACTACCACGTTATGGATAGACCAGAACAAGTCATTTTCAGAACAGGGCACAATAGATTACGCAACCACATGTATACAAAATTCAAGATTGGTGAAACAGCCATGTGCACATGTGGACTGGCGTCGCAGACACCAGAGCACATACTCCAAGACTGCCCAAAATATAACATATCTAGACAAACCTTCTGGCCTAGAGAGACGACAGTGGAAGATAAACTCTATGGACCGCTGAGTGAACTGAAAAAGACTGTTAGATTCATACAAGAGACAACATTGCAATTATAGACATATTTCAAGCGAACGAAAGAAGAAGAAATGTACAGCGCAGAACAGCCACTCTCAGCTTCCTTGATGACGAATACCCACAGGACCTCTGGATCCGAGTCTACACAGATGGGTCAGCACAAAATGCTTTTCGAAATGGAGGAGCTGGAGGGTACATAGAATACGCAAATCATACTAGAGACACGGCTAGAGTTCCAACAGGAAAGTACTGCCATAACTATGATGCTGAAATTGAGGCAATCGAGATAGCAACAGATAAATTACTAAATACCAACCATGGTACACAACCTGTGGTGCTGTTGACAGATGCAAAATCAGTACTCGAGGCGATCCTGGGAAATTGCCAGTACTAAGGACACTACTTTCTGAACTTAGCAGTCAGCATAAAGTCACCATGCAGTGGATACCATCCCACTGAGGCGTACCCGAAAACGACAGAGCTGATCAATTGGCTAAGGAAGCAGCAAAAGAAGAACATCCTGATGTGCCCATTACATACCACACACAAAAATTAAATTAAAAAAAAAAAAGATCAAATCAGTCAGAAGGCCACTAAAACCTGCTCAAGACGACTACCACGTTATGGACAGACAAGAACAAGTCATTATTCTGCGCCTCTTTCATATTTCTTTCTTTCAGCCTATAGTGAAATGAATAGTGCAAGTAAGACAAAAATCATCAGTACTCGGAGGAATATTAAAAATTTTGTTTCATACTTGCTGTCCACGATGAACGGTCACCTTTTTGTCTTTTATGCCAACAATGCTTGACCAACGAATCAATGAAACGGAGTCGTCTTGAGGCACATTTGAAGGAGTTATCAGTTATCAGTTGGGGTATATTCATTGCACTCCGGGCATGTCCATAGGTGCTCAGATCCCCCCCCCAGCATATGCATCAGCGTCCGGGGGCTAATAGTGCCAGTTCTGTGTTGGTTGACGAGGCGCTTTGTTTTCCCGATGTACCTCTCGCGTCTGGCTGTGCCGATTCTTACTCCCAGGTCTTTCATCCTGGACAGCGATGTGGAATCACTGACGTCAAAGTCCTCTGTTCTCGCCATATCTTTAAGGACGTTAATAACATCGGCACGATCCATGGGCTGGCCATCTACAGGGGGTGCAGAGCCAGCCAGTTTGTCAGCTCGTTCATTTCCCTCGACTCCCGCATGTCCCGGGACGAAGATGAAGGTGACTTTACGGACAACAGACTTCCGCAGCGATTCAGTCCACTGTCTACGTACAGATCCAGCTTCGACCTTCTGAATCATGCTCATTGAATCACTTAGTACACACACGTTGGTATAATGCTGTGATTCCAGCCATATGAAAGCCTGTGTAACTGCCATCACCTCCATCGTCATGCTGCTCGTGGTCATAGAGTGGGCACCACTGGATTCTTGAACGGTTCGGCCCGCTGAACGGGCTGTAAATGCCCACGCACTTCTCTGCTGCTTTACAACAGATCCATCTGTATAGATGAGCACTTCGGGGCTATCTGAGTGTTCATAGATGAGCGCGTTAACCTCTGCATTGACAGCGGCAGGGTTCTGCTCTCTGCACCGTCT
The DNA here is from genome assembly GCA_014155875.1 of Cepaea nemoralis. Lineage (NCBI taxonomy): Eukaryota > Metazoa > Mollusca > Gastropoda > Stylommatophora > Helicidae > Cepaea > Cepaea nemoralis. The sequence goes on from JACEFZ010006807.1 coordinate 295,558, forward strand.
GTCGAGTGTGATAATGCAGGAGAAAGTGCACTTAAAAGCTGGAGGCACCGGCACCCATTCCTTGCCGGGGTTGATACTGGTAAGACTGCAGACCTGTCTGACGACATCTTCCGCCCGACCCATCCATGATTTGCCCCTCTTTAGCCTGTCACCCTTTTCTCTGAATATAGCGTCATGCAGAGGGTGCTGCTCATCTGCACTTATTTTTAAGTATGCACGAGCTCTCCAGATCTTGATCCTGTGTTCCATTGTCGGGAAGTCAAGGAGGTATCTCATTGCTACACAGCTGGTGTCTCTCGTGCAGCCCAAAATGATGCGCATGGCTTCGTTTTGTACCTTTTCAAGTCTTCCAATCTGTGTAGGGCTGACAGTGAGGATGGCCAGAGCATAATCGATGCGTGAAAGCACAAGTCCTTGGAACAGAAGTATTAGCAGTCTTCGCTCGATATTGGCAGTCGCCATGACTCTCATTGCTGACAAACCTTTTCGAGCCTTCGTTATGACATAATCGACATGATCTCTGAAGGACAAGCTACGATCAAGCCTCACGCCAAGATATGTCATTGACTGGGTTCTACTCAAAATGCTCCCATCCATTCTTACTGCCGGCAGGTCTGTTTTCACAATATGGTTGTTTAGGGAGAACCATGTAACCGTTGCCTTTGCAGGGTTGACAAGGGCATCGGCATCAGCACACCATGAGTAAATTCGATCTAGTTCGCCCTGCATATCATTGGCAACCGCCTGTCTATCTCGACCCTGTCGATACACGAGGATGTCGTCAACGAATGACAGAGTCCTACCCATCCCGTCCAACTGTTGTTCAGTGATCGGCACCGTATACACGTTGAATAGTACTGGTGACAGTGGTGAACCCTGCGGCAATCCTGGACATATCGTTATCGGCTCAGAAGACCAACTCCCGCATCTTAGCACCACCTTCCTTTGGAGCAGAACTGCAGCTATCCATCGTACAAGGTGAGGGTGCACTTTCAGTCTTATGAGGGTTTGCATCAAGTGCTCGAAAGATACTCTGTTATATGCGTCCTCTAAGTCTATGGCGGCCGCACATGTCTCTTCTCTGACCTGAAATCCTTCGTAAACATCTTGAGCAAAGACCGCCGCATTCAACCATGACTCTTTGTTGCGTCTGTATCCTCCAAGTGTGGGCGGGAAGCAGCCGAGCTGTTCCAAGTCCCAAGCAAGTCTGTGTGCTACAATTTTCTCCAGTAGCTTGCCAACAGTATTCTGCATCGTAATGATTCTGTAGCCGCTTATCTTGGAATGGTCTTTGTTCGGTTTTGGCAGCGGCAGCAAGTAGCTGTGTAGCCATTCTTCTTTGACCTGACCCCTCTGGATACTGGTGTTGAATTCTCTGGCCAGTTCTTCCATGTCATCATCTGATATCACCAGTAGGTCACCATATCGGATGCCGTCTGGGCCTGGGGCGGTGTTAGGTGATTTCTTGAGCATCGCACGCAATATCTCAGCTGTGATTGTCCATTCTTCGTCTGTCCCGACCCCTCGCACAACTGAGAGAGTGTCGTTGTGGTCCTCTGTCTGGCGGGCTCGTCTTTCTGATCAGTCTGTTCTATGTAGCGTGCAAGAAGGGCCTTACCTTTATCCGCATCCGACTTTTTCCATACGAGGTCTGTGCCTTGAAAGTCTGGAATACCCCTACGTTGTGCAGCACCGTTCATGCTCTTGTGGAGGCGCCAGAATGTCGTAAGAGATCGCTCGGAGCACACCTTCCTGCAGAACTCGTCGCATTTCTCGGCCTTGGCCTATTTGGCGCAGGATTTGAATAAAGTCGTCGTCCTATCGACCTCAGTCTTCAGGTTCGCCAACTCAACCTGTGGCATGTTAGCCTTACATTTGAAGGATATTTAGCTGAATGCGGTTTTAGTTTGCTGCTTTAAAAAAAAAAAAAAATCGGCTGGATATAACAAAATGAGGAGACTTGAGACTGAAGTTAACTAAACTGGAACCTGACATAAAATCTCTTTGCAGCAAGCATCAATCGCAAGGATCTCACTAAATTTAAATAATAACTAATAATTAAAATAATATTGAAAAATCTTTCATTAAAATTACTTGTACTTGAATTTCAGTTCTCCATTACATGTTATGAAAATTTACTTACCGTGTTTGCTCAATGATTTACTCGTGATTTCTTCCTTAAACCTATAATTCAAGTTTCTTTAGTGAACATTTCAATTTTTGAATATTACAAATTATGTATATATTAGGGGGTGGGGGGCATAAGAATTTTAGAAAGGCTTAGGTGGGGCATAGCACAAAAAAGGTTGGGAAACACTGGTGTAACCCACAAGTGTTCCGTTCTACTCCCAACTCAAGCCTGAGTCTAGAGAATCTCAGCTCAGTGCAAGAACTCTGTAACACCGGCGAGGATCCTGAATACTTTGGGTAGATTTTTAACTTGAAACTTTGCCCAGGCCCTCTTTTTTTTTATTTCCAACTGCCAAGGGATGTTTTACGTGCGCAACAATACACACAGGCATCTGATCTCACTACCTAGAGACAGGGGAAACTTTATTACTAGAAGTCCACATGAAAAACTCCCGGTCATCACCGGGGCTGGAGCCCGGGACCTCCAGCACTCGAGACGAACACCATACCTCGAGACCATACAGCCCATCGGGATTACTTAAAACACATAGTCATTGAGCTTTGATGTATTTGAGCAATCATTTATTGCTTATCAAATACAATATACACGATGTCTGTTTTATTTTAAGTTTATGATGGCTGTCAAAAAAAAGTCTAAAAATCTGTGAGCTATGCATTTTCTGACCTGTTCACTGCACAGGGATTCATGTAGACTGATTAAATGTTTTCCACCAGTACTGGTATATGTTTGATTACTTGATTTGCTAGTTTCTACCCATGGGAGTAGCTTTGGGAGGCTGGTAATGTTGCTTGATGATGTCAATTGAATATACAGTAGATTGTAAAATAAGGTTAAGAGTATCCAGTCTTCTTTTAGTGTGTCAACGAAGCAAATCATTATAGCTTGATTAAACAGGGTCTGCACCAGGCCAAGCTCGATTGACTGATTGATTTAGGAGCCGACATCACAGCATTTGGGGCACTCACATAAGCGATCCGTCCCCATTGTCAGCAGCCAGCGAAGAGTTCCAATACCAATAGTACCAGCAGCAATCTGATTATATGTCCATCTCGCCTTTCCTCTGAGCGTTGAGTGTCGGCCAGATCACCTCGTCACTCTTCGCTGTCTCATTCTTGCTAGACCATAGTGATCCATTTGCTCCTCCGAGGTGTACACGTGCTCCCACAAGGCCGCAACCACGTCTGCCTCTTCATGCATCAATACTTCACCAAGTTTTGCAGAGCCAGCCAATCTGTCCGCCTGTTTATTCCCCAGCACCCTGGCATGTCTCGGAGAAAAGATACAGGCGATGTTTGCCACCATGACCTCCGAAGCAAAGCAAGCCACTCTGCCCAAAGTTTGCCCATCCTCAGCATGCTTTCTGAGTCAGTTACAATCAAGATGTGTATGTGTATCGAAATAGTATTCTGAAGAATAATAAGGTGTCATTATGATCATGGTCAAGAGACAAAGAAATGTTCTTGTGGGCTTGGTTCATGATGGAGTGATTCAGCCTGTTGTCTGGTCTCTGGGGTGAGTAATATATCATCCACTTACCAGCGGTATAGAACTAGGTCATTAATATTTGAGGCTCCTTGCTTTTCTGAGTGCACCATAAAGACGACTGCTAAAATGTGATCCAGATGAATGTCAGTATTAGTAATTTTCTGAATTTGGATGTCGGTAGATCGACAGCTTTGGTTATAATTGTCATGGCTGATGGTGTGGATTTAGTTTCATTGATTGGCTTCTGTGTCAGGAGTTTGTTGATTTGTTTTTTCAGATCAGCTATCTGACCTTAAAGCTGGTTTTTGCCATCTTGTGAAATGCCTGTGGGTGTCTCATGCCTCCCCCATGCTTCCTTGAATGGTGTGTTTGTTGTTGTGAGTTTTATGACATCTCTGTGTCTTTGGATGTACAGGCAGCCCAGGTATTTTGCTATGTGTTTGCCAAGGCAGTTCGCACTTTCTATTATCGATTAGGCTTCCGCAAGTCCGTGTCTTGTTTGGCCAGAGGACATTCGTTGAAGGCATGGTCTTCAATGCAGTATCGGCAGATGTCTGTCTTGCTGCAACATGTTGTTCTAGAGTGACCGGCCCTCTGACACCGAGAGCATTGTGTAATTCTAGGAATAAAGCATTCAGGCTGTTGTTGTTTCCTGTCCATCATCACTTTGACAGGCATTTTGCTTCTCTCCGTTGTCACCAGAGCAAGTGTTGTTGGTATCTTGGCACAGACCAGAAGCCGCTCCACCTTTATAACATGAATGTGGAGATTCTCCTGCTGCAGGTGCTTCTGTATCTGGTCATCTGTAAGCTCCACTTGGATGTGTTTGATCACCCATTTGATTGTCTGCCGCATGTCAGTTTTTTCGACTATGGTGTCTTTTTCCTCAGTCTGCTTTTGGGTAGTCTTGTTATTTTTTCAGCGGGTTGTCACTACATTTCCCAGTGGTCACTTCATTTGTGGCTTCTTGAAGTTTTCCTTCTTTCGGCTGCGATGGTGGCACTTTGGTACAGCTAGTAGGCAGGTTCTTTCCCCCATCTTCTTGACAGCCTTGGTGTTGGTAGCGGCTTCATCACTTCTCTTCTTGAATATTGAACATCTCCTAGTTTTAGGCTTGGAACATGCCATTCTTCATGGACACCAGGCTTGTGCAATTTAGGGCAGACATAAAGTTGTGAATTTATGAGCCCCGTGGAATGACTAACTTTGCAGTCACCTCCCTGATGGATTTGCTATCTACAAGTGACTGAATTTCTTTCCTCATTTTTGCATCCAATTCTTCAGGGTTGCTGACTTTAGGATCTATGTAAAATTTGGTTGGATTTGATAAAATGTCTTCCAATTTGTTTGGCGAAGCAAGATGGTTGTTGTAAATGGCTTGGGTTGCCAGAGCAACTTAACAATGATTGCCTGAAAGAAGCTAATAAAAGAAGAGCATTATATACAACTCTCAGAAAGAGACAATAGCATTCTTTAGTATTGTGATGAGAAGAGAAGCATGGGAAAGTATTGTGATGACTGGAAAGATCAGTGGGAAAAGTGACATGGGCAGACTGAGAGAGATAATGCTGGATGGACTGTATGGTGACATTGAGAAATATTGTCAGCAGAGTTGATCCTGAATAGGGAACAGGATCTGAGGAGATACATAAACACTTATGGGTGACAATAATGCTAGTGTTGTGTGTTTTTTTCAGATTGCCAGACTGAGTAAAAGAAGCACCACAATCATCACACTTGTAAGGTTTCTCTCCTGTATGTGTTCTCTTGTGAGTCTTCAGACTGCCAGCACGAGTAAATGAAGCATCACAATTATCACATTTGTAAGGTTTTTCTCCTGTATGTGTTCTCTTGTGAGTCTTCAGATTATACGCTTGAGTAAATGAAGCATCACAATCATCACATTTGTAAGGTTTCTCTCCTGTATGTGTACTCTTGTGAATCTTCAGACTGACAGCATGAGTATAAGAAGCACCACAATCATCACACTTGTAAGGTTTTTCTCCTGTATGTGTTCTCTTGTGAGTCTTCAGATTGCCAGCTTCAGTAAAAGAAGCACCACAATCCTCACACTTGTAAGGTTTCTCTCCTGTATGTGTTCTCTTATGTTTCCTCAGACTGCCAGCTAAAGGAAATGAAGCACCACAATAACCACATGTGTAAGGTCTATCTCCTGTATGTGTTATCTTGTGAGTCTTCAGACTACCAGCTTGAGTAAAAGAAGAACCACAAACATCACATTTGTAAGGTTTCTCTCCTGTATGTGTTCTCTTAGTGAGTCTTCAGACTGCAAGCATGAGTAAAAAAAGCATCACATTCATCACATTTGTAAGGTTTTTCTCCTGTATGTCTTCTCATGTGAGACTTCATATTGCCAGCTTCAGTAAAAGAAGCACCACAATCTTCACACTTGTAAGGTTTCTCTCCTGTATGAGTTCTCATGTGAGCCTTCAGATTGCCAGCTTGAATAAATGAAGCACCACAATCATCACACTTGAAAGGTTTATCTCCTGTATGTGTTATCTTGTGAGTCTTCAGACTAACAGCTTGAGTAAAAGAAGAACCACAAACATCACATGTGTAAGGTTTCTCTCCTGTATGTGTTCTCTTATGTTTCCTCAGAGTGCCAGCTTGAGTAAATGAAGCACCACAATAATAACACTTGTAAGGTTTCTCTCCTGTATGTGTTCTTCTGTGAATCTTCAGACTGCAAGCACGAGTAAAAAAAGCATTACAATCATCACACTTGTAAGCTTTCTCTCCTATATGAGTTCTCATGTGAGCCTTCAGATTGCCAGCTTTAATAAATGAAGCACCACAATCATCACACATGAAAGGTTTATCTCCTGTATGTGTCATCTTGTGAGTCTTCAGACTAACAGCTTGAGTAAAAGAAGAACCACAAACATCACATGTGTAAGGTTTCTCTCCTGTATGTGTTCTCTGATGTCTCCTCAGATGGTCAGCTTGAGTAAATGAAGCACCACAATAATAACACTTGTAAGGTTTCTCTCCTGTATGTGTTCTCTTGTGTCTCTTCAGATTGCCAGCTCCAGTAAAAGAAGCACCACAATCATCACACTTGCAAGGTTTCTCTCCTGTATGTGTTCTCTTATGTTTCCCCAGACTGCCAGCTTGAGTAAATGAAGCACCACAATAATAACACTTGTAAGGTTTCTCTCCTGTATGTGTTCTCTTGTGGGTCTTTAGATTGCAAGCTCCAGTAAAAGAAGCACTACAATCATCACACTTGTAAGGTTTCTCTCCTGTATGTGTTCTCTTATGTTTCCTCAGACTGCCAGCTTCAGAAAAAGAAGTACTACAATCATCACACTTGTAAGGTTTTTCTCCTGTATGTATACTCTTGTGATTCATGTTCTTTTGGCACTTTAGATGATCATCTTGATTCAAAAGAGCCATCATCCCATTCATTACATTTGTTTGGCATACCTTCAGTATGTGTTCTCTTATATCTGTTTACACAAACATTTGGACAAGAAACATCAGATAAGTCTCCTGTGTAAGTTCCTTGAGAGCTATAACTGACATAATCAAAAATGCCATCAAGAGACTTTGCAAAGCTCTGTGTATGTTTTTCTTGTGTTTCCTTATTTTGCTGCTGACAATTCTCAATAGCCAGAGATAGTTTACTGTCTGTATCAATCACAGAAGACACATTTTCTGACATCTGACAACAATGTTCATGTTTTACTGATGCCTTACAACTGTTCTCAACCATTCTTGATTCTGAGCTGCTGTGTTCTGTCATTTCTTGAATGCTGCTACCCCCAGCTATGTCTACCATTTTACTGAAGCTGTAACTTCTGTCCTCACACAGAACATCTGATAGCTCTTCTTTCACAATCTTCATGTCTATGCTGTCATATGTCCACTTTTGTGAATGCTCTTGTATTGAGTGGTAAGGACTCTTTGGAGACCAAGAGTGTATTTCTGAAACACATAAAAGTAAATAATTAATATCCTCATGAATATACCAAGTATTGATTATGAACAGACATGTAATCAAACAGGCACACTTTGCAGCTATAGACAATCAATTTTAAGTGATCAAAAGATGGCGAGCAGACAAATGATTAATGTGCTCATGCATGATCTACACTGATGTATGATCTAAGTTCATGATGATATAAGCTGATGTATGATCTAAGTTCATGATGATATAAGCTGATGTTATGATCTAAGTTCATGATGATATAAGCTGATGTTATGATCTAAGTTCATGATGATATAAGCTGATGTATGATATAAGCTGATGTTATGATCTAAGTTCAAGATAAAAGCTGATGCATCATCCAAGGTGATGTATGATCTAAGTTCATGATGATATAAGCTGATTTGATGTATGATCTAAGTTCATGATGATATAAGCTGATGTTATGATCTAAGTTCATGATGATATAAGCTGATGTATGACATAAGCTGATGTTATGATCTAAGTTCAAGATAAAAGCTGATGCATCATCCAAGGTGATGTATGATCTAAGTTCATGATGATAAAAACTGATGTATGATATAAGTTGATTTATTATCTAGGCTGACATATGATCTAAGAAAGGGGTGAGCAAACTACGGCCCGCCCGCCAAGTGATTTTATGTGGCCCGCGAGGGCATTTAGAAATACAAATTTTAAATTCGTTTTTAAGTTATTTTGTTGAATTTTACAGACTTTCATGTACCGTTATGATGAGTGTCAATAACAAACATAAGATTGAAGATGAATGCCGTGTTTTAAATTATGAATGGACAACTAAGTACTGTTTTATAAAAGTTGGTAGCAAATCAGTTTGCTTGTTGTGTCGTGAGTCAGTGGCTGTCTTCAAGGAGTACAATTTAAAAAGACATTATCAAACAAAACATTCTGATTTCAGATACAATTTAACGATCGAAGAGAAGGAAAGGAAATGCCTTGAGTTGGTGAAAAATTTGGAGAAACAGCAAACTGTTTTCACTAAACAGTCTTCAATTCAAGATGCTGCAACTGAAGCTAGTCTTGTGCTGTCACACAGAATTGTAAAACAGAACAAGCCATTTTCTGATGGCGAGTTCATCAAGGAATGTTTGCTAGATGCAGCAAACATTATGTGTCCAGAACCAAAAAAAACAGATTTGACAACATTACTTTATCAAGGAGAACTGTGGTCAGACGTGATGACAAGATCAGTGACAATTTGATGCATAAACTTCAAGATGCAAGTAAACAATTTTTGTGGTACTCTCTTGCATTGGATGAGAGTACCGATGTACATGAAACTGCCCAATTATTGATATTTATATGTGGAATAAACACTTCTTTCAAACTCACTGAAGAGTTACTGAGTGTTGAGTCACTCAAAGACACAACCACAGGCCATGATATATTCAATGCTGTTACTAACTGTATTGAAAGAACTGGGTTGGTTTGGAACAAGATGGCAAGTGTTACAACTGACGGAGCTCATGCTTTGACTGGAAAAAATGTAGGTCTGGTAAAGTTGATAAGTGATAAGATTAAAGCAGAATATCCAGACCACACATTATTACCACTTCACTGTGTGATTCACCAAGAAAGTCTGTGTAAAACTGTTTTGAATATCAAGCATGTTATTGACCCAGTTGTCAGTGTCATCAACCTCATCAGATCAAGAGGACTTAATCACAGACAGTTCAAGTCATTACTTGATTTGGAAACTGAACATTCCGATGTCCTGTACCACATTAGTGTTCGATGGCTGAGTCTCGGCAAGGTGTTGAGGCAAGTGTGGGAACTCAGAGAAGAAATAGTGATTGTCAAAGAGCGGCAAGGAACCTAATAGAGAAGATAGAGGTAGAACTATGGAAAGAGACCTAAATAGGAGTAGGAGAACATAGCTATCTAGGCAATAGGGACAGAATGGACAGAAGCACGAGTGAGAACTATAAATAGTTCTCCGACGGACACACTCGTGTCCAAACAGGGGACACTGTAAGACGTGAGCTGGAGTTGCCCACAATAGAGTGGGGAAACCCGCATCACGAGAAGTGTCCAGGAAACACCAGTAACGTTAAACAGTTGACCAGTTACTAACTGCGTGCTGGAACTCCAAGCACGCAAACTAGCTGCTGCACGTAGAGTCAACTGATCGTGGCTGAACACGCCACGAATATCGTCAGACCGCGACTCGACAGCGTAGAGGACAGACGACAGTATTCGCTCTGAATACTTTGTTGCTTATAAAGGACAATAGCAATAGTTGTGACTTAGCCTTAGCTTCGATAGACATTACCATCGATCTCATCTTTCATACAACATCATTACGATATACCATGATGTGTATTACCTATGTAATTATCCGCTCGCAGAGCTACTGCACAACGAGCTAATAAACTTGTATTATACTTGTATCCTTTTGTACGTTCTCATTTCGAGTGGTACAAAAGCGGAATCCTTGTATGCCTGTCAAAGTTAAGTTGCTGACAGGCAGGATCCGATTTGGTGTCAGAAGGTGGGGCTTGAACCACCTTCAAGCACTTTTCAAGACCATTTTCCCACATAAAGTGTAAAAATTTGTACTAATATACGATGTGTCATTCCATCGATGAAAATTTGGAAATTTAAATTGTGATTTCTGTAAACGGTAAATATGTACTTAAATCACAAGTTTAACGATTATTTTTGAATATTTGTGGTATTACTTTCATTATGTCAACATTCATTGAATTTACCCACGAACTTGTGCAAAGTCAAATTTATTTTGTACATTAGTAAATTAGAAGTCAAGCTAAGGTCATACAGCACAGCTCAGTCAGAGACAAGTAGATAGTGAAGACAAGACGACAATTGACTGTTCATTCAACGATTCATCTCACATTCATTTGACGATTCATTAAGACAATCATACCATTCATATCATTATATCATCCATATTATTCACATCACATTTGTAATTTACTGATCGTAAAAACTGTAACATTCAAATTGTTCACCACCATGTATTTTGCAACATATATTATGTCCTAATTGTTGATGCTCTATAAAACAGAGACATCACGGGTACGAGCAAGCCTATCAATTCTGTGTGTGCAAGCCTATCAATTCTGTGTGTGCAAGACAACGGTGTAACATCCCGAGGGGCCGTATTTTTCATCTGATTAGATGAGTATTTTTTTCTTTTTTGATAAGCAGTATTAACAATGCATCTTACTTTTCAGTGATTGATTGTGAACATTTGACATTTATTAATTGAAATTACTTATATACCATTTGTGTAAGAACATAAAGCCATACAATGGCAACATTAGGTGAATGCATCCAAGCTGGCAAAGAGCTAGGCTATAGCGGAGAGAAATTAGAAAAATGGGCAGAACAGAAATACAAAGAGGAAACAGATAAAGAGAGAGATGTACGAGCACTCGAAAGACAGCATCAGAAAGAGATGAAAGAGAAAGAGGAATCAACTAAACAAAAAGAATTAGAAATAAAGCAAAGACAAATAGAATTACAGGAAGAAACTAAACAGAAAGAATTAGAGATAAGACAAAAGAAAAAAGAATTAGATGATGCAACTAAGCAAAAGCAGATAGAATCAGATCATGCCACCAAACAAAAGCAAATAGAGGTAGACGCACAAACAAAGTTAAAGATGAATGAAATGGAAGTTGACTCAAACATTCAAATAGCTACCACTAAACAGAAGAGTCAGGAAGAACAAAACAAATTTTCCAAATATAAAGGGATTATCAAGCCCTATAGTCAAGGAGATTCAATTTCAGCATGGACTGAGAATATAGAGTTTCAGCTCAGAGTTCAGAAAATACCGTTAGAAGATTGGGCCATGATTTATATGAGAAATCTCTCTGGGGAGCCCTTAAAAGTTATTGAGTCTATACCAACAGAATTAAGAAACAACTACCAATATATTAATGACAGAATCATGCAGCATTTTCTACTCGATGCTCCTGGATATCAGATCCAGTACTCACAAATTAGACCTAAACCGAACAAAATGTTCCTAGATTATGTATCTAACGTTCAGAGTATATTCAGTAAATGGCTTAAGGCGGCGAAAGTAGGAAAGAATTTTGACAAGTTACAAGACTTAATGGTTATGGATAAAGTGATATCCACAGTGCCAACTCCTTTTGCGAAGTTCCTTCAACAAGCAGACATTGAATCTCTAGAACAGTTGGAGAAACGTGGTTCGGTATATTTCTCTTCCAACCAAGATGTATTTAAGTCATCTATACATGATTCTGAAATTACAGCATTTGTAAAACACCAACCAAACAGATCTTTCAATCAGAAATCATATTAGAAGAAAGATAAACCATACTTTGACCCAACTGAAATAATTAACAGCGAAAATGGAGAACCAATAAGTGAACAAAAACAGATCCTAATAAGATGGAAGCAGTACTTCGAACAACTTCTCAACATCCCATCAGATGTCACAGGAATTCAAGAGACCTACACAGATGTCACCGAAGAACTAGAACCAGACATACTAAAAGAAGAAATTATAGAAGCCATCAGATTAGCCCCATTGAACAAATCACCAGGACAGGATGAAATACCAAATGAACTAATTAAAGCAGCAAGAGAAGTAGGAATAGCTTGGCTACATAGACTATTCAACCATGTTTGGGTAAAACAACAGACACCACGAGACTGGAGAAACGCCATAATTATCCCAATTTGGAAAAACAAAGGCAGCAAAAGAGATTGCACACAATACAGAGGCATTTCACTGTTGAGTCATACTGGAAAATATTTTGCAAAATTCTTGAAAAAAGATTACGAACTACTTTAGAACCCCGCTAAGCGAAACGCAGCTTGGATTTAGGAAAAACAAAGGACTGCACAGACGCCATTTTTGCTCTTAGACAACTTATAGAAAAATCAATCGAATTCAATGATACACTCTACTTAGCCTTTGTCGACCAAGAAAAGGCATTTGATAGGGTAGATAGAAACAAGCTGTGGGAAATCCTTAAACAATATGGAGTGAGTACACATCTAACAAACCTATGTAGAAGTTTATACAACAACAGTGAATGCATAGTGAGAGCAACTGGAGGACACTCAGAACCCTTCACCATAAGATCTGGAGTACGACAAGGTTGTGTCCTGTCCCCTCTCTTGTCCATAACATATATAGACAACATATGTAAAGAAACCAACCAAGCAGAGACAGCAAGAATACCGCATGACGAGAACACAGAAGAAGAACCATCTGCAAATCTAACCATTAGAGAACTCCTGTTTGCAGGACGACCAAGCACTAATAGCAAAATCAGAAGCTGAATTACAAGACCACATGAATAGTCTAAACGAAATGTGTAGGGAACATAACATGAAAATTAGCACAAGCAAAACAGAGGTAATGACTATAACTAAAGAAGAACAAACAGCAACAATTCACCTAAACGAACATCCCTTGAAACAAGTAAAGAGCTTCAAGTACCTAGGAAGTATAATATCATCAAATGGCAGATCAGAAGACGAGATCGAAAATAGGTGCAATAAGGCAAATCAACTCATTGGACAAATGGCACCAATACTAAAGAACAAACATGTATCAATAACTACTAAGAAAGCACTTTACAACACAATCTTCCTACCAACTCTGTGCTACCAATGCCAAACCTGGACAATGACAGAAAAAGAGAAAAGAAAAATCACAACAACAGAAATGAGGTTCCTGAGAAGAATACTCAACGTATCAAGAAGAGATAAGATCAGATAATGAAGAAATCAGGACTAAAGTGGGGGTTAAAGCTGCTCTAGATTTTATTAGAAAGCAGCAAGTCAAATGGTTTGGCCATGCAAGTAGGCTACCAGTCAACAGCATGCCACAACAAGCAATGCTGTACAGACCAGATGGAAACAGAGGAAGAGGCCAACCATGTAAACGTTGGACGGAGGGAATAACAGAATCCATGGGAATGTCGATATATGAAGCCCATAACCGGGCACTCTCACGAAGTTTATACTTCACCTGGACACCGCAAGGTACAAGAGGAACATGATGAGATGAGATGAGATGAGATAAACCATACCAAAAGCCACCTAAGTGTGGATACTGCAATTTATACCACCAAGAATTCTCGATGTGTGATAAGAATCCCTCATATCCTGTGCATCTTGAAATGATGATTAAAAAGCAGGAGAAAAGGAATTCATTTAAACGTGCAGTTAAATGCTTCTTCTGTTCGTCTTATGGACATTATTCTTCCAAATGTTTGGGTAGGCAAAGAATGAAGGCCAGCAACGCTGTGCTGATTGATACATCCTCTGATAGTGATAGTGAAGTTGAGTGCGAGAACGAAAATGTATTACCATTCAATGAGTGTGAAAGTGTTGCTGTTGTTACTGATATTTTAGACTTTGATAAATGTGATACTTGTCACCAGTTCCATACGGACGGTAAACTCAAATGTGGTCATATTGTACCATTTTCTAACGAAGATGCAAATTCAGCTTTAGCCTCCAGAGGCAATTTAAAGTTCCACATTGCACTGGTCAATGAATATCCATGCCAATATTTACTTGATAGCGGGAGTACTTTAATCAAGGTAAGGAGAGAACTAATCAACCCAGAGGATTATACGGGCGATTTTGTTAAATGCCGCACTTTTTCTGGCAATATTGAGAAATACCCTCTGGCAAAAGTCTGTATAAACACCCCGTTTCTTTCCGGCACATTTACATGCGCTATTTTACAGAACCCATGTACTGACCTCATTTTGGGGTGCCTGCCTGGGTTAAGACACTGCACTGATGACGAAATATTAGCCTGGAAACACACCAACACGGCTAATGCAGTAACTAGGTCAGAAACCCAAACACACCAAACTGACCTACAAGATGAGATGTTACAATTATTAACACCTAGCGGTACTATTGACAATACCACTCGACAAGAGTTTATCGAGGCACAACGTGCCGATCCAACAATTGCACCTTATGTTAGATTATTAGGTGAGAAAGCAAAATTAACCAAAAATGCCTCCTGGTATTTTAAGCTCCATAATGGAATTCTCATGCGATATTATACCACCAATAACCATGAGATTCAGCAGATGGTGCTACCTGTGAAACATCGACAAAACGTGTTAAACATTGCACACGATTCACCGTTTGCTGGACATTTGGCTTATGACAAAACTAGAGCCAGAATTTTGGCACATTTCTATTGGCCTAAGTTTTGTAACGATATAAACTCATTTTGTCGGTCATGTACCATTTGCCAACATTTAGTGAGAAAGGGAAAGCATGTAACAGCTGAGGTCCAACCTTCAACATTGGCCTCTAGACCGTTTGAAAGTGTAGCTCAACAGAGTGTAGATTCAACAGAGGACGCTAATCCGACAACACACCTGGATGTAATTAGGTAATTTAGATATAAATGAATTGTATGTGATATGTATAATATTTTGTTTTTATAACAGTTGCATGTAACATCATATTTTTGTAGTTAGAATAGAGTATAGAACCACTCTTATAACCTTATTTATATCATTTAATAGTTAAGTGTCATTTACATGTAGTTAGATTGCCACGTACACAAATGGCAAAATCGGTAGGATCCGATTACTAAAAGTAAATTACAGTTAGTTGGAAACTCATTTAGTGTAACCTGCATATATTACTTTTCAACTTAGGAAACATTACTGTAGTTTATCATTATGTAAACACATTTTTCTTAGACAGTTATTTAATTAGAACATTAGTTAGA
Organism: Cepaea nemoralis; assembly: GCA_014155875.1. Classification (NCBI taxonomy): domain Eukaryota; kingdom Metazoa; phylum Mollusca; class Gastropoda; order Stylommatophora; family Helicidae; genus Cepaea; species Cepaea nemoralis. The sequence continues at coordinate 310,909 of JACEFZ010006807.1, forward strand.
AATTAATCCCATCATTTAGAAAATTATACCATTCTATGTATTATCACACAATAAGGTAACTAACACACTTTTCCCCATTTTCATCATTTAGTTAGATTAGTTCCCTTGGGTTAGCTTAGCTCAGCACACCAACTTAGAATAGTTTAACTAGATTAATTAGTACCCACAGGATTGGTAGTGAACAATCCTCTTAAACATGTATATTTTTGTATAGAAATGACGAGTGTAAAACTAGAACACAGTCATTTGGCTTGAAAACTTGTTTAAATTCAGCCAATTATTTATTGTACATATATATTGTTCATCCATTCCTTTTTGTACAACCATATTTTAATGACAGAACATGTATTTTAAAACCGGTGTGGAATGAAAGAAGAATGAAAGATGTATGAATGAGAGGAGAGAATGAACCAAATACAGAGGAGTGAGACATGTTGCGGAATTTTTTTCGCCGCACAATGCGAGTTGTTCTAATTCGTCTGTGTCAACGTGTTAAGATGATGTGTTGTTCTATTTTTATCTGTGTGTAGTTGCCATACTTTAATGATAGAAATAGGAAACATATTTTGAGCATCATAAACTGGGAGGGTAGTCATAAATCAGACTTACACACTTATTTGTGACTACATTAAACCGCTTTACGGTGCTCGAAAGATTACAGACACATTCACATGTTGGTAAGGTAAATACATATTAGTTTTAGAGAAACACGCAACCAACCAGGAAAACTAACACATAAAGAGGCATACACCATTAATTGCAAAGAGAAATAACTACTCTAAACAGGGGACACAACAAAATCTTGAAAACCTTAGTGTAACACTGAAATACTTTTTCACAAGTGAAAGCTAAAAAGGTGAACGGGAGCACATAAAGCATGTATACTAGTTGGAGTAAATATTATATGGGAGCATGAATATTATTCATGTATTGTACTCGTAATAGGGGCAATTTTGTATGGGTTGTCAGTTTTATTGACAATTGGAGGACAGGCCAAAAGGCATTGGTTCCGGATCACATAAACTCCCAAGAAGTATAAAGTTAGCAGTCTCTAGCCAACTGTACTAGTGTGATGTGCGAATCAATTAGCCAAGTGAAGTAGTACAACAGTGTGATGAGGGAAAGTAGAGATCTTGTCCTATGCCTAGAACAGAAGTAGAAAACTCTTGCAGTCTTTGACAGAATTAGACAGCCCTAATTTTTGTTGAGATTACTACTTGTGTTAAGCTGATGCATGACATAAGCTGATGTATAATCTAGGCTGATGTATGATTGGTAAAGATGCAACCTCCTGATAATTACCAGAAATTATTGAGCTGGTGCATGGAAAAACATCATAAAACCAGGGTTAAGGACATATCCAAATTATCTTGGGAGTATAAACACTGGGTGTCTGCTATAATGTCTGTGTCTTATAATTTATACAAAAATGCTTCTCTCTTCAAATCGCGTTCGTTGTCCACACAAACCATTGCAGCAGCTCAACTGGAGCCAGAACTAAAACGTCAACAACAAAGATGGTAGAAACGCTGGCAATCCACGTTCAAATAAACTTTAATAGTGTTGCTCGGTCGGACAGGTTATCAACAAATGATTATATGACCGTTCCATGTTGATGGGAGAATTGGTCAAAATTATAATAAATAATTATTAAGAAATATACCATTTCCACTGCCGAATCCGATGCTATCTTATTTCATAAATAAATTATAATTAACTTGCCTGTGGGCCATCGTTCTGTACCTATATTATGTTTATCTGAGTTACGTTGATCTATGTCTGGTGTGACGCCATGACCTTTAATTGCTGATCGTTCGGCCAGTTGTGATGCAATCAATTCTTCTCATTTCTTTTGCACCCTGCATTCATTCCTGATAGTTCCTTGCAATTCAGACTCTGCCCTTATTTCCTGACATTGCGGGAGTATCATATATTGTGTCCATAACATTTTCCAATTAACTATTGTTGTTGAAACTTCGGTGTTACAATCAAGACCACCCGTCTTCAAGATGTTGTCAAACTTCACTGCCTTTGGTAACCGTAGTCCATGTGACATCATATAGTAACATTTGTATTCATGCGCCTCTCGGTGACTCTCTTTATTTGTCTGCCACAATTTTTTCATCCGATTATAAATCATTGACTCCGACGCTACATGGCAGTATTATGCCCCCCCCTCCCATTTTGAAAAAAGTGCGACCATTTTAGTAGTCTGAACGGTTTCAAACTATGACATGATTTGCCATTTGATGATATTATACTTCCTAGGTACTTGAAACTCTTTACTTGCTTCAAGGGATGTTCGTTTAGGTGAATCGTTGTTGTTTTTTTCTTCTTTAGTTATAGTCAGTACCTCTGTTTTACTTGTGCTAATTTTCATGTTATGTTCCCTATACATTTCGTTTAGACTATTCATGTGGTCTTGTAATTCAGCTTCTGATTTTGCTATTAGTGCTTGGTCATCCAAAAACAGGAGTTCTCTAATGGTTAGATTTGCAGATGGCTCTTCTTCTGTGTTCTTGTCAGACAGTGTTTTTGCGGTCTCTGTTTGGCTGGTTTCTTTACATATGTTGTCTATATCTATATATAAAAAACAAAATGTATGTATTTCCGTCCGTTCTTTATGCGTTCCGCAAACGGTCCATCCGATTGAGATGAAATTTTCTACACGTTTTCCTTTCATACCTGTGCAACTTTCTGTCATAGTTTTTTAGTTTTTTTTTCGGCTACTTACTTACTAAAATGTAATATTTAATTTTTCATTATATATTTCTTTATAGCAAGGGGACTTAACTCTAGAAAAAATATTGCAAGGGGCATAACTTTTAATAACATTTCTATATACTTTATAGTCATATTGTTGCATCGCTTTCAAAGATTTATAAACTCTTTGTCTATAGTTATTTTTGGGAATATGAGTTATAATAAATAATGATATAATCTTTAAGGCATTTTCAAAGTTTTCATAAAAATAATGCATAATGCATAACATTGTACCTTATCATTTTATGCTTAAAGAAGTTATCTGCAATCATGTAGGTGATTAAGGAAGGACATTCTTTTAAGTTACTGTGTGAATTTAATGAGACGCTCCCCGCCAGGAGCTGGGAAAAGCCACGCCGGATCAGATAGATAGACAGACAGACAGACAGATAGTCGGGAACGGGAGCTTATATGACTACTTATATGAATTAAATGAGATGCTCTCCACCAGGGACTGGGTGAAGCCGAGCCGGCTCAGACAGACAGACAGACAGATAGTTGGGAACGGGAGCTTATATGACTACGTATATGAATTAAATGAGATGCTCCCCACCAGGGACTGGGTGAAGCCGGGCCGACTCAGACAGAGACAGATAGTCGGGAACGGGAGCTTATATGACTACGTATATGAATTAAATTAGATGCTCCACACCAGGGACTGGGTGAAGCCGGGCCGGGTCAGGCAGACAGACAGACAGATAGTCGGGAACGGGAGCTTATATGACTACGTATATGAATTAAATTAGATGCTCCCCACCAGGGACTGGGTGAAGCCGGGCTGGGTCAGACAGACAGACAGACAGTCGGGAACGGGAGCTTATATGACTACTTATATGAATTAAATGAGATGCTCCCCACCAGGGACTGGGTGAAGCCGGGGCGGCTCAGCCAGACAGACAGACAGACAGACAAACAAGCAGACAGACAGACAGACTGATAGATAGATAGATCCCCTCCAGGGTCTGGGCAAAGCCGGGCCGGGTCAGCTAGTATGTTATAAACAAGAGAGGGGACAGGACACAACCTTGTCATACTCCGGATCTTATGGTGAAGGGTTCTGAATGTCCCCCAGTTGCTCTCCTTATGCATTCACTGTTGTTGTATAAGCTTCTACATAGGTTTGTTAGATGTGCACTCACTCCATATTGTTTAAGGATTTCTCACAGCTCTCAAGAATTTTGCAAAATATTTTCCCAGTATGACTCAACAGTGAAATGCCTCTGTATTGTGTACAGTCTCTTTTGCTGCCTTTGTTTTACCAAATTGGGATAATTATGGCGTTTCCCCAGTCTTGTGGTGTCTGTTGTTCTACCAAAACGTGGTTGAACAGTCTATGTAGCCATGCTGTCGCTACTTCTCTTTCTGCTTTAATTAGTTCATTTGGTATTTCATCTTGTCCTGGTAATTTGTTCAATGGGGCTAATCTGATGGCTTCTATAATTTCTTCTTTCAGTATGCCTGGTTCTAGTTCTTCTGTGGCATCTGTGTCGGTTTCTTGAATTCCTGTGACTTCTGATGGGATGTTGAGAAGTTGTTCAAAGTACTATTTCCATCTTATTAGGATTTGTTTTTGTTCACTTATTGGTTCTCCATTTTCTTTGTTAATTATTTCAGTTGGGTCAAAGGGTTCTCCTCTGAGTCTCACTGCACTTATCTTTTTATAGAAGTTTTTAGTTGCCTCCTTGTAGTTTTGATTTAGAGTTTCTCCATACTCCTCCCAGTCTTTTTGTTTTTCTCTCTTCACTATTCTATTCACATTTCTCGCTATTCTATATTCTATGTAATCGCATACTTATTTGCTCTTCGACCACTTTTTAAATTTTTCCTTTTTGTCTTTTACAGTTTTCTTTACTTCTGGTTCCACCAACTTGTTATTTTCCTTATCCGTGTTTTGCTTTTTTCCGTGGTTCCACATGTTATCTTTGCAGTATTTAAAATGCTTGATTTGAACTTCTCCCATTCTTCTTCCACTGTCTTTCTGTCCATAGGTAATTTTACAAAGATTTCAGTTAGCTCTTTTTCATTATTTTTCATCACTGCCTCATCTTTGAGGTTTTTTAAGTTTACTGATTCGCATGGCATGTATTTTCCTAGTCTTTGCTTCCTTCTACTGATGATTTTTATTGTGGCAACTGCTTTGTGGTCTGTATTTATACCTTGTGTGTTTCTTGAGTAACTCTGAAGGAGTTTTGATTCTGTGTGTGAGGAGTCTAATTCTTTTCCTAAAAGGAAGTCTTACCAGAAAAGGTAGCAACTGGAGACTTGTTCACATAAAATAAAGTGACTTTAACATATGAAAAAGTGTCACAAGTTAACTGTTAGAATAGGAAGGAAGATGACTTCCCAAACCCACAGCTCTCAAGTGTTGTTTTTAAATTGGATATCTTTTCAGCATTGCTGTGAGCTCACCACAAATCTGCATCAACATCACCAATAATATCATCTGTTATGAACCTAAGGCCTATCCACGTCAATATGGAAGCACTATACTCGAGTTTCGCCCTCGTTTGAGCTCGCCAGTAGTGCATATCTCTGACCAGATCCGGAAACTGTCCCAGATCACGCGTGTGAAGCGGGTGTGTAACCACGCGGCACACACTGGACACACCAAATATCACAACAGAACATCACAACGCTACCCATCGTAGGCTATGCTCAAGATTGCCCAATCGCCGCGACCGACGTCCGTCAATCGATGGGACCCGAACGATCAGGACTTCTCACTGGCAAGGATTTCAAATCTCGAAACAACCACATAATCAGTTGATTATTGCTCACTGGATTTAGGAGGCCTGGTGTTCCTTACCAGTGAGAAGTCCTGATCGTTCGGGTCCCATCGATTGACGGACGTCGGTCGCGGCGATTGGGCAATCTTGAGCATAGCCTACGATGGGTAGCGTTGTGATGTTCTGTTGTGATATTTGGTGTGTCCAGTGTGTGTCGCGTGGTTACACACCCGCTTCACACGTGTGATCCGGGACTGTTTCCGGATCCGGTCAGGGATATGCACTACTGGCGAGCTCAAACGAGGGCGAAACTCGAGTATAGTGCTTCCATATTGACGTGGATAGGCCTTAGGTTCATACCAGAATGCGATCGGCGTTGCCAGTAGTGGGTTGTGCTCAATATTTAAATTTCAAATCCCGAAACAACCACATAATCAATATCATCTGTGACAGCAAAAACTACAATCAGCATCCAACAGTTATTACAATGACAACTCTACAACTTATTTAAAGCAAATGTCACAGACTTGCATTATCTAGTCATGTTGACTACAGTATACATTTTATATTGGTGTAGCACAGCTTCAGTGCTGCCTAGCCCTTGAAGGAACACTTTGATCATACGACTACACAGAATCAGAACTAAGTTTAACACAGCTACATCAGTAGTCTATTGAACATTCATATGAACTTATAGTAGAACAGTGTTTAGTACACATACACCCATCGATATATTGCAGTGGAGGAAACCTTGCAGTTATCTTCAAGAGGGAGCAGAGGAAGGACAGTGGAGGAAAGCTACAGGCGAGCATCATTGGAACTACTTGCACAGGCTCAGTATAGGGCTGCTATTCCAGACCCAACTCTTGCTGCAGACTTATGACAATTTTTATGATTGCATAGGAATCAATCAAGTGTTGCACTCATTAATTTCATGATACAATATCTTCTTTTATTATTATTTTCTAATGATTTTTCTTTCTCTCTATGGAAGTTACTTTTTCTAATTTGTAATAAATAGTAACATCTGATTCGTAGATACTACTAAAATCTAACCTATTGAGGTTTATTGTATTTTACATTTCATAGTAATTAGACTATTAGTAGACTGAATAAGTACAAATGTTGTGTGTACTATAGTGTACTATTTGTATCTCTCGTGGTATTGAGTGATTGGAGGCTTTAACTTTACCACAGGTTAGCGTAGTGCAGATAATTAAACCTGCTGTCTTTTGCATGTTAAACAGCTGCAAGATTTACCTTTCGTTACCTGTGCCACTGTTAGGAGGGTAGACTCTTCTGGGACTAGCACTTGTACTCCCTAGACTGAAATGAGCCAATTTTGTCTTCTTCTTCTTTTTCTCCTCCTCCTTCTCCTCCTCCTTCTTCTTCTTCTCCTCCTCCTTCTTCTTCTTCTTCTTCAATGGGTGGACTTCCCAAGGGTCAGTCTACTTTTCTTCAATTTTAATGAGGGGTTTCTCTCGATTATTGAAGATCATGCTACAAGCACCCTGAAAAAGGTAGGCTATGGCAGATCAGCACACAACTGCCCAGGGGATGCACAGCTTGAGGCAGGTGGTAGCTGATCAGTGACACCTGTTGGTGTCTTCCCACCATCAGAGACAACCATGGCACCCCTGTCTATGCCAACTGACGAGGTCTTATAATCTGATAACCCGTAACTGCTAATTCTCGTTTTGATTCCGAGACCGGTTATGACCAGGGATGGAATTATACCTCTTCATAGCACAAAGCCTGGGCTGAATTGTAGAGACCATGTGTTGCCCATGCAGCATGATCCTTCTCTCGGCCTGTCTAGTTCACTCCAGAGGACAGGTAACACCAATACATCTGGAACAGGACAAGCTGCAGAAGCTGCCGGATCAGCAAAGCAATGCTCTAACTGTCCGCTTGTCGGAGCTTCGATCCTAGATCAGTTGCCAACCAAGGTTTAGAGCCTGGTCTGTCCTGCCACAAGATTTAGTCTTTAGGTTGCATTTCCTCGCACCAGGATATGAAGTGGGTCAACTTTGTCTGAAAATGTACCACATAGTGACAGAGAGAGAATGAAGGCAAGAAGCCAGCCAATCCAAGCATTGTTTGTTATTTTCAAAATGATAATGATCAGTGTAAAATGAATTATTGTGATAGAGGTGACAATGAAAAACCTATCATTGAAGATCATCATCATCTTCTATGTTTGCCATCAAGCATCGTGGGAAGGAATAGTTAATGTTCCAGCACCCAATGAGTGGCACTGGGTAGTGTCATTCCATGTGATTGTATAAAGTCTTTGATGTCATCAATCCATTTTCTTCTCAGGCGTCCTCTTGCTCTCGTATCAGATCTTCTTAGATGTAGCGCCAGTGCTGGTAACTGATGCTGTTGTACAGAAGAAAGTGGTTCTAAATTCCCTCAGTCAAACATTTCAGCAATATTGGCTAGAACATTTACCACTGCTGTACTATGAAGAAATAATTGTGAAGTGAGCAGCAAGTTTCCCACCAACACTGCAGACCAAAATTTGAAAGTTATGTTTGGGTCCATTAAAATTAGAAACTTACAAAGCACCACACATCCTATACTCACTTCAAGTGTCAGAAGACTGAAAGTACAAAGAAGAACCCTGAATGTGCTCTTTTTGCAAAGTGAGAGGGGAAAAACACAGGATGTTAATATGCTGCAACATATGAATGTACATTTCATGGCATTGTATTGTCAACAATTACATACCCTACACTGACTTTGGAGGTTTGATTGCATTGTTCACCAAACTTAATGTGATTGAATCAAAGAAGTGTTTAGGAAACAAAAACAGTGTAGAGAATGTATCTTTTACATTGCCTGATATCTTCATGAAGATTTGAAACTGAAATAAAGGAAAACTGTATGTCAGTACCTTACATAATGGAGATGCAGATAGATTTGATGACCTTATTTTCCCCAGTGTCTGAGTAGATTTACATTCTGTTATTGTGTTGAATTTGATGGTATAACGCTTTGACAATTCAGAAAGCAATGGCAAACTCCTAAATGTAGAATTACCTAGTAAGTCACAAACAGCCAATAAATGCTTGGGGTTGATTGCAACATCCTGTAAAGAATATTCCTCTAACTGTTATGCTATATTCCACTTAATCTTACCTTGAGCTGCACAGACTTCAGATTGTTCTATCTTGACACTTGATGGTAGTTTATGCTCCATCTTATGTCTACAGTCAGTCTGAAAGGAATTGTATGTAAAATTAGTATGCAAACATAAACTATATAAATGAATTTGATATTTTGTTTTTCAAGATGATTAATGATACAACATGTCTTATGATTCTTTAAGACATGATTTCTGATATGTTATTCCACAAGTCACATTTAAGAATTTGAGTTTGAGAACCTATCAGAGTGTAGTGATAATGAATAGTTTATCATGACAAAAATAGCATAACAATACATGACAGCTTTACAGAGAACAATTATCACTTTGCTACACATCATACACACATTAAAGTTGATGTAATACTTATAGCCACAGCCATTTTTTTGTTGTATCTTTTTTCCCCCTTCCATACATCCAATAATGTTTCTTCAATTGGAGAGAAAGCAAGAAAATCAATGTTCCCTCTAAACTGTTGCTTAGGAGCAAGTATTCTACTTTGTTAGCTTCTAACATAAAAGTTGTGAATGTTCCTCATTCATTCAGTAGCGTGACCTTTGCAGAACCTCGCTCCCGCAACAACCTTCCGGAAAACCTCTTGATCATAAGCAAGATGTCCAGCATCTGATACGTGCATCTGGAGATCATCTGCCACACTCTGCACCCATCTTCTCTTTGGCCTTCCTCTTCCTCTCTCCATAGACATATACCCCTCAATTATTGTTCTCTTTAAACTTTCATGACATTTCAAGTGACTAAAATATTTCAATTTTCTTTGTTTTATCATCTTTATTATCTAACCATCTTCAATATTCAGCTCTTTAAGTATGGATGCATTTGTTCTTTTCTTTATCCAAGATATTCTTAGAACCCATCTATAACATTTATATTAAAAGGCATTTATGCACTGTTCAGCTTGTTTAGTAAGTGTCCAGGTCTCACAGGCATATGTTGCAATGGGAAAGATGCATGCTCCTAAAAATCTAATTTTTGTAGTTCTGTCTGTCCCACTCCATAATTTATTCAGTTGTTTTAGTCTTTGAAGAGCAATGTGAATGTGCCTACATTTGAAAATTAGGTTAATGTATTCGCAATATTGTCTGTGTGTGCATTAAAGCTTGATGATTTGGATTTCATGGAGATGACATTGCCTTCGTGCCCCACACATTGAAATAAGATGCAAGATTTAGTTGAACACAACAATTAAGCCTAATAGTTCAAAGGGAAAGACAAAGTAATGAGAATAAATCAAGCAAATGATAACCTGATCTCCCTTGGTGAAACTTCACTTCAAGAGGCAGAATTATACATCTATTTAAGTAGCAATGTACACACTGATGAGTCAACATATAAAGATATTAAAATAATAAATGCTCAAGGAAGAGAACTTTCATAGCAACTGGACATTTGTGGAAGTAAAAAAAATATTAAACAACAGATATCAGAAACATGGAGAATGACATACAATGGGCAATGAAATAAAGGAAGATCTAAAAACACAAGGAGAAGAGAGTTAGAGACAGAAATGATTCATATCAGGATGACATAGGCAGCTACATGAGATAGCAAAAGATACAACGGCTTGGGCTAAATTTATTGACAGCCCATACCAAATGGGGGATAAAGTGAAATAGAAAAGATTTTGATAAAATCCAATGTGGCAAGTCCCTAAGTACCATAAAATATATCAGGACAGAGGCATTTGATCTTTGACCCCTGCCACCCGTGATCATGGATTCCCACATTCTTTTGACAAAAGTCGACCAACCAGCAGTAGTATTTATTTGTCAATTGTGCAGCTGAAGGACACAATTCATTCACAACCAAATAATAATATAGCCATTATAATTGATAAAGTCTTGAATGAGGTACCATTGGATTTCATTATGTCAGTTCTATCCAACTTATGTTGTTTTTCTGCAAATTTTTGTTTCCAAAAATTAGGGAAGTGTCATGAAACTATCTAAAGTCACTTGATGAGAGGTCACAACAACTATGTCTAAAATTTGTAGGTGAATATTGAAGATAATGAGAATAAACATAGTAAATGATAACTTGATCTCTCTTAGTGAATAATTAAAGATAAGAGAAGTAACAAGATTTTTGTAGTTCTCTCCATGAGTTCCTTAGTGAAATCTCACTTTGCGAAGTAGAATCATACATATATTTATGTACCAATGTGGACAAATATTGGGGGAGGAGACGGGACATATAGAGACATTAAAGTAAGCAGATAAAGGATCTTCCATAGTGCAACAAGTTTTAAAATCCAACGTTAAATTAGTACTGCTGTATAAGTGTCAGAAACAGGTAATGACTAAATCAATTATTAATGGACTACAAACATTCATTCATTGGTGTCTGTGTAGACTTAAAATGACTAAAGTGATATGACATAATCACTAGGAGGAGTTCATGAAAAAAGCTAAAACACAACAAGAGAATCAAGAAGTGAGGAAAAGACACTAATGCTAGGTAGGATACAAAGATAGAGAGAAAACCTGAAAATAGTATCTATAACTATAGCAGTTTGGCTGCAGAAACAACTATTCCAAAATTAAAGAAGGTGGGTCGTAAGAAATGGATGACTGAAGAAATGTTACAACTAATGGAAACAAGAAGACTCAAAAAAAGAATTCTGCCAAATATGAAGAAATTCACAGACAAGTCAGAATATTATGTAAGCAGGCAAAAGAAGCATGGCTTGAGAAAAATTGCTTAGAAATTGAAAAACAACACAACAGTCAAAATACCAAATTAGTGCACAAAAGAATTCAGGAACTTATTAATAAAAGAACAAGTACATCAGCAGGCGACCTAAACACTAAAGATGGTAATAGAAATTATAACATAATAATAATATAATAGAAAAAGATCAGATTCTACATGTATGGTCAGACTATGTGAAAAACCTTTATGATGATAACAAAGATCATGAAGGACCGCCAATTTTGAAGATGGAGGTTCGAAATGTTCTTAAACATATGAAAGCTGGCAAGGCCCCCGGTTCAGATAACATCACAACAGAAATGATTTAAGCTTTAGAAGAATATGGAATAGATCAAGTCACAAGACCGCTGAACACATTATATGATACCGGACATATACCTTCTGAATTATGTACTTCTGAATTTATTGCAATTCCAAAGAAATCAGGAGCCTTGGAATGTGATCAACATAGAACAATTAGTACAATAAGATTTTGCTATGAATTATCATGCAAAGAGTGAAGAAGGAAATACATAGAGGAAGAACAATGTGGGTTTGTAGAAGTAAATGCTGTGTATATGCTGCGATCAGTTATTGAACGTTCTATAGAAGTAAACAAAGATATACATCTATGCTTTATTGACTATACAAAAGCTTTTGATAGAGTAAGACATGTCAACATGGTAGATATGCTTGCAGATCTACAAATTGATGGGAAAGACATTAGGCTTATAAAAAATATATATTGGAAACAACAAGCTGCCATGAGGATTGATAATGAAGTGGGACAATATCAGCCTATTAAGAGATTTGTTAGGCAGGGATGTGTAATGTCTCCAGATCTTTTTTCCCTACACAGTGAAAATATTTTCAGAAATGTAGCAGATATAAATGGAATCACCATTGGAGAATGAAACATCAATAACATTAGATATGCAGATGATACATTACTGATTTCAGACAATGAGCAGGATCTGCAACAATTAGTAGATGCGGTTGTTGCACACAGTGAGCAACTGGGATTAGAATTAAATTGTAGAAAGACACAGATTATGGTCGTCACTAGGAAGAACGAAATACCACAATGTAATATACAAGTAAATGGGAATATTCTTCAACAAGAGTAGATGTACAATGGCGGTTTGGGGCCAAAAGGGTCGGGGCACCACAGGAGCACCAAAACAACAGCCCCCTAGGGCTCCAACCCCCCGGGGCCCCACCCCCCTAGGCCCCGGGGCGCCATCCTCCCGGAGCGCTACTTAGAGATATAGTATGTATGAGGTACACACCATGGACACACATCAGTGGCTAAAAGCGAATCCAACAAGACAGCGTATGTACTGTTGGAGGAATGCCCAAGGAGAGTGGACCCACTACCACCCCCCAGGGGTTTGGTGCAACTACCAAAGATTTGATGAGTCGCGTAGGGGACGTCGTCGCATTATAATGCACCACCGCAAGTGAATTAGAGCTACAACCTCCCAGGGTATATCAAGATGAATGGTTGTGAGTGGCTCAAACTCGGCACAGAGCTGCGCTGCGGTCGGTCTTGCGTTGGTCTTTTCTGTTCAAGGCACAATGCACAGGCGAAGCAGGGTGTGACCATAGAAGAGTGTATATTCTGTGAGAGGGGGGTTAAGCGTCCTTATGAGATGTGCGAGCGTTGTACGCTAGATGCCTTCCATAGGATGATTTGGAAGTTTGAGAGAAAGACCAACATCAAGCTGCGTCCATATAAAGGTATGAAACTGGATACCCAACCGGATTGTGTTTTAGAGACATGCCTACTTGCCAGTGGTTCAAGAGTCCCACAACGTTTTGTGGAAAGCCCTCAAGACAACGCTTTTGCGACTATCATCTCCGGATCATCCGACGCCAAGGCAGAAGAATAAGTGGGGGAACTATAATCATTCATACACCTTGGGGTTGGAGGTCCTTAGGAGTTCCACCAGACTGTTTGGAATTAATCGCTGAGGAGGATGTGCAGAACGGGTGAATGTCTAGCCTGTCAATTTGAAGCTGACTGGGATAGTGAATCGTGGAGCAGCGATGTATCGGTGGCTGCACAATGTATGGTTCTGCAACATACACAGCACCCTTTTCGCTCTGGATAAATCCAAACTTGCGCGCCAGTCAACACACTTCCGCTTAAAACGATCACGCCGGATGTAGCGTGACTGAACGGAGCAAGCGTGATCGTTTTGATTCTGCGTGACAAGTTTTATGAGCCGCGCGAGCGGGACAATTTTTTCTCGCTAAGAAAATTGCGCGGCCCAGAGCGGAGTTCAGAATTAGAGACTAGCGACTCAAACTTAAAATGAAGAATTGTAAGTGGCTTGTGCATGAAGGGGCCTCGATCCGGTGCGATCGCAGGTGCCGCGGCGAGTTCTGCTACAAACACCTCCAACTACTAAAAAAGGGTAGGAATGTGTTTGGGTGCACTATCTGTAATACTGTAGTACAGCAACCATTCGATACTTACCACACTTGTGATAGTGAACTAGCTGAGCGCTATGTGGCTCTGACAAGAGATCTGCCAGTAGACGACCCCTTGGAGAAATTCATCGAGGTGAAAGAGGCTATGAAAAAAGAGCGCGCTATCTAGTGGGCTATCTAGCAGGCGGGCTTCTGGCTGGTGGGGTGAAGTCAGTAAGCTCCTTTTTCTGGTGCAAGTCGGCAGAAACTTTGCGTCGAATTTCAGCCCGCTGTTGCCGAAATTTCACTGATTCGTTCAGAATTAATTTAAATTCTGCATCAGAAATTTCCTGGTCCTGCAAGGCCACCGAGACAAGATCGGAGATTGTTGAAAGTTTCGATTCAACCAAAATCCTGATTTCGTCATGCTTCTTGGCTTTAAGCGCACATCTGCGGGTCACCAACTTGCCGGCCGCCCCCAATAGCCCACATACGAGAGCGCCTATCTCTAGGCCAAAGACGACTGGGACTGCAATGGCTGATGACAGAAGCCCCACACTCACAGTAAGCAGCACCGTATCAATCCCATCCAAGACATTCACAACCCGATGGTACTTCCTATACAACAGAGACCGTTTTTCATGCTCTGCCTCCAAGCTCTTCTGTAGTCTGGTAATCTCTTGAAGACGAAAGGCCTGGTCGGGCGCCATCGTATACTAGTCAAGCGCAGCCATATATTCAACTTGAGGTGATGTGTTTTGACTCCTCCTCAGTGACTCTGCGGTATGTATACAAAAGTTTTACAAGATGAATCCACGGCGAAACCTTAACTTCTCTCAAATTGATGGCACCAGCATCCTTAAGTATGTTTACCACAACCCGGTCATCAGTAACTTCCGCACGCACTGGTGGATCGAAACTAACAACAACCCAAGTTGTCACTTTAGGCACCATAGATTTTACTTGAATACCTGGAATAACATCCCCCCATTTTTCAAAAGGCCCCCCTTCAAGTAAGATCTTGATATAGAGTTTGCCATATGGAGGAGGGTTATCGATAAATGCTGGTTTGAGTTGACTGTTCACCACTAAACTAAGGGTGTAAACGTGATCGTCGCCTTTAAGAATGTACGAGTTTGCCTTTGCCTCATAGCCAACATATACCCCATCACTAATGCTAAGTATACATGGTAGTGTCCCCATATTTGTAAGGTAACTGGGTTTAGTACCCGACCACCCAAGATAGGGATTTTTTACCATAAACCACAACGGCCAGTCAATAGGACCGAATCGTTGATCCACATAACCTTTTGCACGGTTCCAGCTATTTATAGCACTATTGCCGACATCTTTCAACGCAGCAGTATGTTGTCCATCAACATATTTTTTAGTGGCCGCATCTTGCTCCCCAACCGGTTCAGCTACATTGGTGATTCTATGGGTGCCCATATTGAGTTCCTCTGTCATCGTTCCCCGTTTAGAGAGCCGCTCCGTAAAACCACGCGTAGCAGCATCACTAGGTCCCGAAGGCTCCCCCACATTAGTGAGGCGAAACCCACCCATGGATAGTGTACCTTGCATAGTGTCCCCATACTTGCTCACGAGCCCAGCTCGGCTGAGCTGGACAACTGTACCTCCGTTGCACTTTCCAACAGACATGGTCTATACCATACGCAGTATTATGTCTTCAAATTGCTGCCCGCCCGCCAGTCCACGAAGCACATGAAGACATAAATTACCACAGATCACATCGTCTGCCCTCTGCAACTGAAAAGTTTGGGTGCGTACGGGGCACCCTAGATAATCCAGGATCTCCTGGGGCGGGTCAAGCCCGAAACTATCGAAGTAAACCGCCATAGGCCCCGCCCTGTAATAAGCCACCCTGTGGGTCCCCTCACCCTCTGATGAGTCTAGATTGACAATCCCACATTCCGGGCTGTGTAGAGCTGCGGGAAGACCATCGCGCATAAACACACCGCGGAAGTGGGGTATATCCTTAGCCGCCTTCTCAATATCAAAGTTGCTTAATGCTTCTTTTTTTCCATCCCCTTACCTCTAGCGAGGTACACGCCCTTACCCCCCACCCCCAGCATGTCCCTAAGACCGGGCTGGTTGGCCAACACCAACTTTAAAATATCCTCTCCTAAACCACCCAGCTTAGGCCGCCCGGCCAGCGCCAACTTCATAACATCCTCCCCTAAACCCTGACCCTTCCTCGGGCGGCCAAACTGCTCAATACTGCGAGACACACCACCCACTTCACGCATCACCCTACCCAGAAGGTCATCCCCAAAACCCCGACCCTCCATCGCCCGGTTATGACGAGCCTGATCCACTGCCTGTGCCACACCAGCAGCTCCACCCATCAAGCCCCCCAAGCCACCCAGCCAGGGGAGCGCCTTAGCCAAGAGAGGGATCACAGCCCCCAATGCGGGGAAAAACCCACCCACCTTAACCATCTTTTTGATCTGGCTCTTTGAGAAGACCAGCTCAGCCCCAGAACCCACCGCCACATTCTTCTTAATGTGGTTAATCTGACGCTGGGTCAGGCCGACTTTATCAGCACCGTGCAGCTGCCCCACACCCAGACGTAGGGTGGCACCAGTGCCGTCTTTCGCAGCCTTGACCAACGTCTCTTTCTGCCCCGGAGAGAGGCTCAGCCCATATGATACCAGCGCCATAGTCATTTCACTATATCTCTAGTGTTTAATTCAAGACTGTAGTAAACTTCCTGCCGTCAGATTCTAAGAACAGAGACTTATCTGCAATGACCACAGCGAAAGCCTTGGTGTCTGCAGGCACAGCAACATCAAATACCACCTTGAGGGTGATAGCCTGAACAGCGTTCTTAATGGCTTCAGACTGGGCGCGCATATCAATAACATGTATGGGGTAGAGCGCCACGAAATCCATAGGACTCACCAAGTTGGACGACTCTCGAGCTGTAATACCATAGAACGCCTCCTTGAAGTCGGCAAAAGCTTTGTAAGCCCGAGAGGTTTTATACTCTGCGAAGTCGATGTTCATATCCACTAGCGGATAGCGCGCGCTGTTGATCAGGGCGTGAATATTCTTCACCTTCACATGATCAAATATGGCACTGTTCTTCACCTGGTCGTTTTCACGACCTGTTTGAAAAGCCACCAGGATCCACCGAGGTTTCTCTGTTTGGGATTTAACCCCCAACTGCCAGGTGAAGGATGTGGACTGCGGCACCGCCAAGCTATCACACTGTAAGGCGCGGAAAGCCACAGGCACCCTAACCTTATTCTCTATCAGGGTCATGAGCGAGCTCATATAGCTCAGAGAGGGTATAACATGAGGCATCATCCAGGCGATCTTGGACAGTTCGATTTTACCCTCAGGCACCGCCGCCGCACGATGGATGGTATGGGCATCACTCTGACGATCTAACAGTAGGGACTGCTTCACACCATAAAGCACCTTCTCGTAATCATTACAAAACCCAAAGAAATATTTGAGTGGAACACAGAAACTGAAGTTGCCCGGAGTTGTAGGTTTACCCATCATGATAAGCCGCCGCCTTTCCCAACCAGAATTCCCCGCCGCAGCAGCCCCCACATCAGAGTCCTTATACCAACCCATATTGAGGCCTTCGCCCCAAGCAAAGTCCTCCCCACACGACAGAAGATTCATCATGGTGGTGGCCTGCCCCGGATATGACACATCATCGATGGTGTTGTTGTTAAGTTGGTAACGTATTTTACCAAACATGAACGCAACAGCATTGTTAACCAAAGCCGCCTGAGTGTTCGCATCATAGTGTTCCTCTCTAAACGATCTGAGCTTGCCTTCTACTAGAAGATAGCTCTTGGAGGGGAGTGTGAAGGCATCCTGAGCATGTATATCAATTTGGATGGTGTTATTCTGGTTGAGGGCAGCTGGGTTCTGCGACTCATACTCCCGATATTCAAAGGATTCAATACCCTCATCAACATGCACAGGCTCGGAAATTTCAAGCATGGATGTGCGTTGCTCGTCCATGGTGATATTATAAACGTCTAGACTTATCTCTAATTGTCTTGAAACCTCCTCCCCGGCTGGCGATATCCAACGCCTCCAGACTGGGCAGGACATCGGGCTGGACAGCGAGCTGCTTTAAAACCTCAGCGCTCTTAGCTGTGAGTTCCCTCTTCAGCTGGGGTGGTAAAGGCTTGAGCGCGTCCACCAGCTTCTTGGCAGCCGCACCCGCGGAGGCCACAGACTCCGTCGTCTTGGCCACATTCCTAACTAAGGGGCTGCCAACAAATTTGGCAACTTTACTGACAGCGCTGGGTATCGCCTTAGCACCTGAAGAGACCAGACTTCCAACCGCCCGAGCTGCCGAGCCCAACCAATCGAACATCCCCCCACCTACCCGTCTCCGACGTCTTGGGAAAACATACATGGTTACACACTGCGAATATGTAGCCTTATAGTTATTTGCTCACCTCTAAAGTTTAATTGTGCACCATCTTGGTCAGTCAACCAGACGCGTATGCCGTGTATACTACCAGCTTGGGAGATGGGGAGGTAGACAGCAGTTCTGGGAGACTCTAAGATCTTATAGCCGGGGCACACGTTGGGGAAGAATGAGTAGATGGTGGGGTGGGATCCCCCACCGAGGTAAGACCCACTCACCACATTGCAATTGACTAGAATGCTATTCACATGGAAGATGTCTATTGGTTTCTCCCCTTCTTTATAGCCCTTAGTCAGTATTTGTGGGTCGAACCCCAGGATTTTGCGCAAAGTTGAAGCACCCATATCAACCTCATAGTCGGGGCTGGTTATCTTTACAAAAGCCCGAAGGGTTGAAGGGTTGGGTCCTATGCGATGTAATACTTCTCCTCGGCCTTCTCATCCCAATCCTTGGCCTCCTCCATCTTTCTTGAATCTCTCTATTGATCTGGGCGAGCTCATAAGCCCCCTCTTCTATAGTGATAGTTTTCCACTCCTTCTTCCCCACACGGTAGACAAAAGTATTGTTGGTGGAGTTAACATTGCTGATGGAGTTGTAGGTCTCTAGATTCAGCAAGGCCAGCTCGTATGACTTCTGGGGGTCAAGGTACAGCGCTGGGGAGTAGTAGGTTGTCCAGTCGCTTTTATCCGACGTTACCACCAGGGATATATTCTCCTTCGGTGCGAGTCGCACCTCCATCACTGCGAGCCGGTCGCGGATGTCCTTCAACACTTGAAGCTTCATGTTTAATGAACAAAGATTCTTCTGTTCAACTTGATGGCTTGCTCCGTAGAGATCACTCCACTACGCATAAGCTCATCCAGTATCGCAGATATTTCTGTGTCAACACCTGTATTCCCCGCCTCCTTTGAGGCCACTAACAAGGCTAGACGCTCCACCAGAGTGTTAGGGTCGTTGTAGTATAATACACCACTACCTCGGATTAGTCCGTATTTTTTCCCTTTTTTGCTATAGACTGGTATTTTGGCAAGTTGGGCCAGCCGGCTAAATGTCTCAATAGCCTGTGGGGTGTATTGTCTTGTTTTGACGAACCGCTTGGTTAGGAGATCGTACAGCGTCTCATCGGCCGGAGCCGACAATACTAGGGAGTCCCCATCAAAGGCTTGCAGCCGGCCCGCAGCCAGAGCTGCTGGATCAATAGTTAGGGTGCCGAATTTGCCTCCTCGGAGTTTCAGCCCTTGCCCACGAACAATAACTCCTTGTCGTTTATGTAATATAAGTTTAAGACGGTCCCTAAATAGCTGTATGTTCTCAATCTCATAATCTAAATCTCCAATTTCCTCCTGAGTGATGCCCCTCCTCTTCTTCCTCCCCCCGAGCGTGTGTGAATTAAGTTTTGCGGACTTGTCAAGAAGTTTTTGAATGTCTGCATCTGGTGTGTTGATGAGTGCGCTAGGCTTTGGGAAGCCGAATTTGTTAAGAATGTCCTCATCTATGCCCTGATCCATGTCAATTATAATAGCTTCTGGAGAAGCTTCTGGGGCTATGGCCTCCTCTGCTCTGGCATCCTCTGCTCTGACCTCCTCTGCTCTGGCCTCCTCCAGGGCTCTGGCTCTGTCCTCAATGGCCCTGTTCAACGCCACAATGGCCTGAGCTAGCTCGTTAGCTTGTTTGTTTGTTCGTATAGCCAATGCACTGGTTTGTTTGTCGGCTATTTTAGCCAACTCACCAGGTCTGAGCTTTGATGATTTGGCTTATTGCCCCCGTTTGTTGTGTTGACCTATCTACTACAGTTTTAGTAATTGGTGTGAAGAGTTTGGCTGCCTCCTGTTGTAAATCTGCTTCTCCCACCCTCTCCGCCAGAAACCGCTGCTTCAGGCGGTCCCGACGTGCTAGATAATCCTTCACAAAAGCGTTACGCTTTGCTTGGTTAGTCACATCAGCCCACATGTTGTTGCTATCGCAATGACATATATATCTAAATAGAGGACTTTCGGATATAGAACCGATCGAACCCACATCGGTATTTGCCATCGTGGGCCTTGCTGGCCAGGTCGATTACAGCGAAACCGTAAGGTTTGCTAGTACACTCTGTGAAGAACTCCCGGAATTCATCAAAGGGCATATCACCACCAACATAGGAGTCGTGGATGGCGCGCAGGTTCTTCGTATCTTGGTTGAAGATCACCAATAGATTGGTATTGTCACGGATGGCCTGCTTGGGAATTCTGAAGAAGCTCTGGGTTAGGTAGAATGTGTCGGCACCGCCGTGCCGGCCCTGGCAGAAGTACTTCTCGATCGGCCCCTGCTTCTCCAGCATGACATCATTAAAAGATCATGACGGCTCTCTCTTCAGGGTTCAGGTCCTCGACGGGGATGATGTCTTCGGCTGAGCTATGACAGGAGGCAATATTTTGCCCCGCAGCCTGTCCAACAGACTCGGCCCAATCCTGGAGGAACTGGTACTTGTCCTGTCCCAAAGACTTCGAGTACAGGTGCAGTCGGTCGTAGTTTAGGTAGCCCGGCTTCAGTAGTAGGTTGAGCATCATGTTTGTTTTTCCGCACCCCGATGGCCCGCACACAACACAACGAATGGTGTCCGGCAGCAGCCAGTGGTGGTGGTGGCGGGCTTTGTCCTCAAGGTCGAAGTTGGTTATCTCCATTTTAAATATATACATATTTGCAATATCTTCAATATGTATTGCCTGCGCTGTAAGAAGCAGACTCCAACGCTGGAGGAGTCGGAGGTCGTGCTGAAAAATCGTCGAATAACCAGGCGCGGCCTCTGTGAAGTTTGCGGTGCTAAGAAGAGCCAGATTGTTGGTATGGGGCTCCTCAACAAAGCACTGAATATGTTGCCTTTGCCTGAGCTGCATATGAAGCTGCCTGAGGGCGTCAGCTCTGAGGATGTTCCTGGGGGCTCGTTCCAGAATACAGGGAAATATAGCTACTGTGGCCCTTTCACTAAACTAGATAAGCGGATGGCCCAAGGCTATGAGGGGGTCAACACACTCGACCGCGCCTGCAAGGCTCACGACATTGCTTATGCGGCTCACAGTGATACAGCTAACCGCAACGTTGCTGATGATGTCCTAGCCGCGGCGGCTGAAAATATTGCAGCGTCTGCCCCCGACTGGGAGAGGCGCGATGCCCGCATAGTCTCGGCCCTGATGTCTGCCAAGAGCCGCTTTGGTATGGGTGCGCCCTCGTTTTGAATATATAGACATCTGTAGTATATCAATATGTATTGTTTTCGGTGTAAGAGACAGACCCCCACTAAGGGTGGGACGATTAGCAAGATGAAGAATGGACGGTCGGTTAAGCGTGGCACCTGCATTGTGTGTGGTGGAAGGAAGAGTCAGATTGTTAGTGGGAAAGGAATCATCTTTGGGCCCAAGTCACCAATCAAGGACATCCCCGTCTTGGGCTCCCTCTTGGGATGGCTGTTATAGAGATATGTGATATGGCCTTACAATAATGGAGCGTGTTTACTACAGCCCGCAAGGTTATTGGAAAGGACATTCAGCTGTGAAGAAGTTGGCTGCTGCGGCTAAGGTCAGTGAGACTGAGGCTAGGGAGTGGCTTCAGAAGCAGGCTATCTGGCAAATCTACCTGCCGCGGCCTCGCTATATTCCACGACCCCACATCGCCGAGTCCACACCGAATGCTGTCCATCAAGCAGATCTTTTGTTTCTCCCACATGATCACGTTGGTTCTGGCCGCACGGCCAGGACCTATAGGTATGCCTTGACGGTGGTCGATGTTGCCTCTCGCTATAAGGAGGCTGAGCCGCTAACAGACAAGAGTAGCGACGCGGTCGCATCAGCGCTTGGACGGATCTATAAACGCGGGCCGCTCAGGTGGCCTAATCTTTTACAGATTGACCCCGGGCGGGAGTTTATGGGTGCCGTCAGTCAGCTGGTGGCTAAGCATAAGACACAGGTACGCCGTGGGCAGGCTGGGAACCATCGTCAGCAGGCTATTGTCGAGCGGTTCAATCGCACTCTGGCAGAGAGACTGTTCGGGGCCCAATATGCCCAGGAGTTGTTGCTCGCTGCCCGAGGCTCAGATGAACGGTCGGTCGAATGGGTGAGAGCTCTGCCCCAGGTAGTCGCTGCGATCAATAATGAGGTGACTCGTTTGACTGGTAGGAAGCCGGCTGAGGCAATTAAGGATTCGTCCGTCTCCCACGCTCCAGCCGCGCCAGCCCGCCGCGCTATCGGGCGTAAGGAACCGGTGATTCCAGCCGACTCGCAGGTCAGGTATCTCTATTCAGCTGGCGAGCTTGAAGGGGGCCTGCGTCGGGCCACTGATCCAACATGGTCGCTGACCTTGCACAGGATTAGTCATATCACCCAGCAAGAGGGACAGCCCACTCTTTACTATCTGGTGGATGGGCCGGCTCGTGGTTTTGTGCGCGAGGAGCTGCTCATTGCTCCTCCAGACACACAGCTACCCTCTAGCAGGATTCTAGGAAACCGTAGGCCCTAGTGTTGATACCATCAGCACAAATCCACTTTTTCGTGTCCATGGGGCTCAGAGATGTTTTGTTCATCTCATAAACTCCTATCTGGTGGCCCTTGCTCCGGATGGCAACCTGTGTGTGTTTGTATTCACGCTGGCTGAACAGACTGTCCTTGTAGTGTTCGTGTCTGAGGTCCTTCTTCACAACTGTCCGAGCCACTCCTTTGGCTTTCTTGATGTTGGTGGCCTCCTCTAGGATTGAGTACATCTTTGGTCTGAGACCGACGAACTCGGCTATCGAACGGCCATTGCACTCGTCTTTGAATTTACCGACCACCTTTTTATTCGCAGTCGAATGGTTGGGGTGGTCACGTGGATAATCAGAGAAGTCGTACCAGTCAGGGTGGGCCTTCATGTCTGCGTACACATCCTCAGTCTCCACCTGAAGTAGAAGGAGTCAGTATCTGTGTAGCAGAGCTGGAGTCTTTTACCGTATTGGGGTTTAAGCCGGTTGTACCAGAAGTCGTACATGAGATGCTTGGATAGGTCCAGGATGGCCTGCCCACAATAGACGGGTTTATTCAGCTGGACCTTGTTCTTGATGCTGTGCACCGCCACCAGTACGCCGTTGAAGATTCTACACGATTCGTAGTTGGGGCTGGCGATTAATTTTCGGAGTCGATCAGTCTCGGCGCCTCTGACAAGGTTGACTCTGATACGCTTGCGAACATTCTCCATACTCTTCCCGAAGACGGCATTGTTCATCAGCTTGAAGAAGTCCTTCTCAAATTCCGATTTGGCTTGGGCTCGTAGAGAGGTGTTCATCTCTATGTAGGGCTTCATCCATTGGGACTGACTGAACTTGATGGCTCGGTGGATCTGGGTGACCTCTAGACCGAGGCTGTGATAGAGTTTGAGATTGCGGTAGTGGACGACATATCGCTCCTTGTTGTGGAGGTGAGGTACCAGCTTTGTCTGCTCCGTGAACTTACCCCCCAGTTTGTTCTGGAGCTCGTGCTGATAGCTGCTCAACCAGGCCTCTGGGATGGTCATGGTTTCTGGAGCTAGTGGATAGTCGCTGTGGGCTTCATGTAGATGTGCTGGGTACTTCATGTCAACCTCAACAAGCCATCCCTCTGGGGCGTTGTCGGGGGTGTTGAGTACCTCCTCGAGAGATTGATTGGCCCATTGGAACCCGCCGGTGGGGAGGTATTCCATCATGGCCCATCCATACAGGTTATTTGCATCGAGGTACATGATCCATGAATTGGGTGTTGTGGGGTCATAGTCTGAAGTCTTGGGGTTGTTGGCCTTAGCATACCGCTTGGAGACCATGGCCACACCCCCACGGAGACCCTTCTCAAAGAGGAGGTGCATGTCCAAGTCGGTTAGGGAGCTCGAGTTGCACCTTCGTCTTTTTTAGGAGTGCGTCCCATGCCAGGCCGGGTGCACTGATGTAGTGGGCTGGGTCGAGCTGATATACCTCCATGCAGGTGTCTCGGAATGCCTCGAACATATCAGCCAACAGACCGACGTCTGTTTTCAGGTATAGGTCGTGGTAGCCTCCGAGTGTTTTGCAATCGAGCTCCTGCCACACTTTCTGGGCGTGGGCATAGTCAGAGTCACTGATTCCTTCTCGAGTGAGCTTGCTGTAGAATGCCTCTTTGGGTGGTAGGCGGTCCTCTGCAAAGCGCTCGAAGCTGTCCATATATTCGTAGGGGTATACACCCTTACGGAGAAGGAGGTGTGACTGGCTCTGGCTTAGCGTGGTCCTGAACTTGCTCATTAAGACAGCCCAGGGGGTGTGCTTCTCAGTGTTGCACGTCTCACATCTTGAGATTATGTCATTACCTCTACGTGTCAGAGCCATTGATTTGCCACAGTGTGTCAGCTCGCTGAGGTTCCCTACCAGGGTGTCTAGAGAGCTATTCATGAACTGTAGGCTGTCAATGAATTGCAGCTGTCCGATGGTGAAGGAGGCGTACTTCTCTAGGGTGTTTGGTATGCAGGTGATTGTTGTGTTGTCTACTTGTTTGGTTTGCCATTGGCCATTTTTCTTCTTCTTGTAGACTGTTCTTTTTCCCCAGTCCAGACGGCCAGCCGCTTGCATGATGATGTGGGAGTCGTATCCTCTGAGGTTGTGAAAGACTACAGGTATCCTCAGCTTGTCTCTATTGATGCGCCATGCTAGATTACAGACATTGTGGGCTGCACCCCGGTATTTGCCTGTAATATGGCAGTGGTCTCTCACCTTGTCCTCCTCCAGCGGCTCTTTACAGATGTGGCAGGTGGTGGCGGAGGCAAAGTCTTCACGGTCTTTTTGCCCCAGCACCATCAGAGCTGGCCGCTGTAACTTGTGGTGGATGGTGGCCTGCTCTTGTCCCAAGCGTTTGAGGAATTCATCGGCAGCATCCTCCCCCCGATATACGACTGGGTTTGTGGTGAGGCCGTCGCAGCGTACAATGGTGTAGCCGAAGCCGCAGGGGGGCTGCTGGGCAAGTTGTCGCGTGTTGCTCTGGCTTGGATCCATTGCCGCGCCATGTACGGGAACGTTCAACGTCTCAAAGTCTGCGTATATGATGTATGGCACCCTCATCTGTTTCTGGAGGGCCTTGAAATTCATCTTTCCCTCTTTAGGCATGACATTCACCTGACAGGCTGTGTTGATACCTTGACAGAGTGGCACATGTTGGTCCAAGGTTTCCTGAGAGGAGTGTACATGGAGACAGTTGAGACATGGATACTTCTTACCCTCATGTTTGCTGTTTACAGAAGCCGCCCCACATCCTTGACCCAGACATAGTGTCTATTCTCATCCTTGCGTAGGAGCATGAGGTTGATTTGGGTGCGCTGGAGTTTGTTGGTTCAGAGTATGGTCGGTCCTTCTTTCCACCCAAAGACCCGGATGGCTATGGTAGGATTCTGTTTTTCAAACTTACCAATGCTGGTCAGCTGCACTGGGAACTCGATTCCTTCAAAGTTTAGCTCTCCCAGGTGGGCGCTATAATTGTTGAGCCTATCAGGATGCTCGCCATGTGCTACTGGGTAGAGCGCTGAGAGTATGGCCCATTCAAAGCAGCGGTTGTCCTCATTCTTTACATTCACAACACTACGCGGTGGAATGAAGCTGGGTGTTGCGAAGTAGCTAGAGCCTCGGAATGGTTGGTATTTTACTATGTAGAGGTCGAGCTGCACACACTCATCATAGTGCCAATCCGAGCCCTGTTCGGTGAAGCATTCACTGTCAGCGAATATCTTGGCTATGGCAAGGTCCAGCCCCTCATCAATATCCCCCTCATGCAGTACTTCATAGTTCCTGCTTCCGTGGGCGGCGATTGCTGTAATCTGTTCGCCTTCTGGGGTGGTACGATAGTATTTTAGATGGAAATACAGCTGCATTTTAACGCTGCCATAATCCCCCAACCCTTTTACCACCAGAGCTTTGATAGCGGGCTCCATCGAAATCATAAATGTTGCAGGCTCTTCATAGTCGCTACCTTCTGGGATGATTGCTTCATATTTTCTCAGGCTCCCCTCAATCTCCCGGACGAGTTTCAATTCAGGTGCGTTGCGAACGAATGCGGCCATCCTCTCATCTGCTTCTTCTCGCACACTATCAACTCGGGCAAGGAACTCTGCTTCGAGGTCGGTGTGGCGTTGAGCACGCTGCCGGGCGCGGTGTCGTCGCTCGGCGACGATCGCGGCTCGGTCCGCGGCGGTACCATGTACAAATCTCAGAGCGGTGGTAATCCCTGCTTCAAGTCGTGCCCCATGTAGATTGGGGTTCTTCTCGAGCAGGGAGGCCCAAGCCATCTCGCGCGCTCTGGATATTTCCCCCTCAAGAACGGCCTTCCTCCTCCCACTGTATGGCATGCCATACTCGCGGGCTTGCTGTTTCAGCTGAACCAGCGTAGGCATGGCTAAATACACAGATCCGTCATTCTCTAACAGGTAACCGTGTACGTACACTGATGACTTCACATCTCTCTAATTGAAAGTTCAATCCACTATAATCTTAGCAATTCGTCGAATCTCTGCAATATAGTCCTTTACATTCTCTTCATACAAGATTCGGTGATACTCCTTGTCATATCCACATTCTTTACATAGTTCTAGGTGGTTGTTGACCCCCTTCCCACATTTCCGACATGGTTTAATAAATGAACCCTTCCGTATTAGCACTGCATGGACTTTGCAGTAGTCCCTCATACAGCTACGATTGCAGGGCTCTGTGGAATGTAGCCGTAGCCACTTACAGTTGTTCTTCGCGGTGCGCATCTTGGTATGTCTGTGGATGATACCCTCTAAATCGGCGGCTCGGTCACCTGTAGGCGACCCGTGCGTGCGCTCCGGGAGGATGGCGCCCCGGGGCCTAGGGGGGTGGGGCCCCGGGGGGTTGGAGCCTTAGGGGGCTGTTGTTTTGGTGCTCCTGTGGTGCCCCGACCCTTTTGGCCCCAAACCGCCATTGTACATCTACTACAAGTTAATCGGTACAATTATCTCGGAACAGTCATAACACCTGATGGGAGATGCCTTGAAGAGATTAGAACAAGAATCACCATGGCGAAAGTAGCCTTTAGCAAGATGAAAAACATACTGACCAATAAAAAGATGTCAATTGAAATGAGAAAAAGAGTGTTAAGATGCTACATAGAGCCTGTTCTTTTGTATGGATGTGAAACTTGGACAATGAGCAGTCAAGCTGAAAAACATCTGATGGCTGCAGAAATGTGGTTTCTGAGGAAAATGCAAAGAATACCATGGACAGAAAGAAAAACCAATGACCAAGTACAACAGGAGACAAATGAAAATCATAAATAGATTAGAGAAATTAGACGTAGACAGTCAACATTTTTTTGGACATGTTATGACTAGAAATGTATTGGAGAACTTGGTGACAAATGGCAAGATCAAAGGAAACAAATCAAGGGGAAGACCGAGAAGTAAATACCTGGATGGCTTGGCCACATGGCATGGTCAAGACAGGAACACTGAGCTGATCCACGACTCTGGTGATGGAGTGAAATGGCGAGTCATGAACACCCACCCTTTCTGGCATGGCACATGATTGAACTATAACAAGACAGTGTGAACTATAACAAGACAGTATATAGTATCGTCACAAGCCACAGGGCAGATGAAATAGAGGGAGACCTAACATTACACGAAGAAGACAAACATAATGAGGTAAATCAAATGGGGGGGGAGGGAGGAGGGGTCTGAAAGAGAGGATCAACTTCATCGCACCAGGTTTTATCCTATTTTACTCAGTTGTTTAGTTAATTAGCCGCGGTTCCAACTTCATGGCAACGGGTCATCCCCATTATGCTCCGTTCCTGTGCCAGTGAATATCACACAAAATGCTCCTCACTGCCTAATGTGAAAAAGTGGAACAGGCAGGAGTCTCGACAAGCCAACAGCCCTTCACAGGTACACTGTGCATAATGCCACCATCAGAATGCAAAAACAAAAGTCATCTTCGAAAAATACAGTTCATCGTTAATGGAAATTGGCAGTCACCAGAAAGACTTCATTGACCCGGGTTTTACCCCACACGGCTCGGTCTGTTTCCGCAAGGCGACCTGCCGAAAGTGCCGCACAAAGCACGAACGTCGTAGCTCCAGCAACAACTCCCAGGAGTCTCCTGACAAATGCACTCGTGAACCGATAAAGCAAACCAGTCAATTCAGTGACAGCCGGCCATTGTTTGGAAAATGCAGTTCACTGTGCAAACTACAGTTGACAGATGTAAAAGCATTCCACACGAATCTCACAGCTCACAGTGTCGTGCCACGCACTCACTCAGTAGCAATATAAAATGACCCAAAGTAGTGCAGAATTACAGAATTACGACACATACAGGACGTTGTGGGGATTAGCCTTCATCAGCAAACAAACACATTCTCAAAACACAACATACAGTTAGCTTCTTTGATTCGATGTCGTGATCGGGCGGCCAGGTCATGTGACCCGACGGCCGCGTGTCTTGCTGCCGAAAATTTGACCCGATTCCTAACGTGGTCATATTTTTGCTTAAATTCCGAAAATCGCGTGATTTTGACGGGCTATAAATAGGCCAGTATTGTGAACCATCAAAATGAGAAATCAAAATGATTAAACAAGCAGTGGAAAATATGATAAACAAAGAGGAGTTCACAACGAATACTACCAGCGTTAATGGAGAAAGCGAAGAAGGGCCCGATCATACTTCAGGAATACACTGAACTAGCAACAAGATGTTACAGGAACAAGTGAGGAAGACAGCGAAACATCGAGAACTGAAGAGAACAATAACCAATCAAAAACAGAATACAACACGACCATGAAAAAACAACATAGAATAGTAAAATGGAACTGCAGAGGCATGAAAAAAACCTCCCCAGCACCATGGAACAACTAGGGAGGAAAATAGTATCTATGCCTGCAGGAAACATTCTGAAACCAAAGGACAGCTACAAATGCAAGGCTTTAAGATACTCAGGACGACAGGACAGAAACACAGGAGAGGAGTCGCCCTACTCATACAAGACATCTACAAATATTAGGAAAATGGAACATTCAGGACAACCAACTCGAGGAATCACAGCGGAGATTGCGAGTAAACCAACAACCTAACCATAATTAACGTATACTGCCCTAAAGGAAAAATAGAAGAAGAAGACCTAATAGAGATAAAGAACAGAATCAAAACATCAACAATAATAGTCGGCGACTTCAACTGTGCCACCCAGTGTGGGGGATCAAGAAACAGCGTAGCGGGAACAAAATGATCGAATTATAGACAGTAAACCAGCTAACAGTGCTAATGACTGGTCGATGACACGAATAGACCCCAACCCGAGAAGATACGACACAGCAATCGACGTAAAATAGTAACAACGGGCCTAACAAGGAGCCATGAAAGTAAAAGAAGACACCAACAGCGATCACCTAACGATAATCATCGACCAACACGAGAGCACAGAAGAGTAAGGAAGTAAAAACCGACCTTCCACTTCAGAACGCGAAATGGAGCAGTTTAGAGAAGAACTGGAGGGGATGGAGATAGAACAGACAGAAGGTGAAGATATAGACAAATACACAGAAAGAATCACTAACAACATCCTACAGGCCGCGGTAAAAACACATCCCCAATAGAAATATGCCTGCATACCTGACAGCGGCCACACAGAGAACGCGAACAACAGGAAAACAATGGAACAACAACCAGCTGGTGGTGGAACCAGAGCTGCACAGAGAGAGCTGGAAAAAAGAAAGAAGGCGCTCCAACAATACAGAAGAATAAGGACAGACGAAAACTACAACGATACAAAATTCAGAGGAATGAAGCCAACAGACTGATAACCAAAGCCAAAGAAACAGCATGGAAAACGTACTGCCAGAAATTGTCACCAGACACACCCACAAAAGAAGTATGGAGCAATAAAAGCTATACAAGAAAACAAACAACAGCAATATTCCAACATATAATACCAACACTAGCAGTAACAGACAAAGAAAAAGCAGACGCGTTCGGCAAATACTTTACGAGTCTGCTCAACATGTCACTAGGAAAGCAGGAAAACAAAGACGAGAAAAATACGCTGAGAGGTGGAAGAACTGCAACAAGAAATAGAGGACTTCTACATGGACGCAGACATAACTACTGACGAAGAATATCAGCAATCAGGAAAAGACGACACAGCAGCAGGGTCAGACATCCTAAACTATACAATACTGAAAAGGATACCAAGAAAACAATAGAGACAATAACAGCTCTCTACAACAAAGTGTGGCACACGGGACAAATACCAGCACATGGAAGAAGGCGACAGTTATACCAGTCAAAAAGCAGTTCAAGAACTCACAAGAATCGAACTCAACAGACCAATATCCCTGACATCACACCTCGGAAAAATTATGGAAACAGTCATCATAAAAGAATCACACACCACCTGGAGAAAAACTGACTAATTAGCGACACTCAGTCAGGGTTTAGAGCCAACGAAGCGCAATTGACCAAATAATTAGCTAGAAACCACGTAAAAGGGCATTCAACAAAGAGAGAAACGATAGCAGTATTTTTAGATCTGGCTAAAGCATATGACCAATGCTGGAGACAAGCAGCTCTGATCAAAATCAACAAAATAGGGATAATAGGCAGGACATATCGATATATCGAAACTTCCTACAGACAGAAGCTTCACCGTAAGAATAAAAATGAGGAATCCAGAACCTATGAGCAAGAAAACGGAATACACAGGGATCGGTAATATCACCACAATATTCACAATATATAAATGACCTAGATGAAGAAAAACTAGAAGACAGGATAGGGATATCGCAATTCGCCGACGACTGTGCAATAGAGAAGCGGAAGACACATAAAACCACAAGAGACCGACTACAACGGCAACTAAACAGAACCTGCCAAATGGATGGAAAAATGGGGCTTCCAGATCAACACAGACAAAACAGTCAGTATGATATTCAAGCGAAAAGAAACGAAACTACACGGACGGGATTCAAGATCCAAGGGAAGAATAAAGAAAACAAAAAACACAAGATTCCTCGGGATGTACACTAGTACGAACAACTAAGTTGGAGAAACATATAGACCAGACAGTCGAAAAAGGCAAAAGACATAAATATTCTAAGAGTAAGTAAAGGCAGTGGATGGGGAGCCCATACAAAAACGATGCTAATGCTATAAAATCTCTGATCAGAGGAAGAATAGAATACGGAAGCATAGTATACGACGCTGCACCGGAACACAACAAACAAGACTGACTCAAACAGACCAAGCGCTGGGCATTATCCTAGGAACAGGCAAGCAAACACAAGGGAAGCCCTAGAGGTAGCACTAGGAGTACTTCCACTACAACTGAGAAGAAAGCAATTAGTGTACAACTACTGGATGAAGGCTGCGAAGGATACAAGACACCCCGCGTTCTGTGCATTCGAAGAAAACAGAAGCAAATGGGGAGGAATCCCATACAAAAGACACAAACACCAGCAGGATGGACAGCGGCACAAGAGATGAACGCGGACGAGAAAACTAGCGAGGGCACTGGCACGAACGGAAGTTCACAGACAAACAACACCCCAATGGGAGCTAGAACTACCATTGACGGATACGACACTCGCGAGCATAATTAGTAATCAACAGAGGACAGGGAAGCCAAAGACATAGCGGAGGAATACATAAGACAAATAAGCACGGACAACCTCACTATCTACACAGACGGGTCAAGAACGAGAATGGGGAGGTAGGGGCAGGGAGTAGTAGTACCATACCGGAACATTCAAAAGGAGTACAAAATAACAGACAATACATCGGTATACACGGCAGAACTAGTAGGCATTATGAAAGGACTAGAAATAGCAACAGAGAACCCCCCTATAAAACTAACTATACTGACGGACTCACTATCTGCAGTACAAGCGCTAGGCAACCATTCTAAAGTGAACAGACAAGATCTGAAAGAGAAAATACTAACACTAACAACAAAACTAAGAAGTATGGGATGCCAGGTCACAATTGTATGGATACCAGCACACAGAGGGATAACTGGCAATGAGAGGGCAGACAGGGCCGCAAAACGCGGGAAAAGCAGCCAGAATATAGTAAACACAGGACTCGGCATTCTGGAGGCAAAAAGCATTAACAAACAACAAGTAATCGACAAATGGAAAAACAATGGAGAGACAGCAATAAAGGACGACACGCCTACCACATGCTCAGAGAACCAAGTTTGAAAAGTCAAGTGAAAGACAACACAAAACTACCAACGTACAAGAAACTATGGAGATTGAGAATCGGGAACTGGAAAGATAAAATCACCCGACCACTTTGTATTGATTGCCTGGAGGAAAACACTATAGAACACTACCTACTATCGTGCACAGCCTATGCCCAGGAACGCAGGGACCTAGTAGAATACTTCCAAACAAGAAATACGACGATGACGATGAAGGAATGCCTACAGGTGGAAGGCGACAAAGAAATACAAAAGCTTACAAAACAATTCATTGCAAGAACAGGGAAAGAAATATAACCAACATAAAATAAAGCCAACAGCAAAATAAAAATACAGTGAGGAAACACTCGACCACACGAAAACCAGACAATAGGAAATATATAGGGATGCATTAAAACTCTCAAATGGCGGACAATAGAGAGACGAAACAACCCTCTTCGACGCGGGAGACAAGGAGAAGGGTGGAAATTGCCCCAACGATGGAGAAGACGATGGGAAACCTTCCTGACGATGGATAAGAGGGACGTGCAGGAAAACCCCTCCGGCGCGGGACAAGAGGAGACGGTAGGAAACCTCCCCAACGATGGACAAGAGAGACGATACAATCCGACCCCTATGCTTGACAAAAAACCGTTGAACCAAGAAAATAAGCCCAGTCGATAACAGGCGCCCCCCCCCCTCCCCAGGACAAGCCCAAGAAAACAGATGAAAAAAGACAGCCCCACCCCAGCCCCCAAGGTCAGCTCTGGAAAAGAAGACATCAAACGAGAGGGATGGGCAAACCGATAATGATAGCAGACACACCAGCAACAACGACAAAAGCAAAAAGCAAAAAGGATGGCAAAAAAGAGGAACTCGGCCAGACAGGCAGTAATAGAAGCTGTCTAACGCACAAAAGACCATAAAACCTATACCGCACTATGAACCACCACAACTATAACCAACGTCATTGAGACGGGTTGAACGAGGTGGAAAGTTTCTTTTTTTTTCGACAAATCGGAATCGGAACCATGCGGTCTAGTCTCAAACACATGTGCTCTGAAGGCTTTTCGTTGGTAACCATCATTGTTGTGTAATTCCAAGTATTGAGGTAAGTTCACGTATGTACAGATTGTTGCTTAAGTCATATTTAGATTAATGTTAGTAATAATTGAATTCTCCATCCACTTTTATATCTTGGTTGAAAATTTCATTACTTCAAACGAACAGCATGATTTATAGTAGCTGTTTGAAATTGATCACGTCAGCTGGTCTCAAGCGAAAAAATCGGCAGCCATTGTTTAAGCCCGTTATTTATTGAAAAGTTCGTTGCTGAAGTCATATTTAGATTAATATGTGTAATAATTGAATTCTTTATCCACTTTTATATCTCTGTGTAAAATTTCATTATTTGGAATAACTGGCATGATTTACAATAGCTGTTTGAAGTGGATCACATCAGCCTGTCTCAAGAGTAAATATATCGGCAGCCATCTTGCCTTATTATTTTCCTTCATTTTAATCAGATATTTTGCTTGTCAATGTTTACACCATTTATTTAGTTAACAGTTCGTTGCTAAAGCCACATTGTGGTTAATATTAATAATAATTAATTAATTCTCCATCCATTTCTATATCTCTGTGTAAAATAGATTATAAATAGCCTGATTAATTAATTAATAAATATGACCCTATAATTATACCTCTCCCCTGCCCCTCCCCCTTTTTCTTTTTAATTTTATTTCTCTTCCTTATGCATCAAATTTTCAAACTGAGGTAATTATCATCATCATCATCATTGCAGTGCACCATCATAATCGTGTTGTAATTCTTTTTGCAGAAATTATGTGTATGGCATCTAATAAAATCAATAATCTGTTTCATATTTGCTGAAAATAAAGCACTTACATGCCTTACACAGTTGAATGTTTGAATAAATATGTTTGAATAAGAAGATTTATTTATTCTTCTCATCCTGTCCTTATGCCTTAATGTAGTCACCATGCCAAGGGTCTTCTTCTCCGTGACTATGTTGTGTTTTGTGAATGTATATGTATTTGTTTGCTGATGAAGGCTAGTCGTCACAACGTCCTTGTATTGTTTGTAATTCTGTTCTGTAAAGCTGCATTACTTTGTGTTATTTTATATTACATTTCCACAGCTTTACCCCAGTTCCACTTATTCTTATTTTTGTTTTTTTATTTTAAATATTTTTTTAAATTAATTTTTTTAATATTTTGATTAATTCTTATTCTTTATTTATATTTTAAAGGTGATCTACGAAGGTTTGACAGACCCAATGTGTCCTACTCCACTTGCAAGTGCTTTATGCTGTACTCATCGCTTCCTCACCGGACCATGGATGCAGAGATTTTACGGAGACAGAAAAAGACACTTCGATGCAGTAAGCATTTTCATGTTTTAAAAAAAAACATGTTCTTTTAGTTGCAGTCTTGTATATTATATTATTGCTACAACAAACAAATATGTTAGTAGTTAGTAGTTTTATAATAGCAAACAGATGACATGCTTACAGAAATCAAATGAAATATTTTGTTTCCACTTACCTTCATAAAATAATCCACAATGAATCACAAATGAAGATAAAGCACTTATTATATCCACCAAATATTAATATAAAAGCAATTGGATAAGATGTTTTTAGTTTTACTAGATATATATGATTACAACATTGCCTTCGTTAAGAATATTTCTTTCAAAAGGAGACAGAAATTTGTTTACAAGGGAGATTTGCAGACGTCACCGGAAGGTTTTAATGACAAATAACATGTGTATTAGTTTTTTTAATTAGTAATAGTAATACTAAAATAAATGTTTTGCATATCCTTTACAGGACATCACTGTCAACATCAGCATCTTTCAGCTGTATGTTGATTTCTTGGCAAGATTACGCTCAGTAGTTTGCCATTGCTTTCTGAGCGGCCGGCTCAGTTATCCCGCAAGTCACCGGCGGAGGTCGAACCGCTCCCAGCTCTCGCCTTGCTACGAGACTCTGCGTGATAAACGGGATTACGGAGAAAGTGTTGTAACCCCTCGGCCAGAGAGACCGGCTCTAGTAATACTACTACTATTAATTAGCATAACTATTAGTTAATAGTTTGTTGTTTCTTTTTCTTTTCCAGGTTGGCAGGATGCTATCGTTAGAGAGTAGAAACAGGTGAAGTTGAAACTTGCTGTTGCTATCTAGATCTTCATTATATTTGATAAGTTGATGTGCAATATATATAATTAATTAGCTGCCATTTTTAATTTTAATTAGTAATAGAGCATATTTATAAAATCATAACATGGTCTTTTGATTTGTTTTATCAAACTGAAGGGGGGAAAATACATTCATTATTTAATGTTTAAAAAAAAAAAATTTATTCAATTTTTTTTTTGGCTCACTCGCTGGCTTTGAACTCGAGCGTAGTCCGTACACATGACTTCTAGTGCACTCAAGTGAACTTTGCACGTGGATTAGCTTCCCCTATTGCCAGTGTCCCTCGCTATCAGGCGAACCCACTCCAACTTCGGAGATACATAATTGGTCTTTCAAGATTCGTTAACAAAGTTTAAATTTTTAAACTTAATTATTAATTAATTAATTGGCAGCCATTTTAAAATTAAATTAGTAACAAAACATATTTACAACATCACAACATGGCCTTTTTATTTCTTTGATCAAACTGAAGGGAAAAATATTCATAATTGGCATTTTAAGGTTCGTTAGCTAAGTTTAATCATTATTAAATAATTAACTAGCGGCCATTTTGAATTTTAATGAGTCGTTATTGCATAACATCAAACATGTTCTACCTAGGCAGTTAGGCCTCGCTGTTCCGAACGAGACAATATATAGTTGCTATGGGGTTTCCTCAAAACTAAAGAAGTTATAGTAGTTTTAAACACATTGTAAACAATTGTTGTTTCTGGGCAGCAAGTAAAAATCATGACTGCATGTTCGGAGCGTTGGCAGATGGCTATGTCCCAGTGTTGACCGGATTTTGCCTTATGCAGAAATGTGTGGCTGCTGGGCTTCTGGTTGACTGCCACTACCATCGACGATGAACTGTATTTCGTGGACTGTGTGGGTGAACATCTAGGAAACATCCAGATGGGAAAATGACTGCCGATTCCATCAGAAATGAACTGGGTGTTTTGTGGGGGACTATTGTGTTGGCATTCTGGTGGCGGCATTATGCACAGTGTATCTGTGCGGGCTGTTGTTTGTCGAGACTCCTGTCTTTTCCACTTTTCACATTGGGCAGTGGGGAGCATTTTGTGTGATATTCACTGGCACAAGAACGGAGCATAATGGGGATGACCCGTTGCTGTGAAGTTGGAACTGCGACTAACTAACTAATTACTAACTAAGTAAAAATCAATCAGATTAGTATTTTCCCATATTTTCCATATTATCACATAATTTGACACAAAGCTGGATATCTCGGCTTAGAATCAACATACAGACTTGAATGAGGTACCGTTGGAAAGCATTTTTCAGGTCCTATTCAACTGTCCAGAGGTAATCAAAACCAAACCAATTTGTAAAATGTCACTAAAGTACCTATCTGCTTAATAATTAAGCAGACTGGTAACTTTAAGCATTTCATTAATCATGTGTAAATAATGAATCCTGTACTGAATTTCTCAACAATGAAGAGGAATACTTATTATTTGAAGAAGATGTCTTCATGTGATGTAAGTATATTTTTAATATATCTTGTTACTGGGCAATGTTTGGCTTTATTTTGGCTTTTTTTAATTTCGTGACGTTTTTTTTTTTTATCACGGCGATCTGGTCACCCTGTTCGGAACGCGGGGCTGGTCGCTTGGCCACCGAGCCCCCCCCCCCCCCCCCCCCCCCCCCCCCCCCCAGGGTACAGTGATATAGTATGACGATATTCAACAACATTAAACCATACATGAATGATGTAGTAAAATATTCAACATTACCAATCTGAGAGTGTGTTTTGGTTCAACATTCAGCAAAAACTCGCCGCCATTTTTCCAACTCAATCAATCAATCATGTGCCATGCCGGAAAGCGTGGGCGGTCATGACTCGCCATTTCACTCGATTTTTTCAACTGCAGAAGGTAAAATAAATACTCAGAGATCCTCTCAAGCGGTCAATATCATTACCGAAACAATAATCACAGTACCGAGAAACAAATTGACAGGCATTCATTGGCACTCACATAAATAAGCACAGCTCTTGTAATCTGCCTGCTTTTCGTAGTTTTGTGCATTTGTGAATTGACTCTCTACATTGCATGTTTACAATGTTCCCTATAACATTAAATGTGTGTGTATTGCGTGAACACGTGGGGGTGGGGGGGGGCCAATGAGTCTGGTCTTTTCTCGATGGTCTGGTGTCCGCCTCTGGTGCTGGAGGTCCCAGGGTTCAAGTCCGGGAGATCTTTTTAGCGTGGACTCTAGTAACAAAATTTCCCCTGGTCTCTGGGTATTGAGATCGGACGCCCGTATGTATTGTTGCGCAAGTACAAAATCCCTTGGCAGTTGGAAATCGAAATAGAGTAGCCTAACGGAGGTGCACAGGCAAAATTTCGAGTTAAAAATCTATCCAAAGTATTTCAGGATCCTCGCCGGTGCTACGGAGTTCGTGCACTGAGCTGAGATTCTCCGGACTCGGGCTTGAGTTAGGAGTAGAACGGAGCACTATGGCATTTTCCACCCATGCATATGCATTGCACATTTAAACTCGTCATTTATGCCAATATACGTACCTTATGGGGGGGGGGGGGGGTCTTTGAGCCTGAGGAATTAAGGCCGCCTGGCTAGTTCAGTCGCCGCGAACTGTGCAGGTTAGGATTTTCTTTTTTGCCCCCGACAGAAAAAAATCCTACACCTTACCAAGGATTCGAATCCGGGTCTCCCGAAAGAGAATCCGGCGTTCTAGCCACTCGGCCAGCCGCTTTTATTGTTTAAATGTCAGCTTACATTATATTTTTCGCGTGAGAAATCTTCGTTTCCTTCAAGTGCACTCTGAAGTCTCACTATGTGTCCTTAAATGGAACTCGTGCAGGCCAAAATAATGTTCTCGGCTCTGCATATTTTGGATGCTCTTTCAACACATGCCGTCATGTTCGCAATTCCACAGCTACACTCACCAGTCTTACCTATCTCTAGCTCGTTTACACGAGTGGCTATGGTGTGTTAAGAGGCAAAATAAGTGCCCGAGGATTCATAGCGAAGCTTAAAGGACAGTACAGTAGTTAGTGCAAGAATTGCTCCGTGTCGAAGGGTTTACAGACGCAATTCATAATCCCGCATATCACGTTTGAAGCGCAGCTGCTGTCGATTTGGAAGCAGGTCCCCTTGCATTGGTTTTTATAAAACGGTATGAATGCATGTCGTTCAGAAAGAAATGGCAAACTATTGAATGTAAACTTGCCAAGAAACCACAAACAGCCAAAGATTGCTGGGACTGAAGGCGATGTCCTGTAAAGGATATGCAACTAACGTTTAGTGTGTGTGTGTGTGCGCGCGCGCGCGCAGGATTGTAACGGGCTCATGATTGTAACGGGCTCACCGAGCTTGCTGAGCAGAGTGAAGACAGGTATATTTGGAGCAGAGTGGAATGAGTCCAATAAAACATCTAAGATATGACGTATTCCATGCATTACCCTTCCAACCCGGAATGCTGCTGGGTTGGGAAATGAGCACGCCAACAAATTAGCTGAACCTGCACCACTGGGTGCACGATAAAGCTAGATGTGACCGGGACCATTTTGGGATGGTTTATATAATGTGAAAGGACAGATACATCACCATTGCCTGAAGAGAACGGTGCGGTAGGAAGTGATCAGAGGATATGGCCGATATTCTGCTCTCCGAGGAAAGACCTGATGGACACATAATCAGATTACCTCTGAAGTCGGAGTGGGTTCGCCTGATGGCATTGGACACTGTTAATAGTGAAAGCTAATCCAAACGCAAAATTCAGTCCAGAACTACCAGTAGTGTGTATGGACTACACTTGAGTTCAAAGCTAGCGAGCGCCAAATAAAAAATGGTACCATTAATATTGGGATTCTTCGCTGGTTGTTGAAGATGAGGACGGAGCGCGTATAGGAAAATATCACGAGTGCTGTGATGTCGGTTATTGACCCAATCCAGCTAACCATCTTCTACGTTCCTATTTCGAATAAATTACGTCACACATAGATATGCATTCCAAAGGTCAGTTTGTAACGGGCTGTTTCTACACGTAGTACTATAAGTGCTGTTTACAAACCTCGTGGCCTCAGCATAAGTTATGTCTATATCAGACTGAGGTATTCTTCCACCTACCTTTACCAGTTGAAATCCTTTTCATTTCCACCTATGAGGGTAGGTCAGAAAGTTATGCACCACAATTATTATCCCTTTAACCGATAATAACACACACACATACAATTTAGACCCAATGTTCATTCACATGTGCAGCAAACAATTCTACTTATCAATATAATCCCTATAAACTTTAACGGCTTTACGCCATCTTGAAACAAGAACATGTATCCCAGATCTATATCACATTTTGTCCTATTCTCGTATCCATTTCTTCACTGCATTAATCACTTCCTCATTGTCTTCAAACTTTGTCCCACGGATATCATTCTTAAGGGGACCGAAAAGATGGAAATCAGATGGTGCCAGGTTTGGACTGTAAGGTGGGTGGGGCAGTACATTCCACCACATGTTGTCGATGCCGCCCCCCCCCCCCCCTTAATTTGCAAACTTGTGTGTGGACGCGCGTTTTCGTGAAGGCGAAGCAGTTGCTCTCGATTATTGTGAGGCCTTATCCTACAGTAACGAAGATTGAGTTTTGTGAATGCTTTGATGTAAATTTCCGAATTGATGGTTCCACCTTTTGGCAGCACATCCACGAGAATAACCCCATCAATGCGCCCCCCCCCCCCTCAAGAAAAAAACATAGGGAGTATGAATTTTCCGGCCGATGGAGCAGTTTTAAATATTTTTTCTCGCTGGCGATTAAGGATGATGTCACTCCATTAACTGATTTATTTGGTTGTTTCGGGATTTGAAATTTAAATATTGAGCACAACCCACAACTGGCAACGCTGATCGTATTCTGGTATGTACCTAAGGCCTATCCACGTACATATTGACGTACCAGAAAACGATCAGCGTTGCCAGTAGTGGGTTGTGTTCAATATTTAAACTCCATTAACTGTCTTTTTGTCTCGAGCTCAAATGACTGGACCCAAATATCGTCTCCTGTCACAATGTTTGACAAAGTAAGAACATCCCTATGTGTCTCGAACCGCCACAAGAACTCCAAACAAATTGTTCTCCTTTGGGCCTTATGGTCCTCTGTGAGTGTTTGAGGAACCCATCTTGCACAGACCTTTCAATATCCTAGGTTTTTCAATATGTCAACCGCACTACATTTGCTCATTAAAAGTTGCATGGACAATTGTTGAATTGTGATTCGCCTGACTCGGCGAATCATAATGTCTGCACGTTCCAACATGATCCAGCAGTGAGTGGCTGTCAAGAGGAAGTCAAGAGCGCTTCTTATCAGCCAGCTCTGCATCTCCACTTGCAGAAATCAAAACTCTCTGCACTCAGCTGCTAGTTGTGCTTCTATGGACTGCAAAAGTGACATAAACGGCACACAAATGTTTGTGAATGTTAACAATAGTTTCTCTCACTGCGATCAAAAATTCTATAGCAACCCTCTGCTTGTAACGTACGCCATTAATAGCTGTCATTTCAGCGGTTTCGTGTCGCGGTTAGAATTGATTTAGAAAGGTGCATTTGACATACACCTTCAAGAGATTGTATACTTAAATTGGTGCAAATGTAATGCTTTTATATTTATTATTTGCTGAGATAATAGTTAGTTAGTTAGTTAGTCGAAAGATCAACCTCATTACACATCGAACCATTCAGTCCAAAAGTGCTCGGATCCCCATCTCAACAAATTCCGCAGCGTGTAGCGGCTCACGACACCAGTTCTGTCTCATCTCATCATGTTCCTCTTGTACCTTGCGGTGTCGAGGTGAAGTATAAACGTCGTTAGAGTGCCCGATTATGGGCTTCATATATCGATATTCCTATGGACTCTGCTATTCCCTCCGTCCAACGTTTACGTGGTCGGCCTCTTCCTCTGTTTCCATCTGGTCTGTACATCATCGCTTGGTGTGGTATGCTGTTGACTGGTAACCTACTTGCATGGCCAAACCATTTGACTTGCTGCTTTCTAATAAAATCTAGTGCTGCCTTTAACCCCCACTTTAGTCCTGATTTCTTCATTTCTGATTTTATCTCTTCTTGATACGTTGAGTATTCTTCTCAGGAACCTCATTTCTGTTGTTGTGATTTTTCTTTTCCCTTTTTCTGTCATTGTCCACGTTCTGTGTTGGTTTATTACTCTTCTTTGGCTCCCTGCGTAAAGTTCTTGTTCGGCCACACGTTTTTAACTTGCCGTTCTCGCAGCCTGACCATGGTTGTAGATTCACAGGCATCGCTTGGTTCTCGTAAACGACTTACTTCTCGTAGAGCATTCAGAATGTCAGCCTGGCCCATGACTCGCCCGCCTTCTACAGTAGCCCTACCTGCAAGCAAGTAATCCTGCTCATTCCCTTGTACACCCGCAAGCTCTGGCACGAAGATGAAACTAATCTTTGCCAGCCAAGACCGCTCCAGAGACAGCAGCCACTCTCTTCGGACACATCCTATCTCTATCCTCCTGAGCATACTCATTGAGTCACTAAGACACATGCCCGATTGAAAATCTGTGTCTTGAGCCATGGTATTGCTTTACTTACTGCCATGACTTCCATAGTCAGGCTGCTTGTGGCCAAAGCAAAAGCACCACTCTTCCTTCACACTTTTCTCTCCAGCCTGAGCCTAAAGGCCCAAGAACTTCTCACTCCTCGAACGACCGACCAATCTGTGTAAATGACAGCATCATCCTCTAAAGAATTTTGGAAGATCAGAGAATGTACTTCCGCCTCCACAGCAGCTGGATTTTCTTGTCTGCATTTCCTGTCTAGTTGGATGCACACTGAAAAGGATGTACATTATTCTGTTGGCACTTGCACCCACTCCTCGCACGGTTCTAAGTCCTCAAGTCCCAGGAATGTTACCTGGTCAAAAAAGCACGCTAAAAGCCGGATGTGTTGGCCTACGGGTTTCGGGCCAAAGGCGCATAACAGACACACCGCAGTCACATCTGGAAGAAAAAAAAAAACACTCCAGATGAACGCA
The DNA here is from genome assembly GCA_014155875.1 of Cepaea nemoralis. Taxonomy (NCBI): domain Eukaryota; kingdom Metazoa; phylum Mollusca; class Gastropoda; order Stylommatophora; family Helicidae; genus Cepaea; species Cepaea nemoralis. Next base: position 353,525 of record JACEFZ010006807.1, read on the forward strand.
AAGAAGAAGAAGAAGTCCTTAAGTAAACACACCTGTTGAAGAACGTCATCGGCTTGACCCATCCACAACTTTCCTCTTTTTAACCTGCTGCAGTTTACCTTCTTAATCTCGCTATGCAGTGGATGTTGTGTGTTTGCGTTGACTCTGAGATAGGCACATGTTTGGCAAATTTGTATACTGTCCCTCGTGGTTGGAAAACCAAGAAGGTAGCACATCGCCCTGCATGCTGCATTTCTTGTACATCCAAGAATAATGCGCATAGCTTCGTTCTGCATCCTTTCTATCTGCTTATGGCCGAGAGTCAGGATCGCCATCGCATACTCCAAAACACAGACCCTCGTAAAGAAGATATAGATGGTGCTGCTCACAGTTTGTTTGTCGCCCCATCACCCGCATCGCAGCCAATCCCCGCCTGGCCTTTGTTGTCACCTGGTCTACATAATATAAGCTAGGTTTCGATCAAATCGTATCCCCAGGTAATTCATTTCCTGCGTTCTTTCCACCGCCTCTTGAACTAGATTTACCGTTGGTGTTGCATTGTTGACAATATGGTTATTCAAAGAGAACCATGTCACTATTTCCTTTGTTGGGTTGACCATTGCCCTAGCTTCAACGCACTAAGTGCTTATGTGACTGAGTTCGGTTTGTAGTTCCACAGCAACCTGATCTCTATCCTTGCCATGACGATACACTGAAACATTGTCTGCATATGACAATGTCTTCCCCGGTCCTATGATTTGCTCGCTGATGATTCTCACAGTGTAGGCGTTGAACAGCACCAGAGATAATGGTGATCCCTGTGGTAGGCCAGGATATATTGTTGTTTTTTCCGAGTTTTGCGATGATTCTTCACGGACTGGCTTCACCTTTCCAACAGGCAATAGGTAGCTTCGCATGAACTGTCAAATTTGCTTTCCGGGTTGTAGCTACCAATTATTTGTAAAAACAATAATAATAATTACCATTCTTTACCTTGGTTTAATTTCACAGGAACCCCTGTAGGAACCTATAAGGACCATCACATTATTCAGCCCTTAGGGTACAGAGGGATAGGTGGTCAGCCAATGCATTTATCAATTCAGGCATTTAATATCAGCAGATGGAAGATGTACTAAGAAAGTTAAAAGTAGAATATCGCAAACAGAAGCAGCATTTCACAAGATGAATAATATTCTCTGCAATATAGCTTTATCATTCGAGGCGGGGATAAGAGTTCTTAAGAGTATATTACCCAATCCTGATGTACGGAAGTGAATCATGTACAGTTAACAGGCAGGAGAGGAATTATGTGGAAGCTTCTGAGATGGTGATGTATAGAGAAATTATAATAAGACAAGTCAACATAGAGAAAGAGCCATGAAGATATCTTGAAAGAAGTTAACTCACAAAGAGAAATGGTTACTTGCATCAAAAGAAGACAATTCGTATTCTTTGGACTTGTCATGAGAGAAGGGGAAAGCTAGAGTATGTCCTTACAATGAGAAAGATGGATATGATAAGAGGAGGGAATAACTAAGAGAGAATATGCTGGACATTTGACACACTAGCATTGATGAAAATCAGTTTGAAAAATGACAAGTAGAACATGATTCATGGACAGAAATGCTCACATCGCTAAATGACATGAACTGTAAAAAGAAGATGTATATCATTAGAGAAAGCAAAGAATAGTAACACTGCAATGAACTGTAAAAAGAAGATGTATATCATTAGACAAAGCAAAGAATAGTAACACTACAACCTGTCATGCATATTGTAAGAGGCGACTAAGAATTGCTTTTCTAGGGGATAGATAAGTAGGGTCTCTATCCACTGTATTTTGCAGGATGTATCTCCATGTTCCTACTAATTATCGATCGTCCTCCTCATTTTGAATTCTATTGATAAATTCATATAATTTTTTCTTCTTCTGCTGGCTGTGCGTAGACATAATGACGTAAGAGGTGTGTTCTTTTGGGGTACAGTATAAAGTACACTGAAACAACAAAATAACTAACAAATGAACGATAACAGAGGTATACAGATTTTTAATAATAGTAAGTTATAAATAGACATAATTCATACATAATGTAATAAAAGATATATAAGCATACTTCGTCTTCTTCTTCTGCGTTCATCCAGGGTGTTTTTTCAGACGTGATTGTGTTGTGCCTGCTCACAGTAGAGCTGTGTTCTTACACCATTAAGCTAACACATCCAACTTCTGTGGGCATTTATTGACCGGGTTAACCTTCCCTGGGGTTTCATAAGATGCTTGACTCTTGCAGTTGTGGTGTTATTCCCCCATCCCAGCTGGCCCATTTAGAACAGCCGAAGACATAACAGTCAGCCCTCAAGGGAAGGCATGGGCAGACCATGGGCATTCCCCGCCATCCAAGGAGGCTTTCATAATTGCAGAGCCAACATATAGCGCTCTGGTACTGGGCTCACCCAAGGAGTCGTCATGTCCTGCACATGGCTGCTTAGCCTTGCTTCCGTATATTGTGCCCTCCATTCCCCACAGGCTGTTCCTCCAGAAACCAGAAGAGTGCAGTCTGCAGATAACATCCTCACAGTGAGCTTTCAATTCGGACTTTCCACGTAATGGAAGAGTAATTATATTAGTAGCTATCGCTAGATATCTAGCACGTTATATTTAAATCTCTATTCAATTCCGATGTGAATGTTCTAGAACTCAAAGAAAGAGTCGCAAAATCTGTCAGCAAGTGTCTAGAACAAACGAATCTTCTGTTAAACCAACCTGACTTCTCACTTCTCTACAACTGGATTCAATAAATGAACATCAGAACATAAGACTTTCACCGTTTCTTTTCATGAATGAGCAAGCGCTACCAATCGTGGGCAAGTCAGTGAGAACATCCGACTTCACTGTTTCGTTTGTGTCTTGATCAATACATAAAATTAGAGTAACCAATGAAAGTTTCTAACATTAATTCCGATTGGCAGCTGTTTGTCAACCATTGGGTGACGACTTATACATCACTCATAGTAATCAAAGACCACTTTGCTCCAACCATAATTTTAGATCTCATGAACAACGAATGCAGCTAGACACTTCACCAATTTGCTCCAAACATAATTACAATGTCTGCAAGATAGGTTTTTATTTGCTTCGCGAACGATTGCACTTCACGAGATTGCTCGGATCATAATTACAATGTTGACATCTCGCGGATGATTATACCTTATATTTGTCTGTTACTTTCCAATGTTACGGTCAAGTCTAATTTGGTAGACCTTGTCGAACCAGACAAAACTATGTTGTTTTACACTTGTCAATTAGTGTCAGTGCAAGTGCAGCTGGGACTAGACAATATGTAATTATGCATCTTAGCGAAAAAAATTATTTTCAAACAGTTATTAGAGTCAAAACATATTGACACACCAATTTAGTGGTTCCGAATAAAGAGGATAATCGTGTGCAAAATTATTGCACTACCATATATTTTCTTGGTTCACAGCAATGTCTCTTGCATGCAAGCAGTTACGTTGGTTTTTTTTGTTTCCAAGTGTTGAGAAACTAGGTAATCTTCCCAGCAAATTAGTTTTAGCCCAAATGAGTCTCCATGAGACTAATAACGCTGCAAAACACCTGATACTAACTACAAGGTAATTTTGCCATATCTGAATGTCAACCACATTTACTGGCATGTTAAAACCGAATGGCTCAGATATGACTGAGCTACCGTACGACAGTGGATGGCACTAACTGTTTGTTTAGTGCCGAATATCAGGTCTTAATCAGATATGACTGAGCTACCGTATGTCAGTAGATGGTACCATCTCCTTTCTGTTAGTGCCATATGTTGGGTCTTAATCAGATATTATTGAGCTATCTTATGACAGTAGACGGTACTGTCTGCTTTCTGTTAGCGTCGAGTGTTGTTAGCCTAGTCTTAATCAGATATGACTGAGCTCATCCATCATGTCCTATGCCGGTAAGCGTGAGCGATCATGATTCGCCATTTTAATCGATCACCAGAGACATGGATCAGCTCTGTGTTCTTTTCTCAACCATACCACGTGGTCACGCCATCCAGGCATTTACTTCTCTGTCTTTCCCTTGTTCTCTTCCCCTCGATCTTGCCAGTTGCCAATAAGTTCTCTAATTTATTTCTTCTCATAACATGCCCAACAAATTTTGACTGCCTACATGTGATTTCTCTAATCAGTTTACGATTTTTATGTGCTTCTTGCAGGATTTAGTCATTGGGTTTTTTTTTTTTGGGTCTGTCCATGATATTCTTTGCATTCTCCTCAGAAACCACATTTCCACAGCCATCAGATGTTTTTCAGCTTGACTGCTCATTTTTCACGCTTCACATCCACACACAAGAACACCTCAACTCTTTTTCTTGTAGATTGAAACTTTATTGGCCAGTACGTTTTTCATCTTGCAAAAGGCTACCTTTTCCATGACTATTCTTGTTCTAATCTCTTCAAGGCATCCCCCATCATATGTTATGACTGTTCCGAGATAATTATACAGATTCACTTGTTTGTTAAGAATATGCCTATTTACCTGTATATTACATTTTGGTATTTCTTCCTTCCTAGTGACGACCATAATCTGTGTCTTCTTACAATTTAATTCTAACCCTAGTTGTTCACTGTGTGCAATAACCACATCTACTAAATGTTGCAGATCCTGCACATTGTCTGCAATCAATACTGTATCATTTGCATATCTAATGTTATTGATGTTTCTTCCTCCAATGATGATTCCTTTCATATCTTATACATTTCTGAAAATATTTTCACTATACAAGGAAAACAGATCTGAAGACATTACACATACCTGTATGACAGATATTGTATGGCAATAGATGGTACTGTCTGCTTTCTGTTAGCGACAAATGTTGTTAGTCATGTCTTAATTAGAAATGACTAAACTGTCTTGTGACAGTAGATGGTACTACTTGCTTTCTGTCAGCACCACAATCATAAGACTTTTAAGGTCTCTCTCCTGTATGAGTTCCCATGTGGTGTTTCACACTGCTAGTGTGAGTAAAAGCAGCACCACAATCATCACACTTGTAAGGTCTCTCTCCTGTGTGTGTTCTTTCATGAGTCTCCAGATTGCAAGATAGAGTAAAAGAAGCACCACAAACATCAAATTTGTAAGGTTCCTCTCCTGTATGTTTTCTGATGTGGCGTTTCACACTGCTAGCATGAGTAAAAGCAGCACCACAGTCATCACACTTGTAAGGTTTCTCTCTTGTATGTGTTCTCTTATGTCTCTTCAGATTGCCAGTTGTAGTAAAAGCAGCACCACAGTCATCACACTTGTAAGGTTTCTCTCTTGTATGTGTTCTCTTATGTCTCTTCAGATGGCCAGCTTCAGCAAAAGAAGCACCACAAGCATCACACTTGTAGGGTTTCTCTCCTGTATGTGTTCTCTTATGTTTCTTCAGATCACCAGGTTGAGCAAATGAAGCACCACAGTTATCACACTTGTAGGGTTTCTCTCCTGTATGTGTTCTCTTGTGAGTCTTCAGATGGCCAGCTTCACTAAAAGAAGCACCACAATCATCACACTTGTAAGGTTTTTCTCCTGTATGCATTCTCTTGTGAGTCTTCAGACTGCCAGCTTCAGTAAAAGAAGCACCACAATCATCACACTTGTAAGGCTTTTCTCCTGTATGTGTTCTCTTGTGAGTCTTCAGGCTGCCAGCTTCAGTAAAAGAAGCACCACAATCATCACACTTGTAAGGTTTTTCTCCTGTATGTGTTCTCTTGTGAGTATTCAGGCTGCCAGCTTGAGTAAAAGAAGCATCACAATCATCACACTTGTAAGGTTTTTCTCCTGTATGTGTTCTCTTATGCATTCTGAGATCCCCAGCTTGAGTAAAAGAAGCACCACAATCATCACACTTGTAAGGTTTTTCTCCTGTATGTGTTCTGTTATGTTTCCTCAGACTTCCAGCTTCAGTAAAAGAAGCACCACAATTTTTACATTTGTGAGGTTTCTCTCCTGTATGTGTTCTCATGTGAATCTTCAGACGGTCAGATCTAGTAAAAGAAGCACCACAGTCGACACACTTGTAGGGTTTCTTTCCTGCATGTGTTCTCTTATGCTTCTTCAGATGGTCAGCTTGAATAAAAGCAGCACCACAATCATCATGCGTGTAAGGTTTCTCTCCTGCATGTGTTCTCTTATGTTTCTTCAGATCATCAGCTTGATTACAAGAAGCACCACAATCATCACACTTGTAAGGTTTTTTCCCTGTATGTGTTCTCTTATGCTTCTTCAGATTGTAAGCTTGAATAAAAGCAGCACCACAATCATCACACTTGTAAGGTTTCTCTCCTGTATGTGTCCTCATGTGGTACTTCACACTGTGAACTTTAGTAAAAGAAGCACCACAATCATCACACTTGTGAGGATTCTCTTCTGTATGTATTCTTTTGTGATTCATGATCTTTTGGCACTCTAGATGGTCATCTTGAATCGAGAGACCATCCCATTCATTACATTTGTTTGGCATCCCTTCAGTATGTGTTCTCTTATATCTATCTACACAAATATTCGGACTAGAAACATCGGACAAGTCTCTTGTGCGAGTTCTCTGAGAACTATAATAGACATAATGAAAACTCATGAGACTTTGCAAAGCTCTGTGTAAGTTTTTCTTGTGTTTCCTTATTTTCCTGTTGACAATTTGCAATACCCAGAGGTAGCTTATTATTTGTATCAATCACGGAAGGCACACTTTCTGACATTTGACGACAATGTTCATGTGTTACTGATGCCTTACAACTGTTCTCAACCATTCTTGATTCTGAGTTGCTGTGTTCTGTCATTTCTTGAATGATGCTACCCCCAGCTATGTCTACCATTTTACTGAAGCTGTCACTCCTGTCCTCACACAGAACATCTGATAGTTCTTGTTTCACAACCTTCATATCTATGCTGTCATATGTCCACCTTTGTGAATGCTCTTGTATGGAGTGGTAAGAACTCTGTGGAGACCAAGAGAGCATTTCTGAAACATACAGAAGTAAATAATTAATTTCCTCATGAATATACCAGGTATTGATTATGAACAGCTGTATAATCAAACAGCCACACATTGCAACTATAGACAATTAATTTCAAGTGAATGAAAGATGAAGAAAAATAGTGATTAATGTGCTCATGTATGATCTATGCCTATGTATGATCTAAGTACATGATGATGTAAGGTGATGTGCGATCTCGGCTGATGTATGATCTGTGATGATTTATGATATAATCTGAAGTTCATGATGATGTAAGCTGATGTATGATTGTGGATGATGTATGATCTAAGTTCATGATGATGTAAGCTGATGTATTATCCAAGATGGTGTATGATCTAGGCTGATGTATCTGACCTTTCTTAACTTTTGTCAACAATATTCTAAAACTTTAAAGGCAGTCTGTGTTAGTACTACACTGAGGTCATTTTTTATCTTTTAAAATCAAAAGTCCATTTAACAATAAATTTTAAATCAGTTTTGAAAATTGCTATTAATGTAATTAATTTACAATTGAAACTGTTCTTCATAACCAGTTACTTAAGTTCAGATGCCAGTTTATCAATGTCTGGGCACAAATCTGTCATGCCCAAAGCCATAAGCATAGCTAGGTTACTGTCGGTGAGTCTGGAATGTTGCTTGTTTTTTTATAACGGTCATTGTGGAAAATGACTGCTCGCATCTATAAGTCGAACCAAAATGACAAATGTATCTCTGGGCGAATGAATGCAAGTGTTCAAATTGTTCAACAGGCAATAGTCACCAGAATGAAATCATATGATCAGCTGAAGGTGACGCAGGCAGCTCCAGAAATTTACATCTCTGTGCAGAATTGCATTTCAAATCAATTACTTCGTGCTGAAGGTTTTGCTGTAATTGACAGAGCTTGGCATCGGGAAATACGAACAGATTTATGATGAGCACTACATTAACCTCGTCTATTGTGAACTCTTAAAATCTCGACTGAAAGATATCCAGAAAACTTTCAACTTTTACTTTGTACTGTAACAAGTCACATTTCTTTTTAACCACAAGCGTCTTCAGAGTTGGAAATCTCTACAGTTCTGTCAGTCAGCTGTCCGATAAACAGTCATAGTCTCATTTTAAATGAAGAAATGTCATCGCACACATTTTTGAATAGTTTATTTTTTTCCCTGGATCCTAGCATTTAAAGAGTTTAAATGAGACGTGATGTCCACAAAAATTCCAGGTCATTAAGCCAGTCATCGTATAGGAGAGCAAAAGGTCATTGCTTATGCAGACGATACTGCCTTCTTTCCTACAAGCAACACATTCATCAGAAATATATTTCACACCTTCTCCCACTTTGGGAAAGGCAGTGGAGCCAAAATTAATATACAAAAATCACAGATTACAGGCCTGTGAAAGTGGAAACAAAAGTCTGATTTCCCTCCAGACCTAGCATTCACGCACGCATGCACAGCACGCACGCACGCACACACAATATGAAACTATGGGATCACATTTCCATATCAAAGACATGCTACACAGGTACAAATACAAAACAGCAACAATATTTGGTGGAAGCATAATAGTTAACACATACATCGTACCAAAAATAATATACTTAGTGACAGTGTTAAACCCTCCACAACAGACAATCACAGACATAAATAAACAGATAAGACATTTTATATTTAGTAAGACAATACACAGCATACAGCATAAAACTCTCATACAGGACAAGAAACCAGGAGAAATAGCACTTCAGGACATACAAACAAAAATGCAAGCACTTTGAAACAGCTGCACAGGCAATATTATCTGACATCCAGAACAACATAGATTAGCATTATATTATATAGCATACAAAATAAAATATCTCACAGAACTAAACAATGCAGCAGCACATTATCGGGACATACTGCCAACTTTCCTTCACACTTGTATACAGGCAATACAAGGACATGAACTTGTAATACAAGAAACAACACGGGAAATATACAAACAATTAGTTAGTAAACAAGCACCATCGCTTAAACTGAGAATCAAAAGAGGACAAAAATATTTCATGTCAGACTACACATCTAAGTTTTCCAACTTAGACAATAAACACATCACACCTAAGGCAAAAGAAGTCACTTACAGACTGATTATTAATATGGCTCCTATCATACCCAAATAGCAATCAGATCCAGACAAATATGAAAATGCCAACTATGCAGGAACAACACACAAGAGACAGAAGAACACACATTCTACACATTTCAAACAGTCACAGATGCAATGGAAACTCTCCAACAACTAATGCAAACACACACAGGTAAAAAACACAGACATTTACAAGGCAATCTTTCTGAACACTCTTCCTAAAACTCCCTAAGACACACACACAATATTACTTCAAACACTAGCAAAATACAGAAACTTAGTTTGGACTTGAAGAATTAAGGCAAGGTTAAATTTCCTTACATACAACATAAACTTATTTTCACCAATGTTCAAATACAAACTATCTAGTATATTTCCTGACTGAAATGTGTAAACTTTCTTAATTTCATTTTCTCTTGACATTAAAATTACTGTTGACAGGGTGCTCAGAGTGCATTTTTTGAAATTATTAAAATATATTATACTAAATAGGTTACAACTGTTTTTGCTTTTTGCACATTGTCTAAGATTAGACAGTACCACGATGGCTCCTTGCACAAGATCTAAGATCAGACAGTACCGTGGTGGCGCCTTGCATGTGATACAAATTCTAACCGTTGTGTACATGGATCTACACCTTTGCTTTATTGACAACACAAAGGCTTTCAATAAAGTAAGACATGTCTATATGATAAGTATGCTTGAAGATCTACAAATTGATGGAAAAGACCTTAGACGTTTGTTCGTTCGTTCACACATGGGAAGACCTCTTGGCTGCTATGTGCCTTATATTTACTATGTTCAATTTGAAATTTATTGTATCTAGATTTTCTAGTTTATTGTAATCTTTGCTTATTTCGCACAATCCCAAGTTCTTCCCTAGCTCGTGGTAGCTCTGCCTATGCTCTGACATTATCATGATTCTCATGGTAGCACATACAAGCATGCATCTTTCCCTCTCTCAGATGCGCCCGGTTGTCATCACAAGTCTGACGCTTCAGACATATTTGCTTCTTTTTGCCTGTCATCCATTTTATAGGTATGTAATAAGGATTTCTTTGTTTGATAGTGATAGGTAAGTGAACTACAAGTGTGAATAGAGACAATAAAGTAGCAAACAGCATAAAAATGTCATATAAGCATCGTGTTATTATAAAAATACTACCCCTGGGTCAGAAAAATTCTCCAGTCAAGATTTTAATTGAGCTGGTCTCAAGGGCAGTGTTTTTCAACCTTTCTGCTGGAGCAGATCCCTACGCAAATGTGTACGTTGCTCAAGAAACTTTGTGCAATGATCCATGTGGCTGTCCTACTTTATGTAATAAACCAGATGGGCAGAAATGTTGCAATTAGGCGATTTCGGCCTGTTTCAGCGGAAACCCTGGCTGCCATTCACAAAACCCCTGTTGAAAATAACTGCTCTAAGCTGTTTATTTACTTGTCAGGTCTTAGTCAGATATGACTGAGCTACCGTATAACAGTAGACGGTACTACCTGGTTTCTGTTAGCGCCGAACGTTGGGCGGCGCTTACCAAACCCGACACCCCACATTGTGCCAACGGCTTCGGGCGGAAGAGCGCAATTGGGAGGGTACAAGCCTTACCCTGGTGCGAGGAAATGCAAGCTAAAGACAAAATTATCATGGGCAGGGCAGACCAGGCCCTAAGCCTTGGTTGGCGACTGGTCTAGGATCGAAGCTCCAACAGGTGGACAGTTAGAGCATTGCTTTGCTGATCCGGCAGCTTCTGCAGCTTGTCTTGTTCCAGATGTAGGGGTGTTACCTTTCCTCTGGAGTGAACTAGGCAGGCCGAGAGAGGGATCATGCTGCATGGGCAACACATGATCTCTATATTTTAGCCCAGGCTTTGTGCTATGGAGAGGCAATAACTCCATCCCTGGTCTTAACTGGTCTCGGAATCAAAGCGAGAGGCAACTGTTACGGGTTATAAGTCCTTGTCAGTTGGCTTGCAGAAAAGTCACACACCAAGCGTTTGAGACGTAAGATGGTGCATGATGGTGGAAATGACCACGTGTTCACATGCACCCACTGTGAACGGACATTTACAGCGCAAATTGGCCTTATCAGTCACACTCGCTACCGCCATAGTTAAAAGTTATTATGCCTTTTTAGAGCACAAAATATCGTCTGTCAAGACGGCAAGGTGCGGCAAGGTGCCGATGGAAGCTGTTTATTTAGGTCAGCCCTATTTATATATTTTGCAAACCTTATTATGTGATATATTCTATTACCAAAGGTACCTATACACTTTAAATGTACCTTTGGTGAGCCGTAGCTTCACAAGTGATCCCTAATCCTCTGCGTTTCAAATACAATGTCTTTTTAATTTTAAGATCCCGTTTACTTCACACTAAAGAATAGAGAAGTGGACACTGAGTGTCATGTTTTCAATGAAGAATGCGAAGTAAAGTACTTCTTTGTGGAAACAACGGACCAGAAAATCAGTTGCGTAATATGCAGCGAATGTGTTGCCGTTTTGAAAGAGTACATTCTTCGGCGTCACTATGAAACAAAGCATCTATCAACATATTCAGTTTTCTGGAAAGTTACGCTCTGAGAAATGTGAGTCCATGTTTAGAAACACAAAGAAATATCTTCATGAGAAAGTTTGCTGAATATGAATTTGTCACCCATACAAATTACAAAATAGTGCATAAGATGGCAGGACAAGGAAAACCGTTTACTGACGACAGCTTAATCAAAGAGTGTATGATGGAAGCAGCAAATGACTTGTCCTGAGAAAGCCGATTTGCTAGGAACTATCAGCCTTTCCACAATTCATAATGTAGTGCTACAGATATGCAAGAAAGCTACGATCTTGTGGTATTCTCTGGTGCTGGATGAGTCTACTGATCTCTCGATTACGTCACAACTTTTTGTGTTTACTCGTGGTGTCGATTTAGACTTTCAGATAACAGAAGTGCTGGCATCCATTTGCAGAATGCATTCAACAACAACTGGAACAGATATTTTCGAGGAAGTGCAAAATTTTTTTGCAAGACTAAAATCTTCAGTGGAATCAGCTTTGAGGTGTTACAGTTGATGGAGGAAATAACATGGCTGCAGTGAGGAAGGGTCTGATGGGGCAGATCAAGACTCATTTGGAAGATTTGTAAATTCCAGGCGCTCTGTTCATACACTGCATGATACATCAGCAAGCACTCTGTGGGAAAGACTTAGCTATTTCTTTTGAACTGAAACCAGTCGTTTTTGCTGTGAATTTCATTCAGTGACATGTACTCAATCACTGTAACTTCCAGGCTTTCCTTGAAGAAATTGATTATGAATTATGTGACTTGCCTTACCACACATCAAGCTCCAAAATGAAATAGATGTTTTCCTCACTGAAGATATAGCTGATCCACAGCTGTCAGATCCTACCTGACTGTCAAAGTTGTCAATTTTGGTTGACATCACATCCCACATAAATGAACTGAACTTGAAACATCAGGTTAAGAATAACCTCGTCTGTGATCTCTACAAAATCATGAAAGGATTTCGGAGAAAGCTGTAATTGTTTGAAACACAAATGGAAGGAGAAACCTTTTTATTTCCACTTTTTCAAAGAGTTGTGTACTACAATCGCCGAAAATGCCAACCTCGATTTTCCGAAAAAAATTATTTGTGACTTGAAGAAGCATTTTTGGAGAGATTTTCATATCTTGACAGAATTGAGAGTGACATTCTTCTGTTCCAGAATCAATTTGATTGGAACATTGATGACGTGCCAGTTGAAGTTCATTGATTTGCAAGCAAATGACTTGTTGACAGAGAAGCACAGAGAAGGAAAACTTGTTGAATTTTACCGCTGCTTATCTGATGTTGAGTTTCTGAAACTGAAAAAATTTGCCGCTGGTATGGCATCAGTGTTTGGATCAACTTATGTCTGTGAGCAAACATATTCAACTACGAAGTATGTGAAATCAACACATTGAACAAGATTACCTGATGAACATTTTAATGCAATTCTCTTGATTGGATGCATCAATTCCACACAAAACATTGATTAGTTTAGTCGATGTTTATTCTAGAAAACTTGGTTTACAGGAATGACATTTTAGCTCTCCAGGAGACGAGACTGTGTGATCAGGTATTCCGAATTGCCGGCTTCAAATGTTTATATTACAAATGACATCTGGAAATGGCGATTCTCAATTACGACAGCGTGGTGGTATCAGAGCTAGACATGTCCAGTTGGGACAGTGACGATATACAAATACAGGTGATAAGAGTTCAATCCAGTCTACTATTCATGTTGGTTAATGTTTATGCCCGCAACGCGAGTATGGATTCCCAGAATTGACAGTGCTTAAGTGACATATTAGGTCACAAGAGGAATGTTATTTTCTGTGGCGATTTCAACGCTAAAGGCAGATCATGGGGAAACATTTCCTCCAACACACAGGGGGAGGAGCTCGAGACTGCACTTGAAACCACTGACCTGGTTTGAATAAAGTGGCTGTGTCACCAGAACAGCAAGCCTTCCAGGTGATGAGGACTGTGCTACTGATCTGGCACTAGTTTCTCCTTCACTCACTACAGTGTGTAGATGGGGTGACCCTAGGACACCACGGCAGCGACCACTACCCTTGCAGCATATTGGTGGATAAAGGCAGAACCAGGCAGCACAAGTTAACAGTCAAGACTTTCCAGTATGACAGTACAGGGCAAGATGTGGTGAGTAAAATAAGACGTGACAAAAGCTTCAGGGCAGGACAAAAAGCTGGGAGCAGCCACCTTGGTGGAATTTCGAGGTGGAGAAAACTTGGGTGGATAAGCGTAATGCTGTAAGGTGATGAAGAACAGAGCTGGCCATCCTAGTCCCTGCATGCACTTAGAAAGAGAGATTAAGCACAGATAAGTCACTGAAAGTGTTCTGGCGACTACATAAAAGCATTGAGTGGGGTAGTCAAGAATAAGAGAATTTCTGACTTTCAAGGTGCTGACCTCATTTGGCAGAGGACTGACGAGGACAAGGGCAAAGCCCTCTTTGAACGCTATGTAAAGCAGAGTAACCAGACAGATACGGGAGGCCGAAATCTTGCCAAGGAGGTCACCTCAGACAGGTGCAAGGCCCAGAACACTTTGGATGAAGACAAAGTGACAGTGAAAGAAATCAAGGCTGTGCTTCGACGATCAAAAACAGCTCTCCAGAGCCAGATGGCGCAGGCTACGACAACATCAATAGGTGTACTGACAACGAGCTAGAGAAGCTAGCAGACATGTACAGCAACAGTATAGGGAGTGCTAGCATCAAGGAGTGGTTACACAGCTATCTGATTCACTTGCCGGAGCCTGGCAAAGACCACACAAAAATTCAGGGATATCGAGTTATAACCATGCAGAATACAATAGGCAAGCTGCTGGAGAAGTTAATTGCCAGGAAAATATCAAGCCAGCTAGAGAGGCAAGGTGTTTTCCCACCTACCTTAGGTTGGTACCGTCCAAAATGAGAAACCTGGACCAATGCAGCAGTTTTTGCCCATGATGTCAATGAAGGTTTCCACTCAGGCATTGAAACCTTTGCTGCAGCGATTGATCTTGAGGCCAAACAGGAACACTATGCAGGAAGCCAAAGAAGATTGAATAACCAACACAGAACTGGTGTCGTTAGCCGCTACATGCTGTGGGATTTGCTGAGGAGGGGATCCGAGCACTTATGGACTGAATGGTTCGATGTGCAATGAGGATAATCTGTTGACTAACTAACTAACTGATGTTTAGTCGATGGATCAATATCACGGCACATGGGTGTAACCCATAAGTGCTCTGTTCTCCTCCTAACTAAAACCTGAGTCTGGAGAAACTCAGCTCAGTGCACGAACTCCATAGCACCGGTGAGGATCCTGAAATACTTTGGGTAGAATTTTAACTCAAATTTTGCCCGGGCAGCGCCATTAGGCTACTCTTTTTAGATTTCCAACTGCCAAGGAACTTTTTTTTACATGGGCATCCAATCTCACTACCCAGAGAACAGAGGAAATTTTATTACTAGAAGTCCATGTGAAATAAATCCTGGTCCTAACCGGGGCTTGAACCCGGGACCTCCAGCACTCGAGGTGGACACCATACCTCAAAACCACACTGCCCCCCCCCCCCCCCAAAAAAAAAAAAAAACGCACATTGATATCTTGAAAGCCAAATGTCAGTTTTCACAAATCTCACCAACTTTTTCTGCTGCTTAGTTTGTGAGATTCGGGTATGAGCACACTAGGTCTGATGTAACTATCATTATGCTATTGTTACCTTCTTTGATAACTTTTATAAGTAAATAAATATGTTGGTTGTTCATGATTAACATGGCATGATAAACTTAGTTTTTCGCCTTTTTTCCCAAAGCTTTAGTACAGAATGACTATGAGGTCTGTGCTCGTCATTTTGAGTTATCTGGCCCACTGTGAAAAAGTTTGGTGACCCCTGATCTAGACTGATGTATGATCTTGGCTGATATATGATCTAAGTTCATGTATGATCTTAGCTGATGTATGATTGTGACGAAGTCCCCAGCTTCCTCATCATCTTTTGCTTAAATTGGAGTAAATTCTTCTTAAAAATCCTTATGTAATTATAGAAGAATCTATATTCGTTTTTATTCCTATATATCTATGTATAGACAGTACATGTCTATAGTTTAAAGCAACTCCTATTTAATGTTATTACTTTAATAGGAATATAATATGTTACAGAAGTATAGGGGGAGAGGCTTAATTTACAAATTAGGGTACCCAGCCAAATCTACAAATTTGGCTACGACTATTTCACAATTTGGTCGGATAAATTAAAGGAAACGAACTCCCTGGCACGACCACTTCTGGTCAGGAGAAAAATAGCTAAACTCGGCCTTTCGCAATCCAGACGTCTGGGTAGAAACATATTCTAGTAACTAGGCTCTGAGAAAATACTTATACAGTGTTAAGAGTTTTATCTTTGGCGCGTATTACGGCCATAAATATATTTAAAATATATTAGAGAGATACCTAGAGCAAGTTTTCGTACCTGACAAGTTCGGTCAGAAGATTAGAAGGGTAAAGTATTGCTATTTGTATCGATATATATTGTCGTGTGCGCCCGATATTTCCTGTGTGTAGTAAATAGTGGAAACCGCCGATAATAGGTTATTTTACCGACTAAACTCGATCGCGTATATTATACTTCGTACAGGTAGTTTACTAAGCACGCAGGGAAAAGGGTAAAACGTAACTGTGTAGAAAATTACCTTTACATGAGGTTTAGAGAGGTGTAGACGATTTGAGATAGTTGTAAACTTGATAAAGTCGGATAGAACCCAATTATCGATTAGTCCGTAGAGCAGTAGACTAGGCCATACTAATCGAGCAGTTAGTTTAGGAAATAACACGAGGCAGTTCCTAGTGATGATATTTCGAGGATGTGATAGTGATTGCGAATACTTAGAGATAATAATGAATATTTCGATGCCGCGAAAATAGGAAATCTTACTAAACACGTGTACGAATGTCAAATACTAGCGTGGTAGATCCTAGGCATGTTCGTTAATTCTTATCGGTGATTTCTCACCAATTCGCAGTCCTGTTCTTGCCTGCCACTCCATTAACTTTCAGCCTATCCTATTCTATTATGATAATTACATAAACTGTGTATTTTAAAATATACGTTACATAGAACCATTGTATTAAATATATGCTAGGAATATAGCGTCAGAATTTGAACATAAATATCTATATGTAATCTGTTTAATAGATTGTATATGTATCTACCTCTAGATTACTTTGTAATTATTGTATTTTAATAATATAATTAAGATATGCATTATATGATTATATGTTTAATTATTACTGAATACTTATTACATTCACTTATAAGAAAGCTTAGAATGATTTTATTGAGCTGTTTTCTTAGGTCAGTGTTTTACTATTTATCCTAGGATAGGGAATTATAGGGAGCAGGGACGGATAGCTCATGCTATATTGTTTCTGCGTGATATATGAGATGTAATTGGCCACCAGGAACAATCCAGGGCCGATGCTTAAAGATGTCTCGACAGAAGATTCACTTGCTCTCGCTGTATATATTTCACAGATTTGACACCTTCAGCACCAAGCTTTAGATGCGCCAACCTGTGTGACTCTTTGAGAAGCATCACTTACCACCATCTCACTTATGCCTACTAACTAGGGTTTACACTCACTGTGTAAGCCGGAGAACCAGAAGATAAGTGGCTAAACTTACCGTTGGCCACCACCACCATCATCATTCAATTCAAAATATACTATAGGCCAAAGAGTTACTTCAATGATTAGACAGTTTAGTAGATTCAAACCATAATATTAGATATTCAATAGAATAGAGGGAAGTGTACCACCCTTTTCAGGGCTGCCTCCAGTGGAGCACCCAAAGTGTTATCATATATTAAATATTAAGGTGATTTTAATTTTACAACCTCTAGTTGTTACCTCAGTAACCTTAGTCATAGCAGTGTGAGAAGTTACGAAAGTTTGTCGCTGTTAAATATTTTACTCTGTCTTTCTCCGTGTCAGTGAGAGTGATTAGAGTTTGGGGGCTCGAGCTTTGTTTTATTTCAGGCAACGTAGCTAGACAACCTTGGCAGACTGTCTGTATCAAACCAGTATAGTTGTACGCTATTCCTGTCTGCCTGAACACTGTCAGAAGAGTAGACTTGTTCTGGGACCTTTACTCCTGTCTAGAATTACGAGCTATTCAGTCTTGTCTTCTCCAGTGACTTATTTTTCTATTCTTAGAAAGTCTATCCGCAGCACTTTGATAGATTCCTTATCATTGTAGCTGACGCTACGCTACAATGATCTAAGTTGATGTATGATCAAGGCTGATGAAGACTGATGCATGATGTAGGCTGATGTATGAATTTACTTCAGGTATGATCTAGGCTGATGTATGATCTTAGTTCATGCATGATTTAGACTGATGTATGATCTAGACTGATGTATGATCTAAGCTGATGTATTATCTAAGTTCAGGTATGATCTAGGCTGATGTATGATCTAGGCAGATATATGATTTAAGCTGATGTATGATCTAGGCTGATATATGATCTAAGCTGATGTATAATCCAGGTTGATGTATGATCTAAGTTCATGTATGGTCTAGGCTGATAAATGATCTAAGCTGATTAAGCTGTTGTATGATCTAAGTTGTGTGTCAGGTCTTAGTCAGATATGACTGAGCTACCGTATAACAGTAGACGGTACTACCTGCTTTCTGTTAGCGCCAATCGTTGGGCGGCGCTTACCAAACCCGACACCCCACATTGTGCCAATGGCTTCGGGCGGAAGAGCGCAATTGGGAGGGTACAAGCCTTACCCTGGTGCGAGGAAATGCAAGCTAAAGACAAAATGTCATGGCAGGGCAGACCAGACCCTAAGTCTTGGTTGGCGGCTGGTCTAGGATCAAAGCTCCGACAGGCGGACATTTAGAGCATTGCTTTGCTGACCCGGCAGCTTCTGCAGCTTGTCTTGTTCCAGATGTAGGGGTGTTACCTTTCCCCTGGAGTGAACTAGGCAGGCTGAGAGAGGGATCATGCTGCATGGGCAACACATGATCTCTATATTTTAGCCCAGGCTTTGTGCTATGGAGAGGCAATAACTCCATCCCTGGTCTTAACTGGTCTCGGAATCAAAGCGAAAGGCAACTGTTACGGGTTATAAGTCCCTGTCAATTGGCGTAGACATGGATTGCCACGCGTTGCCTCTGACGGTGGGAGACACCTACAGGTGTCACTGATCAGCTACCGCCTGCCTCAAGCTGGGCAGCCCCCGGCCAATTGGGTGCTGATCCACCGCAGCCTGCCTGCTTCAATGGGTGCTTGGGGCTAGGACAAAATCTGAATCGCAGGCTGTAAAACCAATGCACCAGGTACAAACAATAATAAAAATAGAACCTCAAGCTACGGCTTGCAACCTGGAACGTGAGAACCATGTGTCCAGGATTTTCCACTGACTTGACCAATATTGACAATGTGAGAAAAACGGCTGTGATTGATGCCGAACTCAATCGTCTTAACATTGATATTGCTGGCCTGCAGGAGACTCGCCTCGCTGAGGAAGGGTCACTCAGGGAAAACAATTACACTTTATTTTGGAAGGGTAGAGGGCAGGCAGAAAAAAGGCAACACGGTGTGGGCTTTGCAGTGAAGAATTCGCTACTGGGAATGATTGAAATTCCAGCAGGAGGAAATGAAAGACTTATCCCTGCGCTTGGCAACCTCTTGTGGGTTTGCCACCATTATTACTGCATATGCACCGACACTCGTTCCTCTGATGATGTGAAGGATTCGTTCTATGAGGAGTTAGACTCCGTGATCAAGGCAGTTCCAAAATCTGACTACATTTATATGCTCGGTGATTTCAATGCTCGTGTGGGCAAGGACTCGAGTTCATGGCCAGTGTGCCTTGGAAAATACAACATCGGTCGCATGAATGAAAATGGGCAAAGGCTGCTAGAGCATTGCAATGGTAATGACCTATGTATTACATACTCCTTTGTAAAAAAAAAAGAGATGCATAAGGTCACATGGAGACATCCAAGATCCGGCCATTGGCACTAGCTGGACTTCATCATCACACAGAGACAACATCTGAACCATATATCATTGACTCGAAGTTACCACAGTGCCGACTGTGATACGGATCATTCTTTGGTTGTTGCAAGGGTTAGACTGAGACCAAAGAGAATCTACACAGCTAAACACAAATCTAGCCCCAGGATCAATATTATTAACACTCACAATCCTGAAAAGTGCTTTTAGTTTCAATAGCAACTTGAAGACGCTTTCACTGATACACCAGAAAATTGTAAGTAAATGAAAAGTGGGGTCAAATAAAGGAAACTTTATAAAACTGAAGTAGGGGTTTACAGCACTGTGGATCATAAGAGGCAGGACTGGTTTGCGGCAAACAGCGAGACTCTGCAGCCCTTGATTGATAAGAAGAAGAAAGCTCTCTTAAGAAACAAGGAAAGACCAATGCGTAACACTCTGAGTGAGCTAAGGCAAGCTAGGAAGGATGTGCAAAATCATTATTGGATCATGTTATGTGAGTCAATTCAAATCGCAAGTGATAAGGGAAACATAAGAAGCATGTATGAAGGAATAAAGAAAGCCTATGGTCCAGTGATCAAAAGAAGTGCACCATTGAAAACCTTGACTGGAGAAATCATCACTGATAAGAAACAGCAGATGGACAGATGGGTAGAGCACTATTTGGAGCTTTACTCAAGTGAGACCAAACTAGCGGATGATGCCCTCAACGCCATAAAGGCTCTACCAACTCTTGACCACCTGGACTCTTGACCAACCGACCATAACAGAAGTTAAGTGTGCTATAAATGAACTTGCATCTGGCAAAGCTGCAGGTAAGGATGGGATTCCAAAAGAGGTTACCAGGAGTGGGCAAGACACACTCACTCTACAGATCCACCAGCTAATAGAGCTATGCTGGCGAGAAGGACAAGTCCCACAGGATTTCAAAGATTCAAGCATCATAACACTGTACAAGAACAAGGGCGATCAGAGCGACTGCGACAACTATAGGGGTATGTCACTTCTGTGTATTGTTGGAAAAGTATTTGCCAGAATTGTTCTGCACAGACTTCAAGTCCTAGGAGATCAAGTCTACCCCGAATCACAGTGTGGCTTTCGACAGAACCGGTCTACCATTGATATGCTATTCTCATTGCAACAAATGCAAGAAAAATGCCGTGAACAGAATCAACCACTGTTTATTGCCTTCATCGACCTCACAAAGGCATTTGATTTGGTCAGTCGAGAGGGTCTGTTCAAGACATTAAAGAAGATTGGCTGCCCACCAACTCTTCTGTCCATTTTGGAATCTTTCCTCACAGGCATGAAGGGTATAATCAAGTTTGATGGTGCAACTTCTGAAGAATTTGAAATCAAGAGTGGAGTTAAGCAAGGTTGTGTACTAGCTCCCACCCTCTTTGGAATATACTTTTCACTTCTACTGAAATATGCCTTTCGTGATCAGGATTGTGGTATATACATTCACTCACGCTCAGATGGCGGCCTCTACAATGCTCAGAGATTGAAGGCCAAGACCAAAATGATGCTGCAGTTACGACCCACTCTGAGGAAGAATTGCAATGTCTACTATCTGCATTCTCCAATGCTTGTTCTGAATTTGGTTGAACAATTAGCAAAAAGAAGACACAGATTATGTCACAAGGTGCACCATCAATCTTTATTGACGACGCCGAACTGGAGATGGTAGACCATTTTACATATCTAGGATCAGTGGTAAATAGCAAATTATCCCTAGATCAGGAAATCAACATCCGGATTGGTAAAGCAGCAACAAAAATGAACAGGTTAAGAAAAAGAGTCTGGGAGAACAGGAAGCTTACTGCAAAAACAAAAGCCCTTGTCTATCAAGGCTGTGTCCTTAGTACTCTTCTTTATGGCAGTGAAACCTGGACAACTTACTGACACCAAGAGAAACATTTAAACAGCTTTCATATGTGGTGTCTGCGAAGAATTCTTAGTATTAAGTGGCAAGACAAAATCACAAATACTGAAGTATTGGAAAGATCAGGTTGTGTGACAGTTTATTCCATGCTCAGTCTTCGTAGACTTAGATGGATAGGACATCTTAGAAGGATGGATGATGGTCGAATACCAAAGGACATCTTTTTTGGTGAATTACAGATGGGTAAGAGATCTCAGGGATGGCCTCTACTACGATACAAAGATGTGTGTAAGCGGGACATGATTGATACAGGCATTGATAATGCATATTGGGAGCAAGTCGCTGCTGAACGTGTTGCATGGAGGACAAACATCAGAAATGGAATAAAGACAAAGGAGAAAATTATTGCAGATAAGTCACACACCGAGCGTTTGAGACGTAAGATGGTGCATGATGGTGGAAATGACCATGTGTTCACATGCACTCACTGTGAACAGACATTTACAGCGCAAATTGGCCTTATCAGTCACATTCGCTACCGCCATAGGTAAAAGTTATTATGCCTTTTTAAAGCACAAACTATCGTCTGTCAAGATGGCAAGGTGCCAATGAGGATCGAAGTTCAGATATGATCTTAGGCTTATGTATGATCTTGTCAGAGTCTTGATTTCTAATCACAGTGGCTCGTGTTCACTAACAGGGAGTGAAACAATCATACATTACAAATGACTGTACTCAGACTCAAGACAAACATCAGAAATGGAATAAAGACAAAGGAGAAAATTATTGCAGATAAGTCACACACCGGGCGTTTGGGACGTAAGATGGTGCATGATGGTGGAAATGACCATGTGTTCACATGCACTCACTGTGAACAGACATTTACAGCGCAAATTGGCCTTATCAGTCACATTCGCTACCGCCATAGGTAAAAGTTATTATGCCTTTTTAAAGCACAAACTATCGTCTGTCAAGATGGCAAGGTGCCAATGAGGATCGAAGTTCAGATATGATCTTAGGCTTATGTATGATCTTGTCAGAGTCTTGATTTCTAATCACAGTGGCTCGTGTTCACTAACAGGGAGTGAAACAATCATACATTACAAATGAATGTACTCAGACTCAGACAAACATCAGAAATGGAATAAAGACAAAGGAGAAAATTATTGCAGATAAGTCACACACCGAGCGTTTGAGACGTAAGATGGTGCATGATGGTGGAAATGACCATGTGTTCACATGCACTCACTGTGAACAGACATTTACAGCGCAAATTGGCCTTATCAGTCACATTCGCTACCGCCATAGGTAAAAGTTATTATGCCTTTTTAAAGCACAAACTATCGTCTGTCAAGATGGCAAGGTGCCAATGAGGATCGAAGTTCAGATATGATCTTAGGCTTATGTATGATCTTGTCAGAGTCTTGATTTCTAATCACAGTGGCTCGTGTTAACTAACAGGGAGTGAAACAATCATACATTACAAATGACTGTACTCAGACTCGCGGCATATAACATAAACACTCTAATCACACTCCTAAATGGCATTCACATAAGGCTGCGCTCACAGTTAGCGGCAATGCCAGTTATCAATACCTACATGCAATATATAAGTTCATCAATGCATGGAAAACAAACACTCATTCAGTCTCTACACAGTATCTACAAAGCATACAAGCTCGCTCACATCAAGCATCGGATAATTCATCAATACACTCAGCACTTTCTCCCATGTCCGTCCAGTCTCGCAGTCCAAGGCAGTCTGTTCTCAACTCGGGGTTTCGAGTTGCCCTTACTTGTTAGTCCACGTGCGCGTCGTGCGTCACGCTAATCACTGGACCTCAACTGCGTCGTAGCTGTCAGTCGGGTTCACGTCGTGCTTATCCGTCGCCTCCAGGCGATGGCGGGGGAGATTCTGACAATCGATGCTGATGTATTATCTAGACTGATGTATAATCTAGGCTGATGAATAATATTGGCTGATGTATGATCTATGTTCAGGTATTATGTAGGCTGTTGCATGTTATAGGCTGATGTTTCATCTACTGTTCATGACGATATAAGCTGATATATGATCTAGGCCAGTGGTTTTCAACCTTTTTTGGCCCGTTCCCCCCTTCACCATATTTTCAGAACGTCACCCCCCCCCCCCCTTTCCAACTTTCCAAAATTGCCAGCCTCAAAAGGTGCATTAAAAATAACATACCTATAATAGTGAAAATACTTATTTTCTTCCATAGTTGTACATAACCTTCACATGTAAAGATACATTTTATAGTGTAGTTTTCTACAGTTAATAGCAAATGAATATGCTGATGGATATTAAAACTTAAATAGACGCATTTTTACATTCGCAATATTTTATTAAAACACCACATTAATCATACTACAATAAACAAACAGTTAAAACGTCAAAGAATTGTAGCTTAATATGCGACACCAGGATGCCAGAAAATTGTGCTTCATCAAACAAAACGCTCATTACAAAACCTGGATATTGTAGATTCGTCATTTAAATGAAAATTGTAATCAATGGGAACACTGATTGTTTTTCCCGCAGCAATTCTGAAATACGCGGAGGAGTGCTTGAAAGGGCACAACGGAGATCATTTTCAACATCTAATCTGTTGCGTCATTTAGTTTTTCTAGCAGAGCTGAAAAGCCTGACTCGCAAAGATATGTTGACGCAAATGGAAGCAATGCACGGATTGCTTTTTCTGCCACTTTTGGGTATGAACCGCACATTAAAGGCCAAAATTCCGTGATTGTTTTTTCACTGAACACATCCCTTGCCCCCTGTGAGGTTTTCTATTTGGGTGTTAGATAATTACAGAAGCACCAACAAGTGACTTTCCATAAAGTATAGATCTTTATAAAAGATACAGGTTTGTAACAGCAAGTCATGTCTAGAGGTATTGATATGTAGTCTCGCAGAACCTTTGTAGAGAAACCATACAGAATTTGGCTCATCGAATACCCCCACTGTGAGAAATTAGACCTAAGTTTAAGATCAACACAGAATTATTATTAGATGATTCCTCCTACAGGTTATATAGAGATCTTGGCAGTTAGCCACAGCAACAAATGAAAGCAGTTCTTTCACTTATCCTGTTTACTGTGCTCTGGTCGCCCACCTCATGATTGATCTCTTTAATTAATTCAAGTGACACAAGACACTTGGACAAATGACCACATTGACAATTGGACCACTGTAATGAACATAAACAACACCAACTGTACTTTACACCAGTTGAACAAGTCAACCTGAGAAGATCTTGACAACAGTTGGACACACATTCACAAAGGAATGATCACACCAACAGATTAGACAAGTCATACATCATGGAAGATACTTGACAACATATACACAGGACTTCCACAATCTCTGAAACTAACAACCACAGTAGAGGTAACAGTCACCATGAAGATGCTTGACAACAGTTGGACAATTCATCACAAAGTAATATATTTCACAACAGTGCACAAGACAATCACAGAAACATGTTATCTCAAAACTGTGTTCTTCCTACTATCTTTATTGATGTTTTATGAGGTCAAGTGAAGACCCAGGCTTCATTCATAATCGGCCAAAAATCACATTTCAAACATTTTAGTAATATGCAATAAAATTGACAATGATTATGAAAAAACCCAAATACCCCACCCAATTCCCCAAAGAAAAACATCAACTTAAAACAAACCCTCCTCCTTCATCTCACTACTTCAGAAAATCATCCTACACCACAGACCATTTTAAGCTTAAGTCCTTCCCTAAACTGTCACTGAGGAAAACATGATAAACTTATAGCCATAGTCATGGGGCAAGTATAGGGAGACACTGCTACACTGATCCTTGAACCTCTTTTAGCACCTATGAAGGTGTTGGGAATGTTTCAGGTGGCCATTCTCCCTACAATGTTTTTCCAGTTCATGCTAATTCCTGCTGTAACAAGTCTATGAAAATGGACAGCATTTACTTCCTAAGGGCGAGTAGACTGTTCATGAAGTTGACACTTAGGACTTTGTTCTACTTTCCTGTAGAGGAAGATCTAAGAAACAAATATGTCCCAGCCTTCTTCCTTCTGCTAGTCTCTCCCACAGGTTTCTGATGGTACTGGTCTACACCACAGTTAATGCACAATCCAGATTGTGAATTTGCTCTATAAATGAACTTCTGCTCCTTCAGCTTTCAGCCATTATTTATATTAAGCTGTGATAGGGTCAGCTCCAAGTGCACCTTTAATGTCCACTCTTAGCCAGTAGTGACATGCTGAAGACCAGGTGATCTCTCCTCTTAAGGTTTCTTCCTGAATTTATCTTGAAGATATAGCCTGGAACATTTACAAAATTGGAGAGTATCCCTGTCTTAGGCTTTTTAAGAAAGACTTTTCTTCAGTGCCATCTGTATAGGCCAGAATTAGTGGATTCAGGCTCAATCCTTGCAACCTGTTGTTCATTTTGGTCTTTTTGAAGTCTGACTTTTCAGCTGGAGTTGAAGACTAGAGCTCAGGACTTCCCTGGAGTTGTCCTGGTAATTGAAAGGGCCTCCTCCATCTTCCTCATTCTCTGTTAATAAACAAAGGCGCAACATGTGTTTTACATCTGTTTAACATAGTCATAGTTATACAGTACTATCACAGATTCAGAGAGGAATGGGAGGGGCAGGGGGAGTGTGATATTCGAACACCCACCTCTCACTGGTGATGATGTGCAATTTATTTGGTGGTCCGGGGTGATATCTCCCTCACAAGGGCCATCCCCAAAACTGTGAGATCATAGGCACACATGCTAAATCCGGGGCAGCTTCACACCATTATAAATCACCTTGTAATTATTTGTCTAACTAGGTTCTCACAATAAGTAGATCACAGGGGACCTGTGTACCATGAAGAACAGACAGTGTTTAGCATTCAGAAGTAGGCAATGTAAGGCAGCATCATGCACTAGCGTTTCAAAGCAAGACATGAAGCAAACAGCAGAAAATGAACACCATCATGAGGCACATCTGCTGAACCATTCACCATAAGGCAGACATGAGATAGATAGAAGACAGGCATCTTTCATGACTGTACTTGGCAATATCATTAAACCAATGGCAATGGACCAATTAGCATTCATAAAGGTGATACTTTTGTACAAGAATGTCCCACCTCCTTCACACTCACACCGCAATGCCAAACTTCCTCCCCTCAAGCCAGACCAGATTCACAAGCACCATCAATTATCATCATCATGTGCTCTTGTCCCACTGAGTAATGGTAATATTTACTACAATGAGTACCAAGCAGTATTGCATAAGCAATGCCTTCAAATGTGGAATACACATATGAAAGAAGACATGAATTTTCCTTGACAATTATCCTGAGCCGTCATTTATATTCAGCAGACCAGACACTCTTGCTCCTTGTCGGAATGTAATTCATATGAACCCAAACCATTTTGTTGCAAAGGACCCAGTACATAACGTTGAAGAGAAATTGCATCCTAGGCAAATCTATATGAATGCTTTGGCAATTTTCTTGAGCGTAACATAGCCCTCAGATATTACAGGAACTTTGTAATCTCTAAAGTGCAATGCAGTCCCGCAAACATGGATATAATAAGCATCGTTACTTTTACAAATATGAGAGGTTAATTATATAATTACCGTCTCATTCACTCAAACATTCTCAGCCATTATAAAGGAAATATTACATGCAGCATCACACATTCCAATCCAGACTGCCAAATGTAACTAGCAAGAGCAGTGTACAGTTTGGTTAGAATGAGTCATGATAGGCACTCACGAATATTCAGAGCGCGCAGAGGTTTTGCAATATGCATTGAGCGTAGTTTACAGACACAAGCACATGCAAATCATCAATCAGATAGCTAATAGACATGGTAAGAATATTTCACTGTGGCAGACATGACATGTTAGAGCGGCAGCTTTAGTTTCACTGTAGAACGAATGTCGGTCTTCATTCTCACATTTTCTCAAGAAAAATACCATGCCATTCGTTTCACTCTCTTATCATCAGGCTTACACATACATATAAATGATTTGTGGTACCTGAGATGCAGAAACTACATCTTAAAGATTGATTTTGGGCACGTTATGATCACTGCATCGTTGACACATCCTATCGAGATGGAATCAAAGCTTCGACTGGCGGGCTAATGAATTATGCCTAGACTCGCCCAAGGATCAACCAATCACTATGGGTCACCACCGTTCATCCTCTTTCTCCCGATCTCGAGGTTTCTAAGTTATTCTTAGACCAAGTTATCAAGACGGCTTACGTTATGTAATTGTTTTAATATTGAGAAATGTAAATGGACTGGGGATGCGAACGTCTGGAGCCATGATGCTACACCCCCGAATCATTTTTCAGCTCCAGAAATTCATCTTGACAATCATCAGAAACTTTTTCAACTGATAATTTGAATGGGTTTCGCACCAAATCCAGCTCATCATCACTAAGTTCAGGAAAATATTGCTCAAATTCATTTTCTAGCGCTGTCAAATGCTGCACAATTTCATTTTTTGCAAATTGTGGAAGTACTTGGTCTTTACCATCAACAATGAGAACAGATGACAGCTTCTCAAACATTGCAACATTTGTCATATTGACCTTTCTTTTCCAGTTTTCCAGCTTGCTCATAAAAGCTCTCAAGGCATCCACAAATTGTATGATATTTGTATTCCTTCCTTGCATATGAAGATTGAGTTTATTCAACTGCTCAAAAATATCAATTAAATAGTCAAGACGCATGATCCATTCCTCATCATCCAGCCAGGCAAAAAAGTCCATCTTACCCTGAACTTCACAAAATAATTTGAGCTCGTCTCTCAGCTCATATACTCGCACAGTTACATTTCCTCTTGACAGCCATCGAACATTTGTGTGGAAAAGAAGCAAATGGTGGCCTGCATCCATGTCAACGCATAACTGCTTAAAAAGCCGTGAGTTGAGAGCTCCTCCTTTGATAAAATTCACTATCTGAACGGTTTGATCCAAAACCTTCCCCAAAGGAGCTGGAAGTGTTTGGAGGCCAGTGCTTGACGATGGATCATGCAATGAATGCCTTTCACTTGTGGGGCACGTTTCTTCACACTAACTTGAAATCCTGATTTGGTCCCCAACATAGCTGGTGCTCCATCTGTACAGCACCCACACATATTACCCCATAAAAGATTTTCTGATTCAAGGAAAGATGAAACCTTGTCCAAAATATCAGAGGCCATGGTAGTTGTTTCAAGAGGAGAACAAAAAAGAAGTTCTTCTTTAAATGATCCTGAATGCACATACCTTGCAAACACTATCAACTGAGAACACGATGCCACATCAGTCGATTCATCAATTTGAATTGAATAGAGCCCAAATGCTGCAGACTTGATCTCTTGCACAACTTGATCCTTGATGTCATTGGCCATATCGCTGATCCTCCTTTGAACAGTGTCGTTTGATAGTGAAACCGCTGCAAGTTTTTTCTCTGATTCATTTCCCAACACAATTTCCACCATCTTGAGACAACAAGGTTTGATCAAAGATTCCCTGATTGTATGTGGTTTTTCCTGCTTCGCTATCTCCAGTGCTACGACATAGGAAGCTTCAGTAACCTTTTGGTTTGTTTCTTGGAATGCCCCTGTTAAATCCAGTCTCATCCTTTTGACAGCATTCCCAAGATGTTCAAAATAGATTTTGTCCTTGTCCTTGTATTGAGGATGAACATTCAACAAATGATTCCTCAACTGTGTCGGTTTCATAGAATCATTTGACAAACTTTTACTACAAATAACACACTGAGGTCGTTCTTCTCTGTTGATGACGATATTTGTGAATCCATAATTCAAATAAGACAGGTCATACTTTCGTTTCTTGACACTCATCATGGGCTTCAGATTCTATAAATATAAAACGATAAAGTCAAGATCAACACACATAAACACACACAGACGTGTATACACACCCAAACGCACATATATACGTACACACACACACACACACACACACACACACACACACACAATTATACTGCATATCCTATTTACAGTATGAACTGATTAAAATGTTGGAAGATATCAACATTGATGGAAAAGATTTAAGAATAATAAAGAATATTTACTGGAACCAAGTAGCAGCAATTAAAATGGGAAATAAAGAGGGTAGTTACGAACACATAA
The DNA here is from genome assembly GCA_014155875.1 of Cepaea nemoralis. NCBI lineage: Eukaryota > Metazoa > Mollusca > Gastropoda > Stylommatophora > Helicidae > Cepaea > Cepaea nemoralis. The sequence goes on from JACEFZ010006807.1 coordinate 383,259, forward strand.
AGCTAGGAGTATGACAGGGGTGTGTCTTGTCATCAGATCTGTTCTCCCTATATAGCGAAGTAATAATGAGAAAGATCAAAGAGATGACAGGAATACTAGTTGGAGGTTATAATATAAATAATATACGCTATGCAGATGACACAGTATTGATGGCGGATAACTCAACAGACCTATAAAAATTATTAGACGTTGTAGTAACAGAGAGTGCAAGGAAAGGACTCTCCTTGAATATCAAGAAAACAGTAACAATGGCAATATCAAAGAAAATGGTGACACCAAAATATGACATAGAAATAGAAGGGAAAATCCTTAACCAAGTGGATAATTTTAGATACCTAGGGGCATTTATAACATCAGATGGAAGATGTACAACAGAGATTAGGAGCAGAATAGGGCAGGCAAAAGCCGCATTTCAGAAAATGAAGAGTATCTTATGCAATGTCACTATCACTGAATGTAAGAAAGAGAGTGCTGAAATGCTATGTAGAACCAGTTTTGCTGAATGGCAGTGAATCTTGGAATGTAAATGAACAAATTAAGAAGAAACTAGAAGCAACAGAGATGTGGTTCCTGAGACGAATGTTGCAGATTCCTTGGACTGCCAGAGTAACTAACGACGACTGCCTGAAACAGGCTAATGAAACTAGAACATTATATACAACAATAAGACAGAGACAAACAGCTTTCTTCGGTCACGTGATGAGAAGAGAGGCATTGGAGAACATCGTGACAACTGGAAAGATCGAGGGGAAGAGAGGCAGAGGCAGACCAAGAGAAATGATGCTGGATGGATTGAGACGGTGGCATGGAGGAATATCAGCAGCAGAGTTGATCCAGAAAACCAAAGACCGAGATCTATGGAGAGCCATGAACGCCTACGCCAGCCGGCACGGCACTTGATGATGATGATTTACAGTACATCGCTGTCAACACCAGCATGTTACTGCTGTTGTTGATGTCTGGGTAAGTTTTACGTTCAGTAGTTTGTCATTGATTTCTGAACGACCGGCTCTAATACCAACACTCTAAAGCCCCAGCACGATGTGGTCTGCTGTTAAATCGGTCACCGCTGGCAAGCCTTTAGGCCACGGAGATGGTGGTATATATATATATATATATATATATATATATATATATATATATATATATATATATATATATATATATATATATATATATCCACGAGTTAACTTACGCCTTAAAAAGACAGTCTCCTTACCTCCGCAAAAATAATAATTTGAAAAGCTGAGACGTGTAGATTCGTAAACAATGTAGGGATCTCGGTAATCGGTTTCTGTTTTAATGCAATCTTGAAATAATCGGGAAATTTAACACGATGAGTACTCTAAACCTCATTAAAACGGAGAAGCAATAACAAAAAAACGTAAGTTACCGCAAATAAAATCTCTGGTAAAATACGGCAACCTAAATCATAGAGGCTAGGTAGAAGGAAAAGAACCGTATATTATGGAGGGGAAACAATATCAAGTAATTGGTTCTTGTATTAACGCGATCTTGAAATAATCGGGGAATTTAACGTCACGAGTACGCTTAATATCCCGATCATGTTTTGTGTGGTCCTGAAGCCAATATTACAATGTCTTCATTCCCCCCCTGGAAACCCTCAAATCCCCCCCCCCGGGGGGGGGGGGGGGGGAGAAATTCCCCACCGGTTGAGAACCACTGATCTAGGCTGATGTATGATGTGTGCTGATATATGATCTAAGTTCATGTGGATATACACTAATGTATAATTTAAGCTGATGTATGATCTAAGCTTAAGTATAAGTTCAGGTATGATCTAGGCTGACATATGATCTAAGTTCATGATCATATGAGCAGATATATGATTTAAGTTCATTATGATATAAGCTGATGCATGATTGTCATAGACCCACTTAATGGCCTAGTATAGCCGAGGGCAGTACTGACTAGACACTGGACAGAAGAGACAGGTCAGTGGTAGGGGCTGTAAGGCAGTAGCAACAGGCAGTCAGGTGCAGGTAGACAGGTCAGTGGTAGGGGCTGTAAGGCAGTAGCAACAGGCAGTCAGGTGCAGGTAGACAGGTCAAGGTTGCTCGTGTCCAGTACAGGTTAATGGGTACTCGGACCAGACCCGTGTCCAACGGACTACACCAAGCGACACTGGTTTCACGAGATGTAGGAATCCTTGATCCGGATGAGCGTACCTGATTTAGGCAGACGGGTTAGAAGACTGCAACACGGACGGACGTAGGGTTGTGGCTGTGATTCCCAAATGTATCGTTTTGATAGCAGGAGTGTATGGGCTACAGATTTAACTGTGATTGAGATGGTGAGTATGAACAGCGAGTGTGTATTGATGGTCAATGAATGCATTGTACATAAAGTCGGAGTGTAAGAGTGAGGTTACGATATATCACTGTGATTGATATGTGGTGATAAAGCGCAATCTCTGCGAGATTGCTTACATTTACATTAGTACTGATTAAAAGTATCTTGCTTTGAACCGACTGTTCGTTCGAGTGCTATCTTGTAAGCGTGTGCTTGTTTACCTCTGTCTCAAACTGCGAGCCAAGATATGTGAGAACATGACAATGAGTCAATGTCAGGTATGAGCTCAGCTGATGTATGATCTGCGCGGATGTATGATCTGCACTGATGTATGATCTAGACTGATGTATGATCTAGACTGATGTATGATCTAGGTTGATGTATGATCCAAGCTGACGCATGATCTACGTTCAGGTGTTATCTAAGCTGATGTACAATCTAGGCTGATGTACGAACTAGGCTTATGTATGATCTAAGTTCAGGTATAATCTAGGCTGATATAGGTCTAGGCTGAAGTATGATATAGGCTGCTGTATGATGTTAGCAGATGTATGATCTAGAATGGTGTATGATCTAAGTTCAAGTGTGAACAAAGCTGATGTATGATTTAAGTACATGATGATATAAGCTTATATACAATCTAAGCTCAGGTATCATCCAAGAGAGGTGAAGTGAACAGGTACTGCATGTTTAATTTATTTCTGACATTTGTCACTTGAAGTCTATTTTAAGTACAATTTATAACAGAAAGCAATATTGATATTTCATTGTGGTCCCAATCAAATGTGAACCTCTTGTCTGAAACTAACATTTACGGCAAAACTTGAGGTGACATATTAAAGAAATCAACCTAAGATGGCAAATAATAATAAAGAAAAAAACTTGAAATATTATGTAAGGAAAAATATCAATGTGAGGATGCATGTCCACGTGGATAAAACCTTAGGTTCGTACTGGAATACGATAGGAATTGCCAGTCGTGGGTTGTGCTCTATGTTTAAATCTCAGATCCCGGAAAAAAACAAAATCAATACATTTTAAGGCGATGTGCGGCAGTAAAAACATCGATTTTTGGTCAACTTGGCTATTTTTGGAATAGTTCATTTTTAGACACATTATCATGTCTTCTATCAGATTCTGTACTTGTTTTTGTTTCAAAACTGTTATTTTATGCAATATTCATAATTTACTGAACCCACCCTCTGTGTCAAATCGTATAATTATTGAAAATTGTTGCGAAATTGACGGTTTTCAAATCCTAGCAACGATATCTCAGGAAAACACGACACGCGCATGTAAGGTATCCCTGGAAAGGTCGTGAACTTCCGTAACTGTTCGTAAAACTACGAGTTCGTCTAATCGGAAGCTCTTCTGTGTACATCGGGTTTATTCGTGTCTATCATCTTCCGGAAACTTCCATATATGGAACATCGTAAGCAATCCGCGTTCGCCGATGGCTGAAATTGATCACGTGGGTTTCCAAAATGGCGGCTTTGTGTTGTTTACACCTGGCGACGTGCTGAAAGTTCATTGTTGACGACAGACTGACACGCATTGAAATATGCCTCGTTCTAAGAAATTTAACATAAAGTCATCTACTCAACGTAAATAATCTCTCAGACTACACCTCGCAAATGCTCGTAAGCAGTGAAAAGCCTATCAGAACGTCGTAAACGATACAGACAATTCTGAAACTACTGAAAGCGACCCAGCTAAAGTGCGCACATGCCACTTCCAAATCCAAGTGTTTTGACAGTGAATCTGAATGAATCAGTGCTATCGTGTTCTTCTCAAAGTTGTGGAAGTGATTCTTTTATTACCCGAAGCCAATTTAAAAGAGATACGTATAAATACACAACATCCACTAGCAGCAAGTATGATTCTGGTGACGACAATGGATATCAAAAACGGGAACACAGAGCAATAGTTGATTGTTCAGAAATTGAGGCAATAATCAAATTGTTATGTTGTCCAGTTTGTAAAAATGATAGTCTTATTTTGAAAACTGACAGCAAGAAAGCCAAGGGATTAGCTGTGTATGCAGAGGTTTACAGCTCTTGTTGTGAAGAAGTGATGTGTGGAAGATACCTATCTGCAAGAAGTAATGATGGGGATAGATCTTTTGCTGTCAACAGCCAGTCAGTATATTCAGCATTAGTCTGTGGGATGGGTGCAACGACATTCAACAATTTTTGTGAAAACATGAACCTGCAAGGTCTTCATCACAAAACATTTCACAGAAAAGCAAATAAACTATATTCAAAGATAGAAGATCTGGAAGACACTGTTTTCTCTCAAACCGTAAAGTATGTTCGACAGGCTCATGCACAACGGTCAGGCATAACTCTACATGACAATGATGTGCTAGATATTAGTACCAGCTTTGATGGCACTTGGCTGACTAGAGGCCACACATCCCACATTGGAGTTGGCTGTGCAGTGGATGTTCTTACAGGACTTTGCATAGATGCCCATGTTATGTCCACATATTGCCAGGTGTGTGAAACCACTGGTAAGACACTTTCCAGGGACAAACCAGATGAATTTGCAGCATGGAAGGCAGAACATCTTCTAAACTGTGACAACAATTTCACAGGATCTGCTGGAATGATGGAGGTGAAGGCTGCAAGGGTGCTGTGGCGACAGTCTGTGGCCCGTCATAAACTTCGCTACACGTCAATACTTTCTGATGGTGACACCAAAACATTTGCGGAACTTACCAAGATCAACCCATATGGGGATGACATTCAGATAGACAAAGAGGAGTGTATCAACCATGTCAGTAAACGCCTTGGAACAGCACTGCGCAAACTAAACTAAACTACTTAGTAGATGTGTGTCAGGACAAACTCAGAATTCAAATGAGTGTTTACACAGCTTGATATGGGCTCGATGCACTAAAGACAACTTTGCCTCTCGCAAGCGCGTTCAGTTTGCAGTTGTAACTGCAGCAAGAGAGTTCAACTTTGGAGCTGCTGCTGCCCAAGACACTGCCCAGTTTTATGGACTTTCTACAGGTCTGCATATGCAGAGACTAGGAACATTTAGGATGCAGAAGCAAGTAAGAAATAGTCTGAAGTACAAGAAGGACAAACAAACTAAAAGACGCGACACTGTACGAGCGGCCAAACTGAAGAGACAAGGTGAGCTGCATGCTCTGGAGGGAGGTCCTGCATATTCAACAGGACAATTTTAACACTCAAGATACAGTTTTACACTTTTTTTCTCTGTAAAAGAGTGCATTAGTAATAAAAAACAAAAAAAAAATTAGTTTTTCCCCGTTTTCTCATTTCGCCAGTTTTTTATACATAAGTACAATTGTTTTAAAAACTATTCATTAGATTTCACTCAAACTTTGCAGAGATATTCTTTATTATATCGCTTACATTGTGAGTAGATTATTCTTCAAAATTACATTTTAGTTTTTGTGCTACACTAAAAAAAAAAAAAAATGTCATGAAAAATGTCATTACCATTTTCACATTTTGAAAAAAAAAACTGCTAAGAGATATCATTAAAATTTTCTACTAAACTTGTAAAGGGTCTATTTACTTACACATAAAACAAAGAATTTAGCCTGTACATTAAATAATAAATGTTTTAGAGGTACCTTAAGAAATTCAAGATGGTCGCTGTTTATCTTGGTTTCCATAGCAACCGTTAAGTGCAAAGTCAATTTGACAATATTTTATCGATCAGCAGTCTTTAATATCAAACCCTATCCCATAAAAGAACATAGAAATTAAGTATTATGGAATTAAATTTTTTAAGGTTAGCATTGCCTTAAGTGGAATGTCCAAATAATAAAACTTCATCATTGTAACTCAATGTTACTGTTCCTCATTGTAACTCAGATCCACACATCTTGGTCCAATCACTGCTACAGTGTACAGAATTCCATGAGGTGTTCACCTTCCCATTAGATTATGGACATGTCCGGAGTGCAATGAAGATACCCCAACTGATAACTGATAACTGATAGCAGAAACACCAGTTATTTAGATTAAACTTTTAGAGGACAAGTTTATGAAACCACTGCTCATTGGCTGATGCTTACTGACTAGACTCATACATTCATCATTATCATGTGCCTTGCCAGCTGGCATAAGCAGTCATATCTCTCCACAGATCTAGGTCCCTGGTGCTCAGAATCAAATCTGCTGATGATATCCCACCATGCCACTGTCTCAGTCCATCCAGCATGCCACTGTCTCAGTCCATCCAGCATGCCACTGTCTCAGTCCATCCAGCATGCCACTGTCTCAGTCCATCTAGCATGCCACTGTCTCAGTCCATCCAGCATGCCACTGTCTCAGTCCATCCAGCATGCCACTGTCTCAGTCCATCCAGCATGCAATCATCACAGTGTTTTCCAATTCCCCTCTTCTCACTACACGACCAAAGAATGATGGTTGTCTCCTTCTTATAGTTGTATATAATATGCTAGTGGCATTAGCCTTTACCAGGCAATCATTGTTAGTTACTCTGGAGGTCCAATATATTTGCAACATTCATCTCATCATCTACATCTCTGATGATGAGGGGCTGATACTATACATTCATTTTATCAGAGAAGGGAAAGTGAAGAAGACATTTCTTTCTATTGTGCCATTGTATGATGCAGTTATTCAGTTATCAGTTGGGGTATCTTCGTTGCACTCCGGACATGTCCATAGGTGCTCAGATCCTCCCCCCAGCATATGCATCAGCGTCCGGTGGCTAATAGTGCCAGTTCTGTGTTGGTTGACGAGGCACTTTGTTTTCCCGATGTACCTCTCGCGTCTGGCTGTGCCGATTCTTACTCCCAGGTCTTTCATCCTGGACAGCGATATGGAATCACTGACGTCAAAATCCTCTGTTCTCGCCAAATCTTTAAGGACGTTAATAACATCGGCACGATCCATGGGCTGGCCATCTACAGGGGGTGCAGAGCCAGCCAGTTTGTCAGCTCGTTCATTTCCCTCGACTCCCGCATGTCCCGGGACGAAGATGAAGGTGACTTTACGGACAACAGACTTCCGCAGCGATTCAGTCCACTGTCTACGTACAGAACCAGCTTCGACCTTCTGAATCATGCTCATTGAAGTCACTTAGTACACACACGTTGGTATAATGCTGTGATTCCAGCCATATGAAAGCCTGTGTAACTGCCATCACCTCCATCGTCATGCTGCTCGTGGTCATAGAGTGGGCACCACTGGATTCTTGAACGGTTCGGCCCGCTGAACGGGCTGTAAATGCCCACGCACTTCTCTGCTGCTTTACAACAGATCCATCTGTATAGATGAGCACTTCATGGCTATCTGAGTGTTCATAGATGAGCGCGTTAACCTCTGCATTGACAGCGGCAGGGTTCTGCTCTCTGCACCGTCTGTCGAGTGTGATAATGCAGGAGAAAGTGCACTTAAAGGCTGGAGGCACCGGCACCCATTCCTTGCCGGGGTTGATACTGGTAAGACTGCAGACCTGTCTAACGACATCTTCCGCCCGACCCATCCATGATTTGCCTCTCTTTAGCCTGTCACCCTTTTCTCTGAATATAGCGTCATGCAGAGGGTGCTGCTCATCTGCACTTATTTTTAAGTATGCACGAGCTCTCCAGATCTTGATCCTGTGTTCCATTGTCAGGAAGTCAAGGAGGTATCTCATTGCTACACAGCTGGTGTCTCTCGTGCAGCCCAAAATGATGCGCATGCCTTCGTTTTGTACCTTTTCGAGTCTTCCAATCTGTGTAGGGTGACAGTGAGGATGGCCAGGGCATACTCGATGCGTGAAAGTACAAGTCCTTGGAACAGAAGTATTAGCAGTCTTTGCTCGATATTGGCAGTCGCCATGACTCTCATTGCTGACAAACCTTTTCGAGCTTTCGTTATAACATAATCGACATGATCTCTGAAGGACAGGCTACGATCAAGCCTCACGCCAAGATATGTCATTGACTGGGTTCTACTCAGAATGCTCCCATCCATTCTTACTGCCGGCAGGTCTGTTTTCACAATATGGTTGTTTAGTGAGAACCATGTAACCGTTGCCTTTGCAGGGTTGACAAGGGCATCGGCATCAGCACACACATGTATGATGCAACAAGTGCCAGCTACTTTAAATCTCTAGAGATGTGTAAATAACTGAAGTGTTCTCACAGTGACATCCTGACCTGTGGCTCCAATAAAGGACATTTAATGACTCATTTCAAAATATGTAGCTTTATCTGAGATTGATTCATATATTCCTTAGCCCATGTTATAAAACAATTTGCTGGCTCCTGAGTAAAAAGGCCGGCTCCTGAGAAAAAAGGCCGGCTGCTGAGAAAAAGAGCTGGCTCCTGAATCACGTTTAAATGTTCCACCCCTGTCACCATTTCTACTTTGTCATAAAATGTTTGTAATTCCACTTCACAACTGCTTGTTATTGTTGCTTATCATACATTTATATCTCTTGGTTTGACATTGCATTTGACAATAATAACAACTATCTGATTTAATCAAATAACCATTAACTGATTTAGCTGTTTCCTCATAAAAGATTAGTCCTAACCCTTTTTTTTATGTATTATCTCTTGAACAAATTATTGTGTGTTTGTCTGTTATTATTTTACCAAATCTCTTCCACCTCATCTCACTCATGCCTAGGATATTAAACTTTATATTTTTCATTTCTTTTATTACATTATGCAACTTTTCAATCTCAACTATATCCTGACATTCCTATTTTAAACTTGTCTTGGGAAGGTAATGTGGTTTTCCCTTGTCTTCCTTATTCACAGGGGTCTTTTAACTCAGCCTTTGACAACAATTTCTGATTGTCGGGACAAGAGAGTACCCTGCTCTTCCCAGCTGCAGAGCTGTGCACTTATCCCTGTGGATACTCGGTCACACCTATGACCTTATTGTTCCCAGTGTCTGAGTAGATTTATATTCTGCTGTTGTGTTGATTTTGATGGTATAATGCTTTGACAATTCAGAAAGCAATAGCAAAGTTCTAAATGTAGAATTATCTAGTAAGTCACAAACAACCAATAAATGCTGGGGTAGATTGCAACATCCTGTAAAGAATATTCAACTAACTGTTACGTTATATTGCACTTAATCTTACCTTGAGCTGCACAGACTTCAGGTTGTTCTGTCTTGACACTTGATTGCAGTTTATTCTCCATCTTATGACTACAGAGGGTCTGAAAAGATTTGTAAGTTACATCTGTATGCAAACATAAACTATGCAAATGAATTTGATATTTTATTTGTCAAGATGATTAATGAATCAAAGTGTTTTATGATTACTTCAAGACATGATTTCTGATATGTTATTCCTCAAGTCCCATTTAAGAATTTGAGTTGGGGAACCTATCACAGTGTAATGATATAAGTTTATCATGACAAAAATAACAACAATTCATGACAGCTTTATGACCATTTCTGACTTTTTTCAGAAAACAATAAAAGCATATCAATGAGATATTGATATCACAAAAGTCAAAATGGCGGACCCATGCGCTAGCATAGCAGAGCAGACTCGTATTTATTTTATAATTAGAACTGGCAATTTAACTACTAAAATTACATAGAATACAAGTTTCATTTGTAGCAGTAATTTATCTGTGTACTTGAATAATTTGTAACTCTTTGACATGATTGAAAATATTGTTGAAAGCCAGTTTTCAGACCCGTCTGTAAACCTGTAAGTAGTGTAAGTAAGGAGTACTTTTTGTTTTTTTAGCAGCACAGCAGTACATAATTATTTAAAGTTAAATAAACTACTGTTAACGAAGTTAAGGTGTTTTAAAAAGTTAGTACTTAATTATTAATTGCTCACTTTTAGATACACAATAGTGTAATTATAGAGCAGAAGTAGAAATCAATTATTAGTGAAAGTGACTGCTTAACTGATTCTCTGCCGTGAACTGATAGGTTGGTTCAATGGGATGGTTTTGGCACCCGTGAACCAATAGGTCGGTTGGGTATAGATAATGCGTTATTTGTTTCAATTCTCTTACTTTTCTGCAATTGTTAGTGCTCCAGTAAATTAAGATTGACACAGACAAATTTTTCAATGTGAAACAAGGCACTAGGATCCATTTTTGTTAAGTAGAAAACAAGTTTGTTGTGATTTGAAATGATTGTTGTGATTCGAAATTCAAAATGACAACACCTTCTGTATCTGGACCTCATATATTTTAATAAAATTACCCGTTTAAATAATTTTATATTATAGTTATTGTGATTTAAAGGACTTTGTGAAAGATTCTAAAACTAATACCATGTGCAGTATTCAGTTAATAATTTAGAAGACCGTCATAATTTAAAAGAAAACTAACAGTGAAAGCTCCTCATAATATGATGGCACATGCCGACTTATGTTTGTGCTAATGGGCCACACTTGTGCCACTAAATTTGCTTTGCCTATCACAAAGTATTTAAGGAGTATTTAAATAATTAAATTTAAAAGAATAATAATTATAACTAAATAGAAAATAGTGTTTATATTGTTTCTCAGTACAATCTCAGTACAATCTGCCTAGTGTCTCATCTCATCTCATCATGTTCCTCTTGTACCTTGCGGTGTCGAGGTGAAGTATAAACTTCGTGAGAGTGCCCGGTTATGGGCTTCGTATATCGACATTCCCATGGATTCTGTTATTCCCTCCGTCCAACGTTTACGTGGTCGGCCTCTTCCTCTGTTTCCATCTGGTCTGTACATCATTGCTTGTTGTGGCATGCTGTTGACTGGTAGCCTACATGCATGGCCAAACCATTTGACTTGCTGCTTTCTAATAAAATCTAGAGCAGCTTTAACCCCCACTTTAGTCCTGATTTCTTCATTTCTGATCTTATCTCTTCTTGATACGTTGAGTATTCTTCTCAGGAACCTCATTTCTGTTGTTGTGATTTTTCTTTTCTCTTTTTCTGTCATTGTCCAGGTTTGGCATTGGTAGCACAGAGTTGGTAGGAAGATTGTGTTGTAAAGTGCTTTCTTAGTAGTTATTGATACATGTTTGTTCTTTAGTATTGGTGCCATTTGTCCAATGAGTTGATTTGCCTTATTGCACCTATTTTCGATCTCGTCTTCTGATCTGCCATTTGATGATATTATACTTCCTAGGTACTTAAAGCTCTTTACTTGTTTCAAGGGATGTTCGTTTAGGTGAATTGTTGCTGTTTGTTCTTCTTTAGTTATAGTCATTACCTCTGTTTTGCTTGTGCTAATTTTCATGTTATGTTCCCTACACATTTCGTTTAGACTATTCATGTGGTCTTGTAATTCAGCTTCTGATTTTGCTATTAGTGCTTGGTCGTCCGCAAACAGGAGTTCTCTAATGGTTAGATTTGCAGATGGTTCTTCTTCTGTGTTCTCGTCATGCGGTATTCTTGCTGTCTCTGCTTGGCTGGTTTCTTTACATATGTTGTCTATATATGTTATGAACAAGAGAGGGGACAGGACACAACCTTGTCGTACTCCAGATCTTATGGTGAAGGGTTCTGAGTGTCCTCCAGTTGCTCTCACTATGCATTCACTGTTGTTGTATAAACTTCTACATAGGTTTGTTAGATGTGTACTCACTCCATATTGTTTAAGGATTTCCCACAGCTTGTTTCTATCTACCCTATCGAATGCCTTTTCTTAGTGTGTCCTGGACATATTCCATTTTGTGTGAAAATTATGTGCTTCAAAATATTATGCTTTAATTGTGTTTATTGGTGTTATGGAGCAGTTCTTGTGCTATTATTGAAGACTAGTGGTGTATTTAACATTATTCAGTAAATTTAACTGGATTATCTGCAGCGGATACAAAATAATGCCTTCGTAAGTGGAAATTTATCATAACTGTCACCCCTTTAATTTAAATTGTTATTACTAAACCTCTCATTATTGTCATAATATTTCTAACCTATCAATTAATTATTAACACTGTCATGTTCCCTGTGCAATCTCCTTTAATTTGATCTATCATGTAGTTTATCTGCTACAATTGTAACCATTTTCACAACATTACTGTCACACACCCGTACTTCTCATTTTCTGCCATGAAATTCTGTTTGGTCAGGACCTTTTTTTTTTTTTTTGGAAAGCAGCAGTTATAAACTTATTTCCTTAGAGTAATGCATGATATTAATTAACAAAAGAAAGCTGTCGCAATGCAGTGGGTACATTAAGAAAATGTGAGTACATTTTCATAAATTGTTCTTTCACTAACGACAAACATTTCACATGACATTTAATTAATATAAATGGGCAGCTATTTTTAACTGTTAATTAGGTCACAGTACATCCTATCAAAAAGTCTTAAAAGTTTAGCGGATGTTTCTCTGTGACTCTGAGATTCTCGTGCTTTGTGCGATGTTTTCGGCAGGTCACCCTGCAGAAGGAGACCGAGCCATATGGGATAGAACCCGGTGCAATGAACTCGATCCTCTTGACATTCTATCGAAAGAGGAATGTGACCGTTACTTTCCTGTTACAGAAACGCACAATAAAATATACATCTTGGCCAGTTTCGTTAGCAATGTGACAAACTGTTAATGAATAATAAACAATTGGCTGGCCATTTTTAATTGTTAATTAGGTCACAGCACATCATATCGAAAAATAGATAAAACATCAAGGTAGGCCTTGCCATCCTGGAAGCAATGATATACGGTACTGTGTTGTCCGTTTAAAAATAAACAAGCCACAGAAATAGAAGGCAGAATTTCTCAGCTTCCAATTTATTGGGCCGCAATTAGAACCACCTCATTTACTCAGATTCCTTAGCACTTCCTGGTTGTAGATCACAACACAGAAATATTAGTAACTCCACCTAGAATTAACATGCAGTGGCATCTGGTGCCTTCAATAAACTGTCAAAAATCTGGAAGTCAAAGACACTCAGCCAACATATGAAACTTAAAATCTTCAATTCGTGTGTGATTCCAGTGCTAACATATGGATGTGAGAGTTGGAAATCAACCGTAGCTTTAGATAAAAAATTAGACAATTTTTAGAACAAATGTCTTAGAAGAATTTTAAACCTCCACTGGACTGATTTCAAAACCAATGCGCAAATAAGACAAGAGGCTAAGCAAGATATTGTATCAAATTTCATAAGAAGACGCCATTAGAACTACATCGGCCATGTACTCAGAATGGACAAGACAAGACTCCCCTACCAAGCCCTCATATGGTCACCGGTAGGGAAAAGAAAACGGGGAAGACCAAGAGAGACCTTGCATAGAACCATCATCAGAGAAGGCTCATTCACCAGCCAAGTGAACATCCAACAGGTAACAGCGAACCGCTGGACATGGAGAGCCATGACTTCTGCCCTATGCACCACCTTAGTCTCAAGAGGAAAGACTAATTAACTAACTTCATTGAGATACCGTTGGATTTGTTTTGTCGAGCTGTATTCAACTGTCATGGCTTCATAAGTAAACACCCAATTTTTAAATATTGTCTATTCTATAATATACAAGTGAATTCAGAAGTGAGGAAAAGACAACGATGCCAGATAGGACACAAACTGAGAACACCTGAAAATAGTATAAAATATAACAACAAATTATATTGTATTGTCCATACCCACAGGGCAAATGAAACGGACGGAGACCTAAAGTTACTGTTCACGGAGAAAACAGATGCGGTGAATAATAATTGGGGGAGGGGGGATATGAGTTAACAGAGAGGTTCGACTTCATCGCACCGGGTGTTATCCCATTTGCACGGTTTCTTTCCACGGGGCCGCCTGCCGAAAGCAAGGCACAGAGCAATACTCCGTAACTCCAGCGACGACTCCCGAGTTCCGAGGGAACTGCAACCGTGAACCAAAAGTCTGAACTGAGAACTCTGAGCCCGGAACCGGAATCGAACCCAAAACTTTCGGAACGTGGGGCAGGCTACTTGGCCACCGAATCCACCCCCCCCCCCCCCTCCCTCAACTTCCTAGTGCGATAGTGTGACGATATTCATCACCATCAGACTATACATGTAATATGTAGTACAATATTCAACATTACCCAACTAAGAGTGTGGTTTAGTCCAAATTCTCACACCGCCATTTTTCCAACTGCCGAAGTTAGTAAACAAAAATAAAAAAATGGTCAACAGCATTACCGAAACAATAATCACATAGGGGGAAATAAATTCACAGTATTCATTGACATTCACAGACGCCCTTGCAGCAAATTAGCCATCATGTTCCCAATTCCACAGCTACACTCATCAGTCTCTCCTATTCCTATCATTGGTTCGTTTACGAGGATGGCTTGTGCTAAGAGGTAAAAGAAGTGCCTGGGAATACATCCATCCATCCATCATGTGCCAAACCGATAAGCGTGGGCGTTCATGTTTTGCCATCTCACTCGATCATCAGAGTCGTGGATAAGCTCCGTGTTCCTGTCTCGACCATGCCACGTGGCCAAGCTACTTCTAGGTCTTCCCCTTGGTCTGTACCTTTCGATCTTGCCAGTCGTCACCAAATTCTCCAAGTCACTTCTTCTCATAACACGCCCAAAAATTTTGACTGTCTACGTCTAATGTCTCTAATCAGTTTACGATCTTCATTTATTTCTTGAAGGATTTGTTCATTGGTTTTTCTGGCTGTCCATGGTATTCTTTGCATTTTCCTCAGAAACCACATTTCGACAGCCATCAGCTGTTTTTCAGCCTGACTGCTCATTGTCCAAGCTTCACATCCATACAAAAGTATAGGTTCTATGTAGCAAACAACCCAAAATCAAATCAGTACAGGGATTTTGCAGGATCGCGCACGTAAATGTGCCGGCAAGGAACGAGGTGTTTATGCGTACTTTTGCCAGCGGGTATTTCTCTATGTTTCCAGAGAAAGTGCGGCATTTGACAAACTCACCCGTATAATCTTCTGGCTTAACTAGGTCTCTTTTGACCCCAAGTAGAGTGCTGCCGCTATCAAGTAAACATTGGCATGGTTGTTCGTTGACCAGTGCATCGTGGAACTTTAAATTGCCTCTGGAGGCTAAAGCTGCATTGGCATCTTCGTTGGAACATGGTACAAAATGCCCACATTTCAGTTTGCCGTCCGTATGAAACTGGTGACACGTGTCACACTTATTAAAGTCTAATATATCAGTAGCTGCACTCACACTCTCACACTCACTGGTTGGTAATACATTTTCAAGTTCAAAATCAAATATACTCTCATCGTCAGATGACGTATCGATGAGCAAAGCATTGCTTGCCTTCATTCTTTGCCTGCCCAAACACTTAGAACTATAATGGCCATAACTTGAACAAAAGAAGCATTTAACAGCACGTTTGTAAGAGTTTCGTTTGTTTTCCTGCTTCTTCATCATCATTTCTAGATGAGCAGGATAAGAGGGGCTCTTATCACACATGGAGTACTGCGGATGGAACAATTTGCAGTAACCACACTGTGGTGGCTTCTGATACGGTTTATCTTTCTTTTGATACTCTTTTTGCTTGTAAGACCTGCTTGGTATGTTTTTACCAAAGGCAGTAATCTCAGTATCGTGTATCGATGTTTTAAATATGTCCCTGTTTGAGGAAAAATAAGCAGAACCTCGTTTTTCGAGTTGTTCTATAGATTCAATGTCTGCTTGTTGAAGGAACTTAGCAAAGGGAGTAGGAACGGTGGATATGACTTTATCCATCACCATTAAGTCCTGTAATTTATCAAAATTCTTCCCTACTTTCGCCGCCTTAAGCCATTTATTAAATATACTCTGAACGTTTGAAACATAATCTAAGAACGTTTCAGTTGGCTTTGGCTTTATCTGTGAGTACTGGATCTGATATCCAGGAGCATCGAGTAGAAAATGCTGCATAATCCTATCATGGATGTACTGATAGTTACTTCTTAGTTCTGTTGGTATTGATTCTATGACCTTTAATGGCTCCCCACTGAGGTTTCTCATGTAGATCATTGCCCAATCTTGTAATGGTATTTTCTGAGTTCTAAGTTGGAATTCTACATTCTCCAGTCCAAGCTGATATTGAATCGCCTTGACTGAAGGGCTTGATGACCCCTTTATATTTGGAGAATTTATTTTGTTCTTCCTGACTTTTCAATTTAGTAGAGGCTATCTGGGTGTTAGAGTCAATCTCCATTTCTTTTATCTTTAACTTCGACTGTGACTCTACCTCTATTTGTTTCTGCTTGGTGGCATCGTCCATCTCTATCTGCTTTTGTTTTATTTCTAATTCCTTCTGTTTAGTGGTTTCTTCTAACTGCATCTGTTTTTGTTTCATTTCTAATTCTGTCTGTTTTGTGACTTGGTCTAAATCTAAATGTTTTTGTTTGGTGGCATGGTCTAACTCTAATTGCTTTTGCCTGGTGGTTTCTTCTAACTCCTTCATCTCCTTCTGATGTTGTCTTTCTAATGCTCTCTCATCTCTCAATTTGTCTGTTTCTTCTTTGTATCTTTCATTTTTCTCCAGTATACTCTAGTTCTTTGCCAGCCTGGATGAAGTCATGTGACATAGTGACACCCGTGGCACTTGACTGTCCCGACCAGACGAGAATGTCCTAAGATAGTCATTGACGTCGTTTACTGACATTGAAGTGTTTAGTCGTGAAGACTTGGGAAGATAATGTGGTGGTTTCCCATTGCCTTTCACATTTACACGGAGTTCTGTTACATCAGTCTTTGACAGTCAAATAATACTGTCAGGACAACTGACAGCGGCAGAGCTGGCCAATTATCTTGTTGATTACATAATTTTTTTTTTTTTTAATCCGATTAAAGTATAATTGGACTATGGCTTGTAGTTTATACGAATTTCATCTTGTTATGACCTGTTACCGGTCTCCGTGACTAAGGGCTTGTGAACGTGGTATGTGAGCCTGTATACCTGGGTTCGAAACACAGCGATGCTGGTGTTTTCGGAAAAGGTATAGGTGCCGGTCGTTCAGAAAGCAATGGCAAACTACTGAACTTGCCCAGAATCGTTAACAGCGAAAATGCTCGGGTTGACTGCTATGTCCTGTGAAGGACATGCAACTAATTTTTTTTAATGATCTGTTATAAAAGACTGGCATTGATTACAATTTTGTGTGTAGTGTGTACGAAGTGATTCAATGAGCATGATTCAGAAGATCGAAGCTGCATCTGTATGTAAACAGTGGACTGAGTCGCTGCGGAAGTCTGTTGTCCGTAAAGTCACCTTCATCTTCGTCCCGGGATGTGCGGGAGTCGAGGGAAATGAACAAGCTGATAAACTGGCTGGCTCTACACCCCCCTGCAGATGGCTAGCCCATGGATCAGTGTCGATGTTATTAACGCCCTTAAAGATATGGCAAGAACAGAGGACGTTGACGTCAGTGAATCCACATCGCTGCCAGGATAAAAGACTTTGGAAGTAAGAATCGGCACGGCCAGACACAAGAGGTACGTCGGGAAAACAAGGTGCCTCGTCAACCAACACGGAACTGGCACTATTAGCCACCGGACGCTGATGCATATGCTGGGGGGGGGGAGGGGAGGATCTGAGCACCTATGGACCTGTCCGGGGTGCAATGAAGATACCCCAACTGATAACTGATAACAATGTTTGGTGGTGATTGGAGTCCTTGATTTGAATATCACCAAAGTTCACATAATACAGCTGTTCTTCCGGATGTTTTTTGTTCATAATCACAACCACAACAGTGACGTCACCGCCAAAACACAAATACTTTAGTCAGTGAGGTGGAGAGTATCTGCCAAGAAATTGAGTTAGAGACTTCTCTAAAATTAAAGTTAATTATTAGTAATGATGTATTTACAAGAATCAGTGGTATGCGAAATCCAAAATATAATCCCACCCCCCCCCCCACCCCCCCCCCCCCCCCCCCAAAAAAAAAGCACATGATTAAAATAATTGCCACCACGTTTCTGTTTTTTCTGTACTGTCGAATAAAAACTCATCAACCCGAATTCGTAAATATTATGGATAGAAGCCTCTTTTGAATTCCTTCATGAGTTTCTCTTTGACCTTAACAACGGAATGTTTACTTTGCAAATATAGAAGTATTTTACATGAGATCCACATCTCATTTTCGAACCAAACATTCAGTTCAGTAGTTTTTTGATGAAATCACGTAATAAAAGTCCAAAATGAGGAAAAGTGCGTAAGCAAATCTTCCCTAGAAGTAAAATCACACAAAGACCTTAACGTATTGCTGACCTATCAGCCATATTGGAAATTATGTAAATGGTTAATTGTGTTAGTTTTCTTATTCCATCTATCTACTCCTGTATTCCCGTCGCAAGCTGAATTTCAAAACGGTTTAAATGGGGTTTCAAATGTATTATATTGTGTTGAGCCCACGTTAGCCACTCCCGACTCTGATGAGTGTACTGTGCGGTTTATGTGATCTAAAGATATTATCTCTTTTTTTTTTAAATTGGGGCGGGAAATGTTGGCTTGTTTTCCATTAAGGCCCAAAGATACAACGCATTAGCGTTAAAGCCTCTTATGCATTTGTGTAATTTATTGCTGTTAATGAATGTCTAATTTGCTTTATGGTATTGATGGAATACAATAAACTGTCCACCGACAATATTTTCCCTTACCATTTTGTAAAACTTCTGTTCATTTTTCGAGAACAGAGAAGCAAACTTCTGTAGTCTTGAAAAATAGTGTAATGTAATTCCAGGAACAGCATTCTGATGTATGCACATGTCAATTTCTAAGTTGGAGTCAAAGGCGACTTGACATTCCAGGGCATATAAAAAGGGGAATACATTTGTGATATTGTACCATTCGAAGAATTCTTTTAGTGTAGACACATGATTATCATTACAGACTTGTTGACAAAACGTATATTATGCCTCTGAAATGTTGCAGTTTTTATTTTAGTTGGATTAGGAAGCAGTATGTGAGGGTAGGGTTGTCTCCTTTATGTTACTTTGATCTGTTAGGTATTCGTAACACAAATGTCCTTTGGTCTCAGTCACTTTAAAATAGGCCAGATATTGTGAGCCAGAAAGTTCAATACATCAAGGAATTTCAGTCTTTAGGTCGCGACACATAGACAGGAATTATTGTGTTTCACAATGAATTTGAATTCCTTAGTACCCTTGTCAATGAAGAATTTTATCAAGTAGGGTTTAATAAGTAAAGGTCATATATGCCGGAATGAAATCCAACAACCAGGTATGCTCTCAATTAAGCGTCATGTCTTTCACTTAAGGTTGACTATTCCGACAACTACAGGTTTATGACTGCGAAACATGCACGCAAATCTGTGATTTCATGTAGATAATCTAACATTTCCATTACTAACTCTTGCGAATCACCGAGTGTAATAGATCATTTTGTCGACGTAAATACAGGAACATTAGATGCGACTGCACATGATACCAATTCATGCCTGACTATAAATATAATTAACATTGATTTAGTGAGTAATATCAAGGAGTCGAAATACATATCTACATCGTAAGTTGCCCTGAAGGGGTACCAGAAATGTGTATCTACAGGACTTTTGAGTTCAGAGAGCAGTTGTGACTGTCACTCACCGTTACAACTGAGTTCATGGAGTGTCTGTCACTTACAATTTCCAAAAATGGCCACATTTCGTACGTTCAAAAGCTTGGGCGGCTTTATCTATATTGGTGATGTACGCAAAGTGTTCATTGTAGATTAGGAGATGCAATTTATTTGTATGAACACTATTACTTTCAAACTGAAGAATCAAGTATTTCTCATCAGTAAAGGAAAATGCATTGATCTGAATTCGAAAACAGTCTTCTAAAGTAGATATATCTAGTAACGTCATGCCAGAGAAATTGTGGGATTTATTCCTCAATAGATTTGTCACTGTATGAATAGCTTATTTTCTGAGTTTCCTAATGGAACCTTCTGTTTTAAAAACAGCCAAGGAATTGAAGAAGCATAACATATCGTTATAAGGTTTGGAGTGTTCATCAACCTGGAGTGTATTGATAGCTTTGTTACGTGTGATATAATCCAGCATATAATCCATACAATATCAACTTGGGTACTCAACGAGGTGGTATAAGTAGAATGTGATTGCAGGAATTGCTTCAACGAAAAATTATCATTGGACCTCATATTTATATAAACGACCTTGTTCACTTTTGCAAAACAAAAAAGTTACAAAATCAGAGCGGTTGTTAATCAACATGGGTATCTTGGGAACAGAGGCGTTGTTATGACATGCAACAGCTGTACCTCCCCCTAACCTCCACCCCACACCCAGTGGCAATGGTTGTGACAGGCCGGCAAAATCAGGCAAGAATAACAAATTTGGCGTCAAAGAAATCAGTGAAATAGGGTATGCCTACCCAGCATCTGAAGACAGGGTTTGGCAGGTTACCTTCAATGTGTTGTGGAACATAGTATGCATGACAAGGCACGTAGAACTCCCTGGTCATCCACTGCACCTGTATTTGTCTCTAGTCTACCACTGGACTCAAGTGAGAGTGTGTGTCGACAAATAGCACAATTCTTCCTCACTGTAATCCAATTCATCGCGCAAATCATTCTTCATTCAACTTATTCTATCACCTTCAAGCCCTGTGGTGATGGGCGCGCGGCAAAGCGGCGGCACGAGTATGCTGGCAATTGTAGCCGCAGACCTGCACACAGACTGCTCAGGCCATATGGTCGATTTCTAATGACTGGAGAAGCAGTGGGATTCGACAGCCCACTGAGCGACTGTGTAGCCCTCTATAGGAAAGCACTACTCATCTCCATAGTCTGAAGAAGGGGCTTGAAAGGGTGCCATAAACATTGTCTGCTCCATTATTACCTAACCAGTAAGCCGCAAATGGTGGGTACATTATAATTACATTTGACACACAACCAAAGTAAATACAGGTAAAGTTTAAAAAAACAACATTCCATTAACCATCAGAACTTAGAATGTACGCACCCTACTAGATAGAGAAGAAGCGTTGAGCATAGTGAGACAAACAGCGCTAATTGGGAGAGAGTTGGGTAGGTACAATATCGGAATAGAAGCCTTGAGCAAGACATGACTCACAGGCGAAAGTCAAATCTGTGAAGTACGTGTCCAGCTACACATTCTTTTGGAGTGGAATGAAAAGTGAAGAAAGACTCCAGTCCGGTGTGGCATTTTCCATTAAGTCAGAACTGGTTGGCAAACTAACTGGATTTCCTCAGGCCATAAACTACAAGCTTATGACCATTAAGTTACCACTGTTAAACGAAAGGAAGCATGCAACCATCGTGAACTCTTACACACCAACCGTGACCAATGAGGATGACGTCAAGAGCAAGTTCTATGAGGACCTGCACAATGTCACAACATCTGTTCCAAAGGAGATGTTATACAAAGTCAGAAATTGTTACTGCAATGGGTTCCTCCTTATTCAGACCTGTGCCGAAACAATCTCATGATTACCTACACAATTTTCCATCTTTCTGTAATAAATAGGACATCGTGGATGCACCCTCGCTCGAAACACTAGCACCTCATTAACTATGTCATCATCAGGAGGAGTGACAGACAAGACAATTGGGTGAGAAAATCCATGTGTGGCGAAGAATGTTGGACAGACCATCTCATCTGACTGTCTCAAAAATAAATATGCGCTTCAAATCACCACCACATCGACAAGGGGTAACGTGAGAAAAAATAAAACCAAAACCAAACAAAGCAAAAAAATAAATGCCACCCACTTATATTATAAGAAAGTGCAAAAGTGCTGCTGTCATGTGTAAATATGCGGGATGACCACGTCAAGCCCAATGCAGCAGGTAAACAAGACGCAGAAACAAAGTGAGTAGCTCTAACAGGCACGATCTAAACACTGCTGTGGAAATTCTGAATCCAGACCCCCTCCCCCCTCCCCAGAAAATTCTGAAGACATCAACGAATTGCTGACCAATAAACACCTTATCCACAATATTATTTGAACGACCCGTAGGCAACATTAAAAAAAAAAAAATAACGATGCCTTCAACATCTTCAGAGTCATGCAGGAGAAACTTCAGCACATGCGGAACTCCTGGCTGTGCAATAAAGCTGACGAGATTCAAGGCTTTGCTGACAGGCATGTTATGACAAACTGCTATTACTCACTAAAAGCGGCTTACGGCCCTACATCACTAGGCATTGTTCCCATTCTTAGTGCATATGGGTGAACATTGGTCAGCAACTGGAAAGAAACCACCCCACGCTGGGCAGAACATGTTAGAAACATCATGCAACCTCTTCCATCAATGACAAAGCCATCAATTGCCTTCCCCAAGTTCCCACTAATGATATTTTTGCTCTCCTGCCAACCTTAGTGGAAATTAATGAGACCATACCACAATATTTCAAGGAATACTACATATCTGGCACCGGGGAAGATTATTTAACGTTCTATAATTCGTTTCAACACGTGAAGGCCAAAGTTACACAACTCAACGGCAACAACCTACATGCTAGTCACTTCACTGCCATGGCTAACAACCACCACTACAAACATCTTATTTTATTGTAAGAGAACAGCTGTAATAGATAGCTGATCAAATACAAGTTTGCCAAGAGACATCTGTTACAACAGCCTTGCCAGTAATACTCCAGGAGAACAGTGTTTTTAAAACGCCAACAGATGAAAATTAAATATTCAAAGAATATTATCCTGCAAAACATAAATAACACTACACATTATGTAGTTGTAGTCGATCATTACTGCTTCAAAGAATAAAGTCCTTTATTATTATCTTCACCCTAGTAAGTGAACCAAAGCATTTTTAGTCAGCAATGGTCACAGAGCCACTCAGAATTAGCATAGTCAACAGTCAACAACAGAAGCATAGTCAAATAACTTTTTATTTGCAAACGTCAATAATTGTACTGTTATTCATAATGGTGTATTACATTACTGCCTGTTACAAAGAATTACAATTTATAATTTATTACACAAGTGAACAAATCTTGGAATATTCCATCACCAGTAAAACAAATCAACCCAGTGAATTGTGAAATATGATAAACTAAACTATAATTGTACACCACAAAGAACACAGACACAAACAAAGAAATATTACACTTATTCATGAAAAGCCCTGGACTTCTCAGTCGTCATCACTGTTTCCCTGTTAGACTGTGGCTGTAACAGTTGCCAAAGTGCATGTGATAGACTAGTGTGGCATGGGCACACCTACACAATTGTATGTACATAGTATGTAGTATATACACTATACATAAATGGTTTACACTGGCTGTTAGGGCAGGGAAGTCCGGCCAAGCAAACATAGTTGGCCACCATCACCTTCATTGAGTTATCTACCAGAGATATTTTGGCACATGCTTTGTGGCTGTTCCTGTCAAGATCACTGTGATAGCCTGTTCTCTGTGATACCCCATCATTAGAGACTAACAAGTGTTGAGTAAACAGGAACACAACAACCATAAACATCTCA
>JACEFZ010006808.1:0-20482 GCA_014155875.1 Cepaea nemoralis
CCCCCCGAATTAAAAAAGAAAAACCACTTACATATAAATCAATAAACTTTTAGATGATTTACGAGATGCCAGAATTTAACCGTCTTATTAATTGAATCACGATTGCAAGCATCATTAATTATTTTAATAACCGTTTACTGATCACTGATATAAAAATAGTCACACATATTTTTGAAACATAATGAAAAATATTCCCACATATTTTCATCGTATTAACTTCGGCAGCAAACGTTAATCTCGCTGGATATATTGGAGTTCGGCGTCTTATTCAAATAAGGTAACTTGTTAAAAATTGCTATAAGCTAAGCAGATTAATTTTGTATGATTATGTTTAATTATATTTGGAAGGTGTTATCTGATTTTCCTCTCTCTCTTTCTCTATCTCTCTCTTTCTCTGTCTCTTTCTCTCCCTTTCTAGCTCTCTTACTCTTTCTCTCTCTCTTACTCTCTCTCTTACTCTATCACTCTCTTGCTCTCTCTCTCTTACTCTATCTCTCTCTTTCTATCTCTGTCTCTTTCTCTCTCTCTCTTACTCTCTCTCTTACTTTATATCTCTCTCTTACTCTCTCGCTCTTACTCTCACTCTCTATTACTCTCTCTCTTTCTCTATCTCATTCTCTCTTACTCTCTCTCTCTTACTCCCATTCTCTTTCTCTCGTACTCTCTTTCTCTCTTACACTCTCTCTTACTCTCTCTCTTTTACTCCCACTTTCTTTTTCTCTCGTACTTTCTTTCTCTCTTACACTCTCTATTACTCTGTCTCTTACACTCTCTCTTACTCTCTCTCTCTTACACTCTCTTAATCTCTCTCTTACTATCTATCTCTTACTCCCCATCTCTCTTACTCTCTCTCTCTCTTTCTCTGCCTTTCTCTCTGCTTTTCTCTCTCTCTTTCTCTCTTTCTTACTCCTTCTCACTCTCTCTCTCTCTCTCTCTCTCTCTCTCTCTCTCTCTCTCTCTCTTTTACTCTTACTCTCTTTCTCTTTCTTACTCTGTCTCTTTTTCTCGAGCTCTCTTTCTCTCTCTCTTACTTTCTCTCTCTTACTCTCTCTCTCTCTCTCTCTTACTCTCTCACTCTCTCTTATTCTCTCTTACTCTCTCTCTCTCTGTATTTTTCACTCTCTCATTCTCTCTTATTCTCTCTTACTCTCTCTTACTCTCTCACTCTCTCTTATTCTATCTTACTCTCTCTCTCTGTCTCTTACACTCTCTCACTCTCTCTTATTCTCTCTTACTCTCTATTACTCTCTCTCTCTCTCTTACTCTCTTTCTTAATCCCACGCTCTCTTACTCTCTTTCTTTCTCTCTCCCTTACTCTCTCTCTCTCTCTTACTCAGTCTTGCTCCCACGCTCTCTTACTCACTCTCTTTCTCTTAATCCCGCGCTCTTTTACTCTCTATACTCTCTCTCTCTCTGTATCTCTCTCTCTCTTTCTTTCTCTCTCTCTCTCGGTGTGTGTGGGTCTGGCTGTGGATTTCTTTGACAGTGTGTTGTCAGTTTTAAGCAAAGGTCCCATGACGTGACCTAGTTACATGGTCAAACCATTTGACTTGCTGCCTTCTAATAAGATCTAGCGCTGCTATAACCCTCACATTAGTGCTGATTTAAGACCTATCTAGAATCTATCTAGATCAAAACATGCATCCTGGTGAAACAGTCAGGGTGTTGCTCTGACAGTGGTGTGAACGCGGTCGGAAAAGGGTCCAGCGCCAGTTCTCATGGTTCGCGACGGAAAGGAAAGACTAACACCCAATCCTCCGTGCACTCCGGTCCACACAAATGTGATGGTCCTACAACTGGACATACCCACAGCCGGTTTGTGCTACGGAACACTTGTTTATAGACCAGCATCGGTTCCCTGTGTTTAGGAAAATATAAATGTCATCAACAACAACAACCACACTGTGGACATACACCGTCACTGGACGGTCTGATCAAAGGATCTGAGTGTCACCATCACACACAATACACAACTCACTAGAGAAGGTATAAGTAATTATGTGTGTGTGTGTACTGTGTGGGTGTCAGTATGTGTGTGTGTGTGTGTGTGTGTCTGTGGTATGTGTGTGTGTCTGTGGTATGTGTGTGTGTCTGTGGTGTGTATGTGTGTGTGGTGTGTGTGTCTGTGGTATGTGTGTGTGTTTGTGGTGTGTGTGTGTGGTATGTGTGTGTGTCTGTGGTATGTGTGTGTGTCTGTGGTGTGTATGTGTGTGGTGTGTGTGTCTGTGGTATGTGTGTGTGTTTGTGGTGTGTGTGTGTGGTATGTGTGTGTGTCTGTGGTATGTGTGTGTGTCTGTGGTATGTGTGTGTGTCTGTGGTATGTGTGTGTATCTGTGGTGTGTATGTGTGTGTTGTGTGTGTGTCTGTGGTATGTGTGTGTGTTTGTGGTGTGTGTGTGTGGTATGTGTGTGTGTCTGTGGTATGTGTGTGTGTGTGTCTGTGATGTGTATGTGTGTGTGGTGTGTGTGTCTGTGGTATGTGTGTGTGTTTGTGGTGTGTGTGTGGTATGTGTGTGTGTCTGTGGTATGTGTATGTGTGTGTGTCTGTGGTGTGTATGTGTGTGTGGCGTGTGTCTGTGTCTGTGGTATGTGTGTGTGTGTGTGTGTGTGTGTGGTGTATGCGTGTGTGGTGTGTGTGCATGTGCGCGAGCGCGTGTGTGTGTGTGTGTGTGTGTGTGTGTGGTTGGGTGGGTCAAAGTGAATTCCGGTGTGTTTTCTCTCCTTCTCTCGCTTTGAACTCAAGCATAGTCCATCCCACACACACCTGCCACTGCTGCTAGTGCACTTGGCTGATTTGTATGCTTGCTTGTGGATATGCTTTCCCTATTACCAGTGTCCCTCGCCATCAGGCGAACAAACTCCGATTCTTAGGTAATTGTAATTTACGTCTTTAAGTCAAGGACGAGAAGTCAACCTTTTAGTCCAACTGACAGATGTAGGATTTAAACCCGCTACCTCAGCATCGGCACACCGGATGTTTAAGAACCAGCGTTCTTATCTACTCGGCTATGGTGTCCTTTGAATTTCGATGTGAGATCAGGAAAGCCGAAGAAGGAGCTCATTCGCGTGGAAGTCAAATCTCTCAGGCCTTGTGAGCTCAGAAATAATTGCAACACCGTTATCTTACCTGCAGAGAAGGGAAAATCATCTGCTGTCCTTGACAGAAGCTTACCTGTAGACAAGTGAATTTCATCTTCTGTCCCTGACAGAGGCTTACATGCCGATAATGGAGGATCACCTGCTGTCCCTGACAGACACTTACCTGCAGATAAGGGAGGATCACCTGCTTCCCATGACAGAGAAGAAGACTATCACAATCTGACAATGATGCTACAATTGTCCAGCACATTAATTATATTCTGTTTACTTTTGTCTGCCCCAATATAAAATTCCATATCCCAGTAACCAATTGAGGGAAAATGATGAGATTTAGGATATAACCTTATCATTATGTCCACCAAAAAAAAAAAAAACATTTTTTTTCCTGGTGATTGTACAGCAGATTTCAAAGTTTGTTTGTATGCGGTATATAATTTACGGGACAGAGATGAGGTGCATGTTATTAAATGTATTACGTCTTCACACGGAAACATTAGCGCTGAATAATTAATTTTCTCGTGGGACATGGGATTGGCCTTATGACAAGTGCCTCGCGTAGAGCCTTGTGTCGTCATCCGAACTGGCGAGAAATTACTGTAAAACAAGTTTATTAACGAGAAATCACTAGTTTTTCACCAAAACATCAAAGAAATGTCGCCGCTTTCCATGATTTAAGTTCCTTTTGGACCTAATAAAGACATTTTCCTTAGGTGGGGATAAATATAAGAAGGCAGGAAAAATTTCATATAGATGCAACAGACAGTTTTCAAAATAATTGATCGTGAATGAAGGCATTCATTTCTGGACAGACTATAAGACCGCGCTTAAATACCATGCAAAGGACTAATAAAGGGCAAACACCTAGATAGGACGATAAGGCTACGAGAGAATGTTTTATCTAATATTTATGATCTACCATCTAATATTTATATGTAATATGTATTATATCTAATATTTATAGTATATAATATTTATTGTCTACTACATAATATGCCACCTATTATGTCACGTAGTTTGTCGATCTATCAACAAAATGTATGCGACAAGAATACCATTAAGACCAGCTGTGGGCTCTGTAGCGGTAGATTGCTACAACTGTGGGTTGCTACAGCTGTGGGTTGCTACAGCTGTGGGTCTACAGTATAACAACGTGATGACACATGTCGTTCTTGCAGAGCACCATTACGCCAAAGGATGCCAAGGATCTTTGTAAGTTATGTGTTTCCTTCATATGATGTGTAACTCTACAATAGGCATCTGACGAGATGCGGTGAAATATACCAGGCAATAAATTGTGCAGTCTATTGGGTGTGACTTCTATATTTAAATTTAAATGTATTGTGGCTGCACTGAGAGACCTCACCTCTAAGTGACCACAGCCCATCGCTGTAGGAACAAGTGTCTCATTTCTTACATCTTGTTTCGCCTGACAACTCAAAGATGTGAATGAGCACACGGTTTGGTTGAAAACAAAAGCAAAACAAAAAATAACGCTTTTTCTGGTTGCATAATAATTTTTTTTTCTTTTGTTTTACTTATCCTTTACAGAACGTTGCAGTCAACATCAGCATTTTTCAGCTTCTGTTGATGTACTAGGCAAGATTACACTCAGTAATTTGCCATTGCTTTCTGAGCAGCCGGCTCACATACCCCGTAAGTTACCAACCTCGGCGAGAACCACTACCGATTCTTGCAGAGGTTACGCTACTCACGAGAATATACGGGATTACGGAGAAAGACGTTAACGCCTAGACTACGGAGATAGACTTTAGTAATTAAGTCAGCTTATTAGGAATGAATAATGCACACACACACACACACACCCACATACACACATACACACACACACAAATCATGCATACACACACATTTACACATTTATAAATACAAGCATAAATACGTGAATATATGTACACGCACACCTAGACATACGTAGATATGTATACACACACAGCTAAACATACGTGCATATGTATACACACACACACACACACACACACACACACACACAACTAGACATACGTACATATGTATACACACAACTAGACATACGTGCATATGTATACACACACACACACACACACACACACACACACACACAACTAGACATACGTGCATATGTATACACACACACACAACTAGACATACGTGCATATGTATACACACACACACACACACACACACACACACACACACACACACAACTAGACATACGTGCATATGTATACACACACACACAACTAGACATACGTGCATATGTATACACACACACACACACACACACACACACACACAACTAGACATACGTGCATATGTATACACACACACACAACTAGACATACGTGCATATGTATACACACACACACACACACACACACACAACTAGACATACGTGCATATGTATACACACACACACAACTAGACATACGTGCATATGTATACACACACACACACACACACACACACACACAACTAGACATACGTGCATATGTATACACACACACACAACTAGACATACGTGCATATGTATACACACACACACACACACACACACACACACACACACAACTAGACATACGTGCATATGTATACACACACACACACACACACACACACACACACACACACACACACACACACACAACTAGACATACGTGCATATGTATACACACACACACAACTAGACATACGTGCATATGTATACACACACACACACACACACACACACACACACAACTAGACATACGTGCATATGTATACACACACACACAACTAGACATACGTGCATATGTATACACACACACACACACACACACACACACACACAACTAGACATACGTGCATATGTATACACACACACACACACACACACACACACACACAACTAGACATACGTGCATATGTATACACACACACACAACTAGACATACGTGCATATGTATACACACACACACAACTAGACATACGTGCATATGTATACACACACACACACACACACACACACACACAACACACACACCTAGACCTGCGAGAAGTAAATCGTACATAAATGCATTCTGTTGAAATATGCAGATCAAAAGCACATGTTATTGTGATTAACAACGAATGTACATATTAGCACCCACTTTACTAAGTTAGAAATAATGTAATAATTTGACGTTAAACTGATAGAATAATTTGATGTCGGTAAAGCGGCAAGGGAATTCCCATTGACAGCACCCAATCTATCTTGTGATCGTTTTTGTGTGTGCTCATCTGTTGATTCCCTAAAGAGATAAGAACATATTTTTTTTTTGACACCGAAGCAAGACGTGCCGCGTATACACTCACTCACATGCAGACGCACGCGCACGCACACGCATACACACACACACACACACACACACACACACACACACACACACACAATGTAGTTTATTGTGTTAGGATATTGTTGTTATTATTACTATTATCATCATCATCAACATCATCTCATCTCAACATGTTCCTCTTGTACCTTGCGGTGTCGAGGTGAAGTATAAACAGCGGGAGAGTGCCCGCTTATGGGCTTCATGTATCGATATTCCCACGGACTCTGTTATTCCCTGCGTCCATCGTTTACGTGGTAGGCCTCTTCCTCTGCTTCCCTCTGGTCTGTACATCATTGCTTGTTGTGGTATACTGTTAGTTGGTAACCTACTTGCATGGCCAAACCATTTCACTGGCTGCCTTCTAATAACATCTAGCGCTGCTATAACCCCCACTTTAGTCAACATCATAATATTTTTAATAAAGTAAAAAATTACTAATGTACCATTGTACACGCCTCAAGCCACTTTGGGTATATGGTGCTAAACCCATTTTTGTAGACAGTAGTCACTCAGTGGGTGATGTTATCAGTGTCACGCCGACCGACTTTACTTCCCAAACTATGCCTTGGTGACCAATTTAATTTGGGTCGACCTGGGAGCCTATGTCAGTGTTGAAAGTTTGAATCCGCCCGCGTGCAGATGTAACCCATGACCACACGGCCGACAGGCCAGGGTTAAGTCACCATTGCAATAGCATCATCATCATCATGTGTCATGCCGATAAGCTTGAGCGGTCATGTTTCGCCAACTCACTCGATTACCAGAGCCATGGATCAGCTCTGTGTTCTTGTCTCGACCATTCTACGAGGCCAAGCCATGCAGGTAAAGTATTTACTTCTCTGTCTTCTCCTTGTTCTTTTCTCCTTGTCAAGGTCCTAGTTACGACATAACAGAGAACAGAGGACAGACATAGGACATGGGAAGAGTACGGGGTAGTAGAACGGTCCAGACGCCTAGGACAGTAGGTTAGAGACAGGACTGTGCCCTTGAGTGACGGGACAGGTTCACCTTGGACGGAATGACGCAGTACAGCCTGACTCAAAAGGCGAGTGCAGGACAGACGTGACAGCACGACCTCCTTCGGACTTCACGAGGGTCAAGCACCTCGTGACCACCGGACTGAGTAGGAAACGGACAGACGAGACTCGGACACGGATGAGAGAGGATGTGTGACTGTGTGGAGAGACAGAATAGACTAATGCTTAGACCTCAGTGCGAATGAATGTGACCGTTGCTTAACGTGTGTTGGTGTGCGTGGCTATACACGAGTGCACATTTTCTTGATAGTTGCGCAAGAGTATTGTGAAAACCGGTGCGAGAGCGTATTTGGAGTTGTATATACATTCTGTGATATTTACGACAATAATATTTATGATCTATTATCATTAAATGATGTATATCACATTCATGTTTTCATGCCTCATCTGTACTCGCACCATCTGCCTGTCTGAACCCACTATGTAAACCCCTAGAGACGTTGACACTCCACAATCTAGCCATTTATCACCAAGGTCTCCCATTTATTTCATCTCAAATGTGTCCAAAATATTGTGACTTTATACGTCTAATTTATCTAATCAGTTTACGGTTTTCATTTGTTTCTTGTACAACTTGATCATTGTTTTTTTCTGTCTGTCCATGGTGTTCTTTGTATTTCCTCAGAAACCACATTTTCACGGCTATAAGATGTTTTTTTCAGATTGTCTGCTCATTGTTAACACATCACATCTTTACGAATGTACAGGTTCTATATCGCAACATCGCCCCACCCCTCTCTCCCCCACCTCTTCCATTTTGTGTTGGCATTCTGGCAGCGGCATTATGCACAGTGTACCTGTGCGGGCTGTTAGATTGCCGAGACTCCTGTCTATTCCACTTTTCACATTGGACAGTGGATAGCATTTTGTGTGATATTCACTGGCACGGGAATGGAGCGTAATGGGGACTACCCTTGCCGTGAAGTTGGAACCTCGACTAACCGACTAACCACTCCTATTATTACGAGTGGGGTTAAAATATTTAAAAAAATTTGGGGGTGGGGGAGGGGGGGGGGGGGTTGAATATATTCTTACAATGTAAAAGAACAAATGTATCATTTTTCGATGTAGTCACCACTGCGTTCACAAGTCTTCCAGCGTCGATAAAGCGCTTGGATTTACAGATAAGATATAGATAAGAGGACTAGTCAATAAAACAGTTGTGTGGATCCCCTAGAATTTGAAGTTGCAGTCACTCCCGTTTTGAAACTTCCTACTCCCCCCCCCCCTCCCACCTTTTTCAAATACACTTGCTGGACTGACAGGCATGCATCACCATACTGGACCTACATTCGCCGATACTTTCTATAGGTTCACCCCTTCACTGATTTAAAAAAAAAAAAAACCGATATCAGAACGCAGCTGCACTTTGGTGCATATCAAAAGTGAGGCAGCCATCTTTAAACTGTCCTTATGATGTCATTGTGTTCGTCTGCACCGTGATGTCATGGGCTTAACACTCTCGACATCATTAACAACAATATTGAGAGGTTACAAGACAATGGCATGGTTATTGTAATTTTTATCACACGTTTCAGGTGTTTATTTGTAGCCACCTTGTAAATAAAAGTAATTACATTGACGGAGGCCACACACAAAAAAAACATGAGAGAGGGTGAGACAGACAAAGAGTGACAAGAGTTACAGCAACAGGACCAGAAAGAGTTGCAAATCAGCATTAAACCAATTAGCAGTTTTAGAGACTGACCGCGGCGCAGTACAAATAAATCCACACTATTGATTGACGTTCAAAAACGGAGTCGAAAAAAGTTCAGATGACAGGTACCACTAGAAAACATAAAACTGGAACAGGTCCGTGTGGTGGATTTTTTCAGTATGTTGCAAGCGGCTGGCTGAGTGGCTAGAATGTGGGATTCTCCACCGGGAGAACCTGGTTCGAATCCTATGTAATGTGTGGAGTTTCTTTCTGTCGGGGGCAAAAAGAAAACTCTAACCTGCACAGTTCGCGGCGACTGCACTAGCCAGGCGGCCTTAATTCCTCAGACTCAAGACACCCCCCCCCCCCCCCCTTTATTGGCTGTAAATGGCGTTTTTTTTTTTTTTTTACAGTTGTAAGTCTTCGAAATG
This sequence comes from Cepaea nemoralis, assembly GCA_014155875.1. Taxonomy (NCBI): domain Eukaryota; kingdom Metazoa; phylum Mollusca; class Gastropoda; order Stylommatophora; family Helicidae; genus Cepaea; species Cepaea nemoralis. The sequence continues at coordinate 9,574 of JACEFZ010006808.1, forward strand.
TCTTACATGTTTTCTTCTTTAAAGTTGCCGCCCTCTTATGAAGCCCCCTTACGCTGCCGCCTGATGCTGCCGTCTCTCTGTATCATAGCACGGCAGGCTCTGGACTTGAAAGCTAGTTACTTTACTGCGTTTCTAATCTGCCGTCTTCTAATGACGACAGCGCCTCGCTAAAAGAACAAGTATACCAGGACAGTGGGCCAACTAGACACTTTATTACAATGATTATAACTGTAATTGCAATAATTAAATGAAAAATTTAAACTTACCACAATGAAAGGAGTAAAAGATCAATACAGACAGAATACAAACAGAATACAAAACCGGCAAAGCATGTATCTGCGGGGGTGGTTTCCCTTCGTTTCATTCGGGATAGGTTTCCTTTACATTATTCATTGTGCCCCTTGCCGGAAAGAGGCAAAAGAACTGGAGCTAACGCCGTGTGTCATTCCGTGTGTTCCTTTATTTGTTTCGTTATTTGTCCTATCTTCTGTTTCTTTTCATGTGTTACTTTTTGTCATTCATTGTCCCCCCACTCTCATTCATAATCTAGTCATGATCTGGGCGCCTCTCCGCGCGTGCGTGTGGTTCAAACCAGGGTTTTGGAACTGTGACTACCGACGGGTACATAAACCGCGCACGTGACAGACAAGGTTCAAGTACTTCAAACAACATGATGTGAAAGTAGATTGGATTAGCAGCCAGATTTTATCGGACCTGTCTGGTCCCCGGCCAGGAGTTGGGTCTGCAACGATCGATGGGTCAGGCAGGAATCTTCCAGGCTAAACTAAGGTTACGGCAGCAACTAGCAATTAAAACAATGGGATCTAGGCGTGTGACCTGGTGTGGCGTGGCAAGTTACCCGCGTCCATGGAGCAATCAAACCTAGTTTTTGTTTCATGGGGTGGGGATGAGGACGGTCGAAAAGTGAAAGTAGTGGAAGAAACAATGTAGTTTTAGAAAGAAAAACAATGTGTCATCCCGTGGCGAAGTGGTCAAGCCGTTTGACTCGGGCTCCCAAGGTTGTGGGTTCGATTCCGGGTAGCGTCGTTCGGTTAACGAGTGAAATGTTTCAGAGACTTCTGTGGGTCGTAGCTAGAGCTACGGAGTTCGTGCCTTGTGCGACGCTTTCCGCGCTGCGGAAAGAGACCGAGCTATATGGGATAAAACCCGGTGCAATGAAGTCGACTATGTTGACATTTAAGCGACTTTTTTTAAAAGTATGTTTGCATTATAAGGCTTGTAATGTCCCAACTGAGTTTTATTATTTCTGTCTTTCAATTGTATTCAATGAAATCTCTCACGCGCAAGTAGTCTGACCCCTTCTACTTCACCTATTTCAGCCGTTTTGGCCAACCTGTGACTACTTTGATATTGAAAGAATGTGGAGGGATGGGGAGAGAGAGAGAGAGAGAGAGAGAGAGAGAGAGAGAGAGAGAGAGAGAGAGAGAGAGAGAGAGAGAGAGAGAGAGAGAGAGAGAGAGAGAGAGAGAGAGAGAGAGAGAGAGAGAGAGAGAGAGAGAGAGAGAGAGAGCTGGGGCGGAGGTGGGCTTGTGTGTTAAGATAACAGTGTGTGCAACAGGACAAATGTACAACAAGCAGTAAGACTAGCAATTGTATTCATTTTTCGGGAACCTGTGGCCCTACAGACACAGGCAGAAAACAAGTTCACAAGTAATGAGTGGTGCTCATAGAAGGAGAAGAAATAAGTAGTGATTACAGAAATACTAGACAAAATAAATATGAAAGCTTTAGTTACCCTTCCGGGATTCAAACCTGTCTCCTTCCAATGATGACAACCGTTCGCTGCAAGAATAAGAATTCTTGGGACATTGGCTAAGTAGACACTTTATTACATAGATTAGTATTATTATCATTGTGATAGGTAACAGAGACACGTAATTTTAACACAATTGAAACGGGTTCAAGATCAATAGGGAAAGAAAATATAAACTACACTGCACGTGTTAGCTTTTCTTTATATTATTCGCTATGCGCCGTTAAAAAAACAAAACAAAAGAAGAATCCGAATTTTCTACTTGCATCATTCCATAGTTTATTTTATTTCTTTGTTTATTTATTTTTATGTCTCACGTTTCTTTTTATGTGTTCTTTTCTGTCATTCATTGTCTCCCGCTCACATACAAAATCTAGTTTTGATCTAGGCACCTCTCCGCGCGTGCGCGTGTTTCAAACCACGGCTTTGGAACTGTGACCACCGACGGGTACATAAACCGCGCACGTGACAGACAAGGTTCAAGTACTTCAAACAACATGATGTGAAAGTAGATTGGATTAGCAGCCAGATGTTATCAGACCTGACTGGTCCCCGGCCAGGAGTTGGGTCTGCAGCGATTGATGGGTCAGGCAGGAATCTGCCCAAAGCTAAACTAAGGTTACGGCAGCAACTAGCAATTAAAACAATGGGATCTAGGCGTGTGACCTGGTTTGACGTGGCAAGTTACCCAAGTCTCTGAAGCAATCAAGCCTAGTTTTTGTTTCAGGGGGTGGGTATGGGGACGGCCGAAAAGAGAAAGTGGAGGAAAATGTATATGTAAGGGGCGGAAATTGTCAGTGTCTATAAGTGCATTGCATCATATACCCAAATAGTGTGTATAAGTGCGTAGCACCAAATATCCACCACGTGTCTATAAACTGGTGACAACATATACAGAATATTTGTCAATAAGTACATAGCACCATATAACAAATGCTTTTAATAATGTGTACACATATTCTGTACTTTAAATGAGTGCAAGGTGACAAAAAATGTTATACTATTAGAGCCGTCTCCGTGGTTAAATGCTTGCGAACGCGGTTCGTGAGCCGCTTACCAGGCGATTGAAACGTAGCCGCGACCGATTTGTGCAGCAGACTGTGTCGCGTTGTGTTATAACGTGTTATGGGAGCCGGTCGTTGTCATGTGTGTGTAAAGAATGACTGTCGTATTAGTTACTTATTCTTCTTTACCACTTTAGTGTCGTCCCTGGAGTGAAGAGAATCAACACCCACATTATTTTTAATTCAATATCTCTATTCTGGAGAAATCCAGCAGACTCCGTCCACACACTCCCTCAATCTGAAGACACCTTCCTCTCACTCTTACTCACCCCTGGATCATGCCCCCTCTCATTCTTCCCCAACATAACACACTTGACAACTCTCGCTTCAACAAATAAAAACAAGAAATTTATTAAAGCAAAGAGTATATGTAGGAGAAGTGTATGTGTGTATAAGGTGTTGAATGTGTGACGGGTAGTCTAAATCGTCTATAGACTCAGATCAGTGTTCAAGAGGATATTCATTCTCATCCCTGTGCTGAAGACACACCAGCACCATGTATCCCATACAAGTAGCCTCACCCAGGTGATGCTCCTCCGGTCACGTGAAGACTTCCTCCGTTGTCTCTGGAACCACTAGGATGCTTGGACACCCCTGACAAACACTGTCTAATTAGAGTCTGATTCACACTATGAACTTCCTCGGTTATTTAACGGATTGTTAATCAGGAAATTCTAATCCTATTGTCACTGTTAGTGGAGAAATCTTAATGGATCTAGAGTCACTGGTTCTAAAGATTCCTCATATTAACACCACAATCTAACTGTTCTGGGTATCAGTATAAATTATGCAATGTTCTGACTGTTTATTGATACATCTATCACTTGGCTAAACCTCAATCTCGTCAACATGTCCTGCTCAGCAGAAGCCAGGTTCCCGCAAACCAACTTGGGTATAAGCCCTATGTAGCGGCCTCTCAGCAACCTCTGTCTTCAGATGCTGAGCCCTCCTTGTATAAAACTTTGAACCTGCTTCTTCGTAGTAAATCATCTCACACTCAAGTGGAACACTCAAGGGGAACTGTACATGGAACCTGTAGAGCAGATAACATCATGGTGAGGGCAACTCAGTCCTGGCCAGAATTAGGCAAGTGTAGGCCAATAACAGCACTCAGATCTATAACAGAGATCCGATCTCTGTCATACGGCCAAATAACTCAATCATATGATCTGAGACATGGCAACACCAGGAAAGACTAAAGGAACGGGTAGAAACCCAGCAGATGCCCTACTGGAAGATCCTACCATTACACATTCCCCTCCTCCCTCTCAACCATCCTTAATCTCTCTAATTATTATTCCACTACATTGTCCTCAACTTCCTGAGTAAAATGATATATAACACAAGCTACTTGAAGCCACACAATAGAATACTAGTGCCGACGCTCCTATGATACTTTCTAGCACCGCACTTATAGAACATTCTATCACTAATCATAATACATTATATCACTGCACCTATAATACATTATATCACCGCACAGTACTGTACTCTATTCCTAATCATACTCTTAAGTTAGATATAATTAATTGCCTACCATATGTCTATTCCTGTTGTTACTCGAGAAACTAGGCAATCCGATTGGATCTATGTCCGCGGATAACTATCACTACTTAGACAGCCCAGTCCCTCTAATATAACACAACTCGGAATAATCCCCAATCCTAACACTTCAGAATGTTTTTCTCGACTCCCTCTACCTGTTTACTGCACTGGGTTTTATATGGGTGCTTGAGTGAGTCACCAGAAAGTCCAGACGCCAATCAGTCCAGAATCTGGCTTTGTCCTCCTGTTTCCAGACTAACCAGAGTCAATTAGCTGTCAAGTTTCCTTTTCATCTGGGGAGTTCTTTGTCTCATCCAACAAATATCCGGGTTGTCTGTGAGCCAGAGACCTTTCTCCCATTACAGAATCCTTCTGACCTCTAGCAGACATCTGTCCATTACTTTCAACGGCCAACTCCCGTTTTGTAGACAAATGTTGCCAATACACACCTCTCGAACAACATCCTGTCATCAAACTGTCGACTGTGTGTAGACAACTCGACGTGACTCCCTTTGATCTCATACACACTGTCGACCAGGTGCAGAGAATCTGTACCGACGTATTTTCCTGTTTGTTCACCATCAAAGAGTCAATTGTGTTAGCAAAATAATGTCGGGTTTGGTTATCATCGGTCGCAACTAACAAGTTTATTTATCCTGTGACAGTCGTTCAGAAAGCAATGGAAACTACTGAACGTAAGATTTGCCTAGTACATCAACAGCAGCTGAAAAAATGATGGTGTTTACTGCAACGTCCTGCAAGGGATATGCAACATTAAAACAAAATACAGATAGAACACAACCAGAACCATAAGGACAATAAAAGAAACACACAGACAAAAAACACACACGAAGGACACAAGCAGACATAAAAGTAGAGAGACAAATAGAAAAGGAATCAGATGCACACACAAACTAAAAGATAGGCAAGGAACAAATCAAATCAAATAAACTTTATTTTCAATGGGTAACAAATTGGGCACGCAGGCCCGTCTTACATTCGGCCCTTCCAATCACTCGTCTTTCGTTCATCAAGAGCATTATACATTTACATAGGAAGAAAGATAAACATTGTGAAATGAATGTTGTAAACATAATCAAGACAAATTACCATGTTATGAGGCCCATATCCCATCTACCCATACATCACCCCATCCACACACACACCCAGGGACACATACATACCCCACCAAGCAACCCATCCCCCTCCCGCACATCCCCCACCCTCACACACTGCCCTCACCTGTTCCCCCAACCATAACACATTCGCCACCCACAAACATCCCCCACCAACCCACACATCCCACGCCCACCCACATACACATCCTAACCCACACATCCTCTCCCCCACCCATACCTCCAACCACCCATCCCCCAGCCACATCTCCATCGACCACATATTCCCCACCCACGCACACACATCCCCCACCAACCCACACATCGCACATCCACTCACACATCCCCAAACCATACTCACACATTCCCACCAACTGACATCTCCCTACCTCGACACACACACACATCTCCCTAACCACCTATACATCCCCAATCCACTCACACACACCCCACCACCCACACGTACATCCTCCATCCACCCACACATGACCTAACCCAATCCCCACCACACACCCCCACCCGCACATCACATACATCCTCTACCACGCAACATTCCCAACCCACACACCGCACACATATCCCTCACCAACACATCCCACACCCACATACCACCATGCATCCCCACCTACACACCACACATATATCCCCCACCCACATACCACACAATATTCCCACCCACACTCACACAGATACCCTGACCCATCCACCCCACATACTCCCACCCACACACACATACCCCACCCACACAATATCCCCAACCAACACACCACGCGCCTCTCCCCACCCACACATGCATTTCCCACCCATCCACCAACACACACTCACTCACGCACACATCCTCCACTACGCACCCACACACCCCCACCCACCCCCAACCAAACATCTCTCGATCACAATACCCCTACTCACACACATCCTCCACCCACTCACGCATCCTACCCGGACACATACACATCCCTCACCCACCTACACATCCCTAAGCCACTCACACAACCCCACCCACACATTCTCCATCCACGCACACATCTCCCACTCCACACCCCCACCACCCACACATACTTCTCCCAACCACCACACACCCCCTACTCACCCACACATATCCCCCACCCATTACACACATCCCCCACACCACACACAGTTTCCCCCACCCACACACACATCCTCACCCATACCACCACAAACATACCTCCCATCGACACACCATGCACACATCCCCCACCAACACACCGTACACATATCCCAAACCCACACACCATACACTTCTCCCCACCCGCCATTACATCCCCAATCCACCCACACAATCCCTACCCACACAACCCCGCCACCCACACATACTTCCCCAAACCATCCACACATCTCCACCCACCCACACATATCCCCTACCCAAACACACATCCCCCGCACCCGTCCCATACACATATCCTCCACCCATACACACATCCCCCACACCCATACTTTCACCCCCACACATCCATCCACACATCCCACCAACACCCACAAATATCACTACCCACCAACACACACCCAAACCCATCCAAACGCATACCCCACCCACATTCCCCCACCCACACATATCCCCACACTCACACACTCTCACACATCCTCACATCTAGACACATACAAAATGCCTCATGTGAGCATTGAAACTAGTATGAACAAACTCCCAGACTTTACTCACACACATACACTGCCAGTTGTCGTGAGCAGTCTCATAAAAATGTTAAACATGGAGAAAAATGTGTACATAAACAGTGTGTGAAGTAAAAATAGTGATGCTCTCTCTCTCTCTCTCTCTCTCTCTCTCTCTCTCTCTCTCTCTCTCTCTCTCTCTCTCCCTCTCTCTCTCTCTCTCTCTCTCACACACACACACACACACACACACACACACACACACATACACATTCTCTCTCACGCTCACTCATTCTGTCTTTCACTCAAACTACAGTAAAGTACATGAGTTTACATTATGCATGATAAAATCAAATGGTATTTAATTAATAATATGACAGATGAGAATAAACAAACATATGGATTCGCGTGTTACATAACATGCGTATTACATGACATGCATCTGTTCAGCTCTCTCTCTCTCTCTCTCTCTCTCTCTCTCTCTCTCTCTCTCTCTCTCTCTCTCTCTCTCTCTCTCTGTGTATTCTTTCATATATACACACTCACAAGCATGCGCGCGCTCCCACACACACACTAACACATCAACTCTCCCACTGTCTCACTCTCTCTCTCTCTCGTTCGCTCTCTCTCTCTCTCTCTCTCTCTCACTCACTATTTCCCCCATTCATTCACTCTGTCCATCTTCATTCACGTTATCTCTAACTCTCTTACTCTCTCTCTCTCGCTCTCTCTCTCTCTCTCTCTCTCTCTCTCTCTCTCTCTCTCTCTCTCTCACTTATACACAGACAGACACACACCCTCACGCTATCACTCAATGTTTCACTTACCCTAGCGCACTCACTCACTCTTTTACCTCTCTCTCTCTCTCTCTCTCTCTCGCTCTCTCTCTCTCTCTCTCACTCACACACACTCTAATACTCATTCACTCACTCACACACACTCACTCTCTCACTCATTCACTCCTCACTCATTCACTCACTTACTCTCTCACACACAATCGTTCACACACACACACTCACTCTCTCAATCACACTCTCTCTCACACATACTCATATGCATGAATGCACGCACGCACACACCCCCTCACTCACTCTCACACATACACGTACGAATGCATGCACTGACACACTCCCTCACCATTTTTCGCTCAATCACTCTCTCCACCCACACGCATGCACGTGCGCACACACAACATTCACTCTCTCACTCTCTCTGACACCACATTTCTCTCTCTCTCTCTCTCTCTTCTCTCTCTCTCTCTCTCTCTCTCTCTCTCTCTCTCTCTCTCTCTCTCTCTCTCTTTCTCTCTCTCTCTCTCTCTCACAAACACACACATATATAGTGAACAATTATAGTTAAACAATTATAATGAACAATTATAATGAACAATTATAATGAACAATTATAATGAACAATTATACCAGTAAATTAATTATGGTGGCATATAGTCGGTATGGATTAAGTATTGAAAGAGTTTTCGGTTAAATGTGTAGGGACTCATTGGAGTTTTCAGATCTGGAGGAGATCATTCCATAAGTGAGCACCAGAATAGGCGAAACATGTTTTGTATAGGTCCAATCTAGGCTTTGAGACATGTAACAAGTTTAGGCGCTTGCTGTTCATTGCATTAGATTGAATCAGCGGCAGAAGATACTCTGGGTATTTTGAGATATAATTTTATTCACTAATTTCGCTTTGTTAAAAAGGAAGCGCTTTCGAAGTGGTAAGAAAGTCTTAGATGACTGTATAAATTATTACTTTCAACGGACTTTCTGTCAGAAACCAGACGAATAGCGCGGTTTTGTAGAGAACATAGTCGTTTTAAATTAGATTTAGGGCAACCATCCCAAACTGTGGAACAGTAATCGAGATGTGATTGGATATAGCATGTATCGAATATTTTTCGTGTGCTTTCGTTCAGGAAATGCTGAATTTTAGCAAGTTGGTAAACTTTTTGTGCTATTTTCTTGGTAAGAACGTGAACATGAGAGCTCCAGCTCAAATGGCTGTCAATTAAAAGACCTAGTGTTTTATGTTCATTCACATTAACTATAGGTAACGAGCCCAAACGGAGTTCGAGCGGTGCTCCAGTTATGGCTAGTGTCTGTAGTTTTTGTCTGGTCGTTATTAGCATGGATTTGGTTTTGTCGATGTTAATTTGCATGCGGTTTTCATTGCTCCATCTAGTAAGATTATCAAGTTCCTTTTGTACAGAATTCTCTAATTCACTACGGTTTTCTTGACTAGTATATATAGTACAGTCGTCTGCAAATAGATCACAAGTTGTATTGATATATAAAGGAAGATCATTAATATAAACTGCAAAAAGCAGCGGACCTAGTATTGAGCCCTGAGGCACACCAATATTAAGCTGTGTGGGTCTTGATAGATAGTTGTTGAAGGACACGACTTGTTGTCTGTCGGATAGAAATTACGTGATTATGTTCACCATGTTGGTGCTTGTCTTCATTTGTTTTAGTTTTCTAATTAAAATATCGTGATCTACCATATCAAAAGCTTTTTTAAAGTCTACAAACACCGCTCCACAAATTCTACCGTTGTTGATGTTTAAGTGCCAGTTGTCGTCATTTTGTTAGAGCACTATGGCAAGAATATTTAGGGTCGAAACCCAGATTGACTGTTAATTATTAGATCGTTATTAATTAAATGGTGTAAACGTTATTTATGAATGTGTTTTTCTAGTGGTTTTGATAGCGACGATAGTAAGGAAACAGGTCTATAATTACCCAAAACGCTATTATCGATTGAGCCATTTTTAAGTAGCGGAAACACTTTAGCAATTTTAAATGCAGATGGAAAGTAGTTTTTGGCCAGGCACTGGTTATATATGAACGTTAAGGACTCACTATTGACTGGTGCTGCACAACGAAGAATTCTATTACTGATACCATCTAGGCCGTGTGAATTTGTTGATTTGAGGTTTAAGAGATATTTATAAACGTCTGCAACAGACATTAAGGGAATCTCAGCGGGAATATTTCTGGTGCACTTCTCCTCACAGAATGATGCCAGTGAACTTAAATTACACGATGATCTGGTATTAAGACTTTAGATTCTCTATTTCTGATTGAAAGAACCAACTGAATTCATCGCATGTTATAGAATTTGGTATTGCTGATTCTGTAGGGTGTTTCTTATTGGTTAGCAAGTTAATAGCCTTCCATATATTTGTACTGTTTGAATTATCTACAATCAAATTTTTAAAATGATCTTTATTTATCCTAAGAATTTCATATTTAACTTTATTCCTCAGTCTACGGTAATCTTTATTTTTGTGTGCTGTATCTCGCTCTCTCATGATTTCCAGAACTTCATTAGTGACCCATGGGGATTTAAAATTTCTAAATTTGATACTTACATGTTTATGTTTAAGAGATTTGAACCCAATTCTTGACCATGTGCAACATACATGGTAATGGTCACTAACTGTACTAACAGGAACAAAACATTCAATAATATTATCTGGACAAGTAACATATATATGATCAATTATAGTTGATTAGGTGCCTGTAACCCTTGTGGGACGGTTTATTAGTTGTTTGAAATTGTAAGAAAGAATGATATCGTCCCATGTCTGGTTGGATTTACTAATATCTATGTTGAAGTCACCTAGTATCATAACTTCTCTACCTGCTGTAAACACTCTGTCCATCATTGTAGTGAAGCAGTCATACCAACTATACCCGGCACAAGGATTCCTATATAGGTATCCAATGAGAAACGGTTGTTGGCTGGCTGGCTTCACCTCTAACCAAAACCTA
>JACEFZ010006809.1:0-18944 GCA_014155875.1 Cepaea nemoralis
CTATTCTTTATATTTGTCCACATAGAACCTCTTTATTAAGTCTCATGTTCTTAACCATTTTTTTCCCCTCTCTTTAATCTTACTTTTATTTGTCCACATAGTGGTACATGATCACTATTACAGTCAGCACCAGGCATTGTCTTTACATTAATTAAAGCATTTCTAAATCTTTTATTGATTAGTATGTAGTCTACTTCTATAGAACGCTCAATTACTGATCTAGGTATATACACAGCATTTACTGTGCCCTTCCCTTCTACAAACCCACATTGTTCTTCTCCTATTTCGGGTTGTATTTTCTTCCTAACTCTTTGCATGATAATTCTCAGCAGAATCTTCGTGATGTGGCTCATTATTGTCAACAACCTGAATTCATACAAGCACGCTGGTTCCTTCATTCACACCTCATAATTACAGACACATGTTTGTGTGAAGGGTCGAAGAAGAATCACACTTTATTCTATATATATTACAGAGCTCGTCTTACGAGCATACACAACTGACATTCAACACTCAAATACATTTTCTAAGTTAGCTACGTATAACTATGCCCTCTCTAAACTACACAACTGGCGAGTGTAAACACAGAGGTCTTGTCGCTCTAACTGTCGGTCCCGGTCTGCCTCAATTCACAGGTCAAGTCCAGCTACTCGTCCTCCGTTCTCGTGCGGTCAGCCGCACGGCGTGCTAGGTCACCTGCCACGTAGTTTAGTGGTCCAGTCCTCGTAGCCTACAGCTGTACTAGAGTTCAGTCTGTTTACGGGTAGTCCCCGTGATTACTGTACTCTGTCCTATGTCGGGAGTTAATCCCGGTATGTCCTAGTCATGTCCTATCTATGACACGTGCGTGTCCTGTCTAGGTCTGGTCCTAGCACTAGTTTGGAGTTCTATCTCCTTATACTGCCTCTCTCTACCTATTCTCTTGTAAAGGTCCCCCTTATGTCCTGTCTCTGTCCTTTACTTTCCTCCGTCCTGGTCCTACTTCTATCTATGCCTATCCAGCATCTTGATAATTATACTAATTGTTCTATGTTGATCGCATTCCATGGCTCTTGATTTCTTCGGGATTGCAATAAATATAGAATTACATAATTCAGGAGGTATATCTCCAGTATCGTATATTGCGTTCAGCAGTCTGGTGACTTGGTCTATTCCATATTCTTCTAAGGCATTGATCATTTCTACTGTGATGTTATCTGTACCCGGGGTCTTGCCAGTTTTCATATGGTTAAGAGCATTCTGAACTTCTATCTTCAAAATTGATGGTCCTTCATTATTATTCCGATGATCATATTGTTCTTCTCTTGTATCATCATAAAGGTCGTTCACATATACTGACCACGCATGTCAAATCTGATCTTTTTCTATTATGATTTTGCCATCTTTGGTTTTTACGCATCCCGTTGACGTGTGTGTTTTTTTGTCAGTGATGTCATTAATTCTTGTGTGCATTCATTTGGTATTCCGGGAGGTGTGTTGGTGTTACATTTCCTTGCAATTTTCCTTGAGCTAACAACAAGGATACAGATAAGTAACTTTGATATTTATATTTTCATATAATGTTTTCATGTAGTTGTGTCGGTGTGTGTTTGTTGTTTCTGTGCTGACGGGGGCTTTGGCCACAACATCCATTTTGTTACTTATGATCGTGTTCTAGTAAAGCTTACTGTCTACTTCTCGTTCTTTTTTTAAATTTAAATTCATTAATAGTATGCTCATAAACCAGACAAGAAACACATCGTGACGTAACCAGGTCAGGACTCAGCACAGCTCATACAGATTGGATGGGACTGGGCCCAGGTTGTTTTAGTGTTTGTTAAACTATTAAAGGGGTCGTCGTGGCAAAGTGGTTAAGCCGCCTGTCTCGCGCTCTCACGGTTTTGGGTTCGATTTAGTGACTACGTCATTCGATTCACGAGTGCACCCCCCCCCCCCACCCCCACCCCTCCCGGTGACTCCTGAGAGCCGTCGCTGGAGCTACGTACAACGTGCTTTGTGCGACGCTTTCGCCAGGCTGCCATGCGGAAAGACACAGAACCTTAAACCGCACAAGCGAAAACAAAAACAAAAACAACAACAACAACAACCGGTGCAATAAACCCTTTACATTTCTAACGGTTTACTATCGAGTTATGTTCTCTATGAATACATTTCTGTTGCCTGTACTTTACAAAACTAATAACTGATGAAGTCTGGTTTTACTGACTCTGCCAGGGGGCAACATGTGTGATGACGGATGGGTTTATTACTCCAACTCGTCAACCTGCCTGCAGACTATCAGTGGTGTCTATGATTATGACGACTTTTTAAAGCGGGTCTACGATCCGTGCCGAAATAAAACAGGCGGAGAATTTCGCAACATATCTGGCCAGGTTGTTGAATTTACTGAAGATATCGAACCATTTCTGAGGAGTAAGTATGTATGAATGTGTGTGTTTGTTTGTGTGTATATGTGTGCGTGTATGTATGCATTTATGATTGTCTGTTCGTCCGTCCGTGCTTTTATTCGTCCCTTTTTCTGTCCGTCTGTGTGTGTGTCCTCGTACTTATGCGTTTGTTTGGGGATGCCTATCTGTTTGTCTGTCTGTCTGCCTGTCTTTCTAATAACATATTTAATTATTTTTATGTAAACAGACAAACTAATATGGGCAAGACAGATAGACAGACCAAACGATCGATAGATCTAAGGATTAATAGACAGACAGGCAGACTGCCAGCTAGACAGACAGACAGACAGACAGACAGACAGACAGACAGACAGACCGAACAAACATTATTTTCAAAGTGTTAAGAATTGGGCACACAGGCCCATCTGACATTCTGCCCTTCTTATATCATTCCTCTCATACGTGATTTCATTCATACATCACTTATGAAGCTAATCTTAGTCGTTAGTCGTGGTTCCAACTTCACGGCAACGGGTCGTCCCCATATTGCTCCGTTCCTGTGCCAGTGAATACTACACAAAATGCTCCCCACTGCCCAATGTGAACAATGGAATAGACAGGTGTATCGGCAAGCCAACAGCCCGCACAGGTACACTGTGCATAATGCCGCCACCAGAATGCGAACACAAAAGTCCCCCACGAAAAATACAGTTCATCGTTGATGGAAACGGCAGTTACCAGAAAGACTTCATTGACCCGGGTTTTATCCCATATGGCTCGGACTCACCAAAGCAATTTTTAACATGGTCATTATAAATACCTAAGGTAGATGTAACGTGCAATACATATGGGAATGTTTATTACATTTGTTGTCGTTTGAGATAATTTTCATTATTTTGGTTTGTCGGGGGAAAAAGGGGGGGGGGGGGGGGGGGGGGGTGGCATGTAGTCTGTACAGAGTTAGTGTACAAACATGTTTTGACTGTATTTATAGTGACTGGTGGTGTCTTTAATTTCTTGTGGAAGATTGTTCCACAACTAAGCAGCAGAGTACGCTAAGCTCGTTTTGTATAAGTATTGCAGAATGACGAGACTCAAAGTAACGGTAGATATGAAGTCAAGCCAGCGATGACTATAAAATTCAGTTTATTAGAAGATCTTCAGCAATATAAAATGCGTACAGCAACTACAAAAGTCAAAGCATCTTGCTGGCTGGGCGGCAAAGTCACAACTGAAATCTTGTTTACCTCCTACGTCAGTACGTGAGCCCCCCCCCCCCCCCCCCCCTAACTCCCTAGCTACGGTGCTCAGCCGTGCATCATCTAGTTATTTCTTTTCTCCTTGCACGCCGTGCCAGTTAACTAAACCCCATATAACAGCCTACACTGTTATATTAGTCCATTCTGGGTTTAGGGACATGAAGTATGTTTAGTCGTTCGCTACGTCTTACGTTATATCTAAACACTGGCCGAAGGTAGGGCATTTTTAAATAGAATTGTGTGAATTAGTTTGGCCTTATTAAGAACTAAGCATTCGTGGAGAGGCAGTAACTGAAGACGTACTCGCATGACTAAAGACTACATCCTTCACGGTGGTGAATATTTTATACCTAATGTTTCCTGCGCTGGCGTTTCGTTAAAGATAGCCAAATTCTAGGGGTACGCTATTTTGACGTTAGACCTCAAGCCAAACACACTCCACTCAATCTCACGTATGACATGATGCAAGGAAATCAATATGAAGTCTGGATTTGCTTCATGTCATCTAGAGGCCATTTCCAGAATTAACACCTGAAATTGTAGAGATATGTGTGAAATGGGAAAGAGAGCACATGTGGTGTCGGAGACGAGCGAACGAACGAGCGAACGAACTTTATTTTCAAAGAGTCACAAATTTGGCATGCAGGCCCGTCTTACATTCGGCCCTTCCAATCACACATCTTTCGTTCAAAATACCTGCATATGTACTTATTATATACACCATTTACACAAACTCTCACAGTTATGCACCCACTCAATAACACACAAATATACACTCCGTCGCATACACATATACTCACTCACAATCACAAACAATCAACTGGATTTTGAAAACAACATTGCAGGAAATAGAATTAAATGGGGAGTCTCCGTGGCGAAGTCATCAAGCCGACTACCTCGCGCTTCGAATGTCGTGGGTTCGATTCCGGGCTACATCTTTCAGTTCACGAGTGCATTTTTCTAGGAGACACTTGGGGGTCGTCGCTGGAGCTACGGAGTTCGTGCTTTGTGCGACGCTTTTGGCAGGCCGTCCTGCAGAAAGAGACCGAGCCATATGGGATAATACCCGGTGCAATTAGGTGGATCCTCTCGACTTGTAAGACTTTTGTTAAAGAATTAAATTGATTCCTCTGATAAAATGTTTTTTGCATAACCTTTACAGGACATCGCTGTCAAAATCAGCATCTTTCAGCTGATTGTTGATTTCTTGGCAATATTACGCTCAGTAGTTTGCCATTGCTTTCTGAGCGACCGGCTCCATACTCTCATAAGTCACTGGCGCGACTCGATCCACTTCCAATTCTCGTGCGCTCACGTCAACCTCGAGAAAGCTGCTAACTCCTCGGCCAGGGAGACCGGCTCCTCTGATAAAGAAGCTTAATAATCTAGTATTCTCTCGTGCTAATTCCCCCAGTCTCACTCACGAAATCAGATGCAAGATACACTAAATACAGGGTATGGAAGTTCATGACAATTAGGTCTATAAGTTCACAAGAGAAAGACAATAATATCGAGAATAAATAGAGCAATTGATAGCCCACTATCCTTAATTAGAACCCCTTTTCAAGAGGTGAAATCATACGCTTATTTATGTTGCAATGTAAACAAAGAGGGGAACACACAA
Source organism: Cepaea nemoralis (assembly GCA_014155875.1). Taxonomy (NCBI): domain Eukaryota; kingdom Metazoa; phylum Mollusca; class Gastropoda; order Stylommatophora; family Helicidae; genus Cepaea; species Cepaea nemoralis. Next base: position 5,271 of record JACEFZ010006809.1, read on the forward strand.
AGATATTACACGTAGCACAGAACATAATAAGAGTTAAAAGAGTCTGTGCATGTTAAACAGTAAATGGTGTATCCTCCCGTTACACGAAACCACACAGTTCTTTCAGTGTCTGTTAGCAATTTAGTTCTGAAGATTCTTTAAAACATGTTTGAGATGAGACACCGTAAGTTAGTTATTAGAGGCTGAAACGCGAGGATTAACGCTTATATATTAATGTATATTGAAGTATTGAAGAAAAGAAGCTATTTTAGTCCTTATATTAGGAGAACAATACTTGTGACGTGTATTTTTCAGATTATCTACAATTCATAAAAGTCCCTGCAGCTGGAGTAGAGTTGTCTTATTCTTGGCTGAGGTCATCTTTGTATACACATAATTGGCACCCACGAGTAAGTATATCTCTAGCTTTCTTTATAATTTTAAACACATACAATATGTTGCTCAGGTTATGCCTGGCAGATTTCTCTCCATCTTGGTAACTACATTCTGCAGAGGTCACTAGTCATTAGTCGCTGTTCCAACATCACAGCAAAGGTACGTCCCCAATATGCTCTGTTCCCGTGCCAGTGAATATCACATAAAATGTTCCCCACTGCCCCATGAAAAGTGGAAAAGACAGGAGTCTCGACAAATGACGACTCACTCTACGAACAATACAGTTCATCCTTGATGGAATTGGCAGTCACTTCCCCAACCAGATGCTCACCTACAAAGTCTCGATGTTTCTAGATATTGTTGTTCCGTTTCTATATGTTTTCTAGCCAGCCACGCCATTTTTTCTCCGAAATGTAGATCACGCAGCAAAACAAAATCGAAAGATGTAAAGAAACATTTCACTGTACATAATGCCGTCGCCAGAATGCCAACACAAAAGTCCTCCTCGAAAACACAGATCATCATCAATGGAAACGGCAGTCACTAGCAAAACCAGCCGCCACACATTTCTGCATAAGGCACAAAAAACCGGTCAGTTCCGGGACATAGCCATCCGTAATTGCTCTGAACATGCAGATCACGCTCCACAACCTCGGGCAGATTTAAAAGCATTTCACACGAAATTCACAGCTCACAGCGTCGCGCCACGCACTCAACTCAATAGCAGGGCGACGGAACCGTAAACCACCAGACCAACATGAGGAAAATGCGAATGCAACGGTAGCCACGGGCATAAATACCAAGAGGCCGTAACCGTTTCACTGTATATCCGCCATGCCGTCTTGACAGACGATAGTTTGTTACATTGTGCTTACAAAAGGACATAATGACTAAAACCTATGGTGGTAGAGGATGACCTCTTCATAGTACAAGGCCTCGGCTAAATATAAACTGTTTTGCCCATGCAGCATGATCCTTCTCTCGACCTGTCTAGTTCATTCCAGAGGAAAGGTAACACGAATACATCGGGAATAAGACAAGCTGCAGAAGCTGCCTGTCACAGTCTTGCGTTACCCACACAGGCATTCTCGCGACTTCATCTATACCTCAAATATAACTTCGCTTGTACAGATGGTATACACGGATTTTATTTCAGGCAAGCCTGGCAATCATACATTTGCGACAAGGCGTTATCTGCCTGTCAAATCAATTCAATGGTCGCCACTCGTCACACAGTGTATATATCATTAAACATGATCACTCTCTCTCTCTCTCTCTCTCTCTCTCTCTCTCTCTCTCTCTCTCTCTCTCTCTCTCTCTCTCTCTCTCTCTCTCTCTCTCTCTCTCTCTCTCTCTCTCTCTCTCTCTCTCTCTCTCTCTCTCTCTCTCCTATCACATGTGTTCACAACACTAGATAATGGCTTCAGAAAAACACTATGTCCTGTCGGCAACAAACGCCTGTGAGACCTGGACACTTACTAAACAAGCTGAACAGCGCATGCATGCCTTTGAATATAAACGTTACTGATGGGTTCTAGGAATATCTTGGACACATAAAAGAACAAATACATACATCCATACGACACGATCTGAATATTGAAGAAGGTTGGCTATTAAAGACGATAAAACAAAGAAAATTGAAATATTGTGGTCAATTGAAACGTCTTGAAAGTTTTGAGAGAACAATAATAAAGGGGTATATGCCCGGAAAGAGAAGAAGAGGAAGGCCAAAGAGAAGACGGATACAGGATGTGGCAGATGATCTCCAGATGGGTGTATCGGACGCGGGAAATCTTGCTTATGACCGAGAAGTTTTCTGGAAGGTTGTTATGGGAGCGAGGTTCTGCAAAGGACGTGCTACTGAATGAATGAATGAATGAATGAATGAATGAATGAATGCAAATCAAGTGTGTGTTTGTTACCTATATAGTGTACCCTCTAGAAATTTAGCTGGCGTCGGTTTGACAATGAAATATCTAAAACCTGCCTAGAAAACATGACCAACCCAGGCTTAATCCCAGACGGTGTGTATGTGCTGTATTGAATCCTGACTTGGTTACATTATACCATGTCTCTCCGTAGATGTGAAGCTACAGTACTGATAATGTACACGCCTCTGGTTTTGAGCTTGGAGGGGTGAAGAAGATCTCTGCAACACAGCCCCGTGAACGTTGGTACCGGATGGGGACGAAAGTCTCTACATCAACCTCACTTGGATAGATGCAAGCCATTTTCAAAGCTCAGTGCGAACTGAATGTCAATACTTTAATCTTAGAGATAACATTTATGGTTTGTCAGAAGATTCTTTAACAGATTCCGCGCCAAACAAAAAAGTAGGTTTAAACGAAGCAAAATTGAATGACGGAAAACGGGAAGCAGGAATGTGTCACAGTTATGACTTAAAATTTGTTAATATGGTAGCAGATATGTTGGATTATATATAACACTAGCTGACCCGGCCCGGCTTCGCCCAGGCCCTGGAGGGGATCTATCTATCTATCAGTCTGTCTGTCTGCTTGTTTGTCTGTCTGTCTGGCTGACCCGGCCCGGCTTCACCCAGTCCCTGGTGGGGAGCATCTCATTTAATTCATATAAGTAGTCATATAAGCTCTCCCGTTCCCGACTATCTGTCTGTCCGTCTATCTGTCTGTCTGTCTGTCTGATCCGGCCCGGCTTCACCCAGTCCCTGGTGGGGAGCATCTAATTTAATTCATATACGTAGTCATATAAGCTCTCCCGTTCCCGACTGTCTGTCTGTCTATCTGTCTGTCTGTCTGACCCGGTCCGGCTTCACCCAGTCCCTGGTGGGGAGCATGTCATTTAATTCATATAAGTAGTCAAATAAGCTTCCGTTCCCGACTATCTGTCTGTCTGTCTATCTATCTGTCTGTCTGTCTGACCCGGCCCGGCTTCACCCAGTTCCTGGTGGGGAGCATCTCATTTAATTCATATACGTAGTCATATAAGCTCTCCCGTTCCCGACTGTCTGTCTGTCTATCTGTCTGTCTGTCTGACCCGGCCCGGCTTCACCCAGTCCCTGGTGGGGAGCATGTCATTTAATTCATATAAGTAGTCAAATAAGCTTCCGTTCCCGACTATCTGTCTGTCTGTCTATCTATCTGAGCCGGCGTGATTTCGCCCAGCTCCTGGCACACAGTAACTTAAAAGAATGTCCTTCCACACACCATTCATTATTTTTAATGAAAACTGTTTTTAATCACCGACATGACAGTTGATAAGTTCTTTAAGCAGAAAAAGATGGGTTACAATGTTATGCATTATGCATTATTTTTATGAAAACTTTGAAAATGCCTTAAAGATTATATCACTATTTATTATAACTCATATTCCTGAAAATAACTATAGACAAAGAGCTTAACAATAGTGCAAGTAAGTCCAACAATATGACTATAAAGTATATAGAAATGTTATTAAAAGTTATGTACCTTGAAATAACTTTTCTAGAGTGAAGTCCCCCTGCTATATAGAAATTACATAATGAAAAATGAAAAAGTAAATGTTATTAAATAAGTAGAAGATTTTACACTAAGAAACTATTATAGTCGGTTGCACAGGAATGAAAGGAAGACGCGTAGAAAATTTCATCTCAATCGGATGTACCGTTATCGAACGCATCCAATACATAGCTGACCACAAACACGCAAAACCACATACACTCTGTTTTATAGATATAGGTTACAGGGGATTGCATAAGAAAACTACTGTATATAAGCCCATGACAGCTACCGGAAGTCGCTTGAGACTATTAATCATCCCATGGCACTTAAGACATTAACAAAACAGCCAACCATCTGCATGCTCATTGTTATAAATTTCATTTCAGTGTCGCCTACATGAGGGTCAAAGGACATATTTTGTTCATGGAAGGCCAGTCCCATTCCAGGGATACGTCCCGGGTAACACGCCGATCATATGTCAAGTCAAAGCCCGCTCACTTGGTTTGTATACTTGCAAGCTATTTCTTTGTAATGAAGGAAAAAGGGAAAAGAAACTGGGGGAATCGGAGGTGTGGTCTGTTTTATAGAAGTGTCGAGAATATCTTGGAGATGTAGGAACATCGACCCTACGGTACTGAGAATTGCCGTAATGTAATATAAAGGTAACTGGGAACATTCTTAAACAAATGAGTTGGTACAACTATCTTGAAACAGTTATAACATCTAATGAGAGATGACTTGAAGAGAGATTAGAACAAGAATCGCTATGGCGAACATACTGATCAATCAAAAGATGTCAGTTAGAACGAGAAAAAATGTGTTGATGTGCTACATAGAACCCGTGCTTTTGTATGCATGTGACATGTGGGAAATGAGCAGACAAGCTGAAAAACGTCTAATGGTAGTGGAAATGTGGTTTCTGTAGAAAATGCGAAGAATACCTCGAGCAGACAGAAAAACCAATGTGCGAGTCCTACAAGAAGCAAATGAGAACCGCAAACTCATTAGAGAAATTAGACGTAGACAGTCAAGATTTTTTGGTCACGTTATGAGAAGAAATAAATTGGAGAACTTGATGACAAATCGCAAGTTTGAGGGGATAAAAACAAGGGAAGGGTAGAGAAGTAAATACCTGGATGGTTTGACCACGTTGCATGGTTGAGAAAGGACCACGGAGCTGTTCCGCGATTCTGGTGATGGCGTGATATCGCGAAACATTACCGTCCACGCTTATCAGCATGGCTTATGATGATGATGATTGAGAACTGCACGTATTACATCAGTCGTCAAAACCATAACGTAAAGACATGGCATCTGTGCGCCATATAAACTGTAGAGGTTAGTTAATTGCGAATCCTTTACAATATATCGCAATCAACCCCAGCATTTTTGGCTGTTAGCAATTTCTTGCCAAGTTTATGTTCTGTAGTTTGCAATTGCTTTCTGAAAGACCGGCGCTCATACCTTTGTATGGAAACCAACACAAGGTGGTCTACTTCCAAATCTCCTACAGCTGTGTTACGAACGCGGTATGCGGGATTACGAATCGCCTTCGTAACACCTTCGCCACAGATCAGACTGTAGAAGCGGCATGGAGAAATTCGTCGTAGACGGGAAATACTGGGCACGCGAGGCAGAGGGAAACAGAGAAAGCCTAAACAATCAATCAATCAGGTGCCGTCTGCACAATGAATGTTGGTTACAATGAATCTCTATCACCTGTCTCCCGAATTGATTGTACATTCTGGCAGACTACTGTTTGTCCATCGCTTGATGTTATCTTCCCACTTGTATCGTTGTTTACCTCTTGCTCGCTTGCTTTCAACCTTGCCCTCCAGTATGGGTTTTATAAGAGTGTTATGTAAAGCTTTAAACATTCACTGAAACCACAAGTAGCCTGACCATGGAAGTCATGGCAGTAAGTAAAGCAATAACATGGCTCGAGACACAGACATTCACTAGGGCATGTTTCCTTAGCGACTCAATGAACATGATCAAGAGGATAGAGGAGAGGTCGATCCGAAGAGAATGGTTGCTGCCTCTGGAGCGGTCTCGGCTGGCAAAGATTAGTTTCATCTTCGTGCCAGGGCATGCGGGAGTACAAGGAAATGAGCGGGCTGACAAGCTCGCAGGTGAGGCTACTGTGGAGGGCGGACGCGCCATGCACCAGACTGACATTCTGAATGCTCTACGAGAAGTAAGACTTTTGCGTGAATCTACTGAATCTACAACCATGGCCAGACTGCGAGAACAGCAAATTAAAAGAGGGGTGGCCAAACAAGAACACTACGCAGGAAGCCAAAGAAGATTGATAAACCAACACAGAACTGGCGTCGTTAGCCGCTACACGCTGCGGGATTTGCTGAGGAGGGGATCCGAGCACTTATGGACTGAATGGTTCGATGTGCAATGAGGATAATCTGTCGACTAACTAATTAACTAACTTTAAACAATCGGGCAACACATAACAATGTAAGCAAGGCCACATTCGCCAACACTTCAGATGACAGAGAGGTTTGGAGTGTCGTGATCACTGATGTCTGCTGCAGACCAGGAACCCGAAGAAGCAGAAGTTGTATCTGTATGTTGTAGTGGAGGTCAGACATTGTTCTCAATTCCCTAGTTTAGTAAATGAAAACTATGTTTATGTCACAATGTAAAATTGACTATACCACGCTTGTGTAGTGCAATGCTTAGACACTCGCCTGCCGAACCGGTGGCCATGGGTTCCATCCTCGCTTAGCTACAGGTCATTGACTATAAGAAGAAGAATCTGGTGTTTAATGTACGTTCGTTTGTTGATAGAGATCCTCGGATAGCTAAAGGACATTGACTATAAGAAGAAGAATCTAGTGTTTCTACTTTCGTTTGTTGATAGAATTCCTCGGATAGCTACTTGTCATTGACTTTAAGACGAAGAATCTGGTGTTTAATGTACCTTCGTTTGTTCATAGAGATCCTCGGATAGCTGCGTGGCATTCACTATAAGAAGAAGCATATAGTTTTTAACGTACTTTTATTTCTTGATATACATCCTCTGATAGCTACATGTCAATGACTTTAAGAAGAAGAGTCTGGTGTTTAAAATACCTTCGTTTGTTGAAAGAAATCCTCGGAAATTCGAATTAAAAAAAAAAAAAATGAACTCTCTTTCAGTTAGCACCGAATATTGGGCGGCGCTTACCAAACCCGACACCACACATTCTGCCAACCGCTTAGGGCGGAGGAGTGCAATTGGGAAGGTTCAAGCCTGATCATGGTGAGAGGAAATGCACCCTAAAGACTATATGTCGTGGCAGGGCACACCAAATGGTCATGTTTCGCCATCTCGCACGGTCACCGGAGTCGTTGATCAGCTCCGTGCTCTTGTCTCCACCATGCCACGTGGCCAAGCCTTCAATATATTTGCTTCTCTGCCTCCTCCTTGTTCTTTCCCCCTCAGTCTTGCCAGTTGTCACCAAGTTCTCTGATTTATTTCTTCTGATAATGTGTTCAAAAATTGTGACTGTCTACGTTTAATGTCTCTAGTCAGTTTGCGGGTTTCATTTGCTTCTTGTAGAACTTGTTCATTGGTTCCTTTTTCTGTCTGTCCATAGTATTCTTTGCATTTTTCTATAAAAATCACATATCCACTGCCATTCGATGTTTTACAGCTTGTCTGCTCATTGTCCACATTTCGTATCCATACAAAAGTATAAGTTCTATGCATAAGTAGCACTTCAACACTCCGTTTATTGTTGCTACTATTTATAATTAAATTGGAGGCAGACCACAGATTATGGTCGCCACAAGGAAAGAAGAAATACCACGAGTTAATGGGAATATTCTTAAACAAGTGAAACGGTACTGATATCCCGCAACAGTCATAATATCCGATGAGAAGTGTCTTGAAGATATTAGATCTAGAATGGCTATTTCGAAGGTAGCCTTTTGCAGGATGGAAAACACACTGACGGTTTCCTGGTACAGTTTGCTTTTGTTGTAAATATAAGTTTTCATTTTATATACATAATAAAATATTGTATTTAAGTTGTAATTACATATTCTTATGATTTTCATTACCGATTCAACGTTCAGAGCCTCCGGTCTGTCCTCGTGACGTGAAGCTCGTTTCAGTGTCAGACAGGAATGCCACGCTATCATGGAGACCTGGACAACTGGGCCGCAAGGTCGTCGTATATGTCACGGTTCAAATCTGTGACGTGCCATCTTCTTGTAGGAATTTCACAACGATATCTTTCCGAGACGTATCACTGTTTCAACTAATGAACTATACAGTTGCAGAATTACAACCAAACACAATGTACAAACTTGTCCTACAGATACAGAACGACACATTCGGAAAAACAGATTGCAATGTGACGCTATCTCTAACAACAAAAATAGGTACGTTAAATAGCAGATTCTTCTTCTTGTAGTCAATGCCCTGTGGTGTTGATGATCATGCCTGTTCTCAGACTTAAGTTTTATGTCGTCACAGTAATTTGTGATACCCATACCAAGATGTGCCGGCTTCCTGGCCTAAAGGTTAGCTACTTTTCTCCGTAATCTCGTATACTCTCGTAAGTAATGTGACGACGGTGATAATCAGCGGTGGTTCGAATCGCGTCGGTAACTTACGGGGTATGTGAGCCGGCCGCTCAGAAAGCAATAGCAAACTACTGAGCGTAATCTTGCCAAGAAATCAACAATCAGGTAAAAGATGCTGAGGTTGACAGCGATGTCTTGTAAATGATATGCACAAAAAATTTTTTTTTAAAAATGCCAAGATGTCAAATTGTCCAGCATCTTCTCTCTCGGTCTACCTTAGACTTTCCTTCCTTCCAACTATCCCGTTCTCAAGATGTACTCCAGCTGTCCCATTCTCATGATGTGTCCACAGACTATGAACTGTTTTGTTATGTTGTCAGTAACCAGTTATCTTTATGAACTTAAATCTTACAATATATCTTCAATGCTATGGTTATCCATGCATTAGTAGTATATAGGGAGGTTATCCCTCGGAATGAGACATAAAATACCTCATATTGAGACATGCGGTATGAGCCATGTCTCATTCTCGTCTCATGTCTCGTCTATGCCTCATGTCTCGTGGTGGGTGGGTTGTGGCCTGCCTCATGCCTTCCAGCTCCTGCTCGTTTTTTAAAGTGTCAGCTGTCGTTTTTAATCAGAGCATCGGGGTTAACAAGATCAATTAAACTATGGCGCCAGGTTTGCTAATTGATTCAGAATATGTCTGCCGGTGTAATGCATTAATTACTTCCCGTTTTGTATAGACGCTTGCATAATCGATTGGTGTGCTCAGGCTGATACGGGTTGATGTATTTGTATCTTTGGTAAGATCGGCGAACATCTGTGAGCAAAAAGTCGATATTGTCCGTCCCAGAAATAATGTGGTTTGTAAATTACACCTGTCGGCGTTAGGTGGCGTTTTTAATCAGCTCATCGGTATATGTAAACAATGATAAATGAATTGAGACAAGGGGCTAGTTGGTACCACAGTCGCATTGCAGATGGTGCGATAACCAATTCGGTAGAGTGTGTCGGGGTATCGCCAGTGTGTAAGTGGGGTGTCTAATGGGTTAAGTTGGTACCATAGACCCCCTCATTTGGCGGCGTCGAGTTCGAATCTCAATGCTTTTTCGTTGGTAAGGTTACTACTTAGCCACGTATGGGTGTACCTAGTTGTCATAGGGGGTGTGTAGTTGGTCATAGTGGGATATCACCAATGTGTAACTGGGGTGTCTAGTGGGTCCCCTACCATGCGACAGGGTCGATCCTACTGTGTGGTAGGGTAGTGTGGCAGTGGTCGAGTGTGTAACGGGGCTAGGTGGTGCCGTAGGTATCGTTTGAGAGTCGATTCACGCCGCGGTTCGATAAGGATGTCCACCCTAGGCGGCTCTTTTTACGTGTATACTAAGCCGTAAATGTATCTCAACGGTGTCTAGTTGCTGCCATAGCGCTTGACAGGTTCGAAACCTACAATGTGGTGGCGTAGTGTGACACTGGTCGAGTATGTAACGGAGCTAGAGGGCGTCATTGACGGCTCGAATAACGCAGCTGGTTGATAACTATACCCAACATAGGTGCCAGAGAAGCGAATGCAGCGGTATCTATTTACATTTTCCTCAGAAACCGCAGTTCCAAGCCAGCAGATTCAGCGTGACTGCTCAGTATCTTCACATTCATACAAAAGCATAGGTTCTATGTAGCACCGCAACACTCTTTTTCTCGTAGCAATTACCATCTTTTTATTGGTCGCTATGTTTTTCATCTTGCAAAAGGTTATCTTCGCCACGGCGATTCTTGTGCTAATCTCTTCAAGCCATCTCCCATCAGTTGTTATGAAGGTTCCGAGATACTTGTATCTACTCACTTGTTTCAGAATATTCTCATTTACACGTATATTACATCGTGATATTTCGTTCTTCCTAGTGACGATCATAACCCGTGTCGTTTTATAATTTAATTCTAACCCTAGTTGTTCACTGTGTGCAACAACCGCCTCTTCTAAATATTGCAGATCCTACGCAGTGTCTGTTGATTACATAAATTATATGAAGGCAGTTGACAATTTAAATTAGATGAAGTTATTTTATTACAGACATTAAAGGAAGACATTTGACTATAAATATTTAATAAAACGACGAAAAAACGGAGATCTACCGGCGTGAGAAAAAGCATATAAGTATGTTAATGTCAGTTCCTGTGAACATATTTACCAGAAGCATTCTGAATAGTATATGAATATTTAGCTTTAAGGTGAAATCAATACGGCTGTACCGATCGGAAACAAGAAGAATGACTAAAACAATTACTAATAAACAACAAACATTTATTAACTGGTGCCCACGTAGTTCACCATTGGCGTTCATGTCTCATTCAACAATTAGTATAATGTCTGAAGTCACATTTGCGGCTTCAAAATAGGTGTTCATAGCATATTTATATATGAAGATATATATTCAAGGTGATTTTAAAGGACAAATTTCCTCATGTCACACGCTGCAAAAGACATATTTCGCTCAAACTTAAACATTAAGAGTGGAAAAGAGTATGTTGTAGATACTGTTTTTTCCTTTGTTTCTAGTGGGACTTGGTAATTTGTTGTTCTATCTGGGCATGGTATGTATATTTTCACCACATCTTCACTGATGTTTTTTCATCTTGTCTGCTCATTGCCCACGCTTCACAGTCATACAAAAGTACAGATTCTATGAAAGACAGAGACAATTTGCAGCTATTATTAAACAAAATGACAAATCGGAGGTCAGCTAATATGTACGTATTTGTAAATAAGGATACACAGCGATGTCTATTATATAACGATAACAGAGGTATTTAGTTGTAGAAAACTACCGTGCCTCCCAGGCAAACGGCGGTAGGCTAGTGACTATGTTTAGATTAGCTGTGATGGCACCAGCTGGAGATATTAATCAGCTACCTGGTACCCAGTGAAGATAACACGATAAACGAGGCGGTATAGGCCGCGTGGCCCTGAACAAAACCAACAATGAAACAAAAATGGTAATGAAACGTTGGGTTGCCGCGAAGCATTATTTTAGAAACCAAAGATTACAATCGATCTGAGAGGGTAATAATAGACAGTCTAAGCCTACCAGAAAGAGGTGTCTAATACACTGGGTACCAACGACAGACAGCTGGTCAAGAAGAAGCAATACACAGTATATAAAGTTAGGACTAAATAAACCGTAGTTTAAAGAATTCAAGTACATTATTACAAGTTAAATTACATAATAAAATAAATACAGTGATATGTATAAAATTATAAAAAACAAAAAGAAGAAAACACCAGTGTTACATTAGCAAATAAGTGAAAAACACAACGGTATGAATACGTTGGTGTATTAGATACATACAAATGGTACACACAACATGCCATTATGTCAGCGTGACCGCTATCTGTTATATATTGCGACCAAAATACACCGATCGCCTCTCACGTCAGCGTAACAGACTAACACTTAAACCAAGCGCCGATATCTATTCTATATTGTTGCCAACAATTATGTGCATGCCGCCATCTTTCGACGTGAGTTTGATTGATGAAGCCTGTCAGGAAACAACCATAGATACATAGTAAAAGTGTCGTGAGAATACAAATCCAAGCGTATTGACTCTCGGTGTTTCGTTATTCACGTAACGTTCCTGTTTCCTGCTCCAGTCTATTGTTGTAAAATCTTACCAAAGCGGACACTGTGGACCAAATCTACACGAATGAAGTAGGATAGATGCGGTTGTCATATGTGTCTTATAGGGCTTGGTCATTGGTTTTTTAAAACTTATCGATGGAAGAGAAGGACCCTTACACTACAAACAGAATAAACAATTTACATTAATATACCCATAACAACACATGACCATCTACACTGGCTGTGACAAAAGTGACAGTCTGCTTAGAGAAAACAGCGAATTTCAACGAAAACATAGTCTGTGTGTTATCTCCTTGGAAACGTAAATCTGGTTATATTTAAATCACCCTATGCATTCATGTCCCCCATGAAAACTAATGTAATGTCTGAAGAAGTCAAATTTTGAGGCTTCAAAATATGTTTTCGTAGTATATGTATATATGAATATATATATATATATTTAAAATATTAATATATATTATACATGTGTTTTCTAACAAAAAAATGTCCGCATGTCGGTTTACATCCATACACAAGTATAGGTTCTATGAACGACACAACACCTACAAGTTACTAAGATTGGCACGGGGTTACCAAAACATTTGCGTCTGAGTCAATACAACAGGACAAGACAATGTTTTTTTCGGCCTCTGATTGAGAACAACAGATATAAACGAAATTTAGCACTTACCTCTTTACCACAGTACCGAGAAATTTAAAAAGATCTTTTTAAATACGCTGACGACCATAGTAACAAAACCCATTTAATTCTGCTTGTCACTTTGTGTATTACCCACACCACTATAAATTGAGAAAATATATTTCTAAACCAAGCTGAAAAATATCGGGAAAAATTTTAAATGCCTCGTCCCATTTATAAAAAAAGGAAATAATGTTAGCCAAATGTGAAAATATCGGTCAAATTTATAAAAGTTCACAAAACTTATAAATAATAGGAAAATTTGTTAACCCAATGAGAAAAAAATTGACCCTGTAAAGAAATATTTACAACAAAATTATAAAAATTTGGAACATTTGTTAACCTAATGAGAAAAAAAATCGACCAAAGAGAGCAATATTTCATTAATCTTATAAAAAATAGGAAATTTGTCAGCCCAAAAGGGGAAAAGGTCGGTCAAATACATAAATATCTCAACAAATTATAAAAGTAGGAAAAAAATAGGGGTCAAAGATAGAAATATCTATTGAATTATAACAAGTAAGAAAAAAAACTAGAAAAGCAAGAAAAAGCGACCGAAGTAATACAATAGGAGAAGAGGGACAAACTTATAAATATTTCATTCAAACTTATAAAGACTATGATAAAATGTTATACAAATCAAATAACAATCTGACCAAACTTGATTAGCTCATCCAACCTTATAAATAGTAGGACAATTTGTTAGCCAAATAGGCAAAATATTTGGGCAGATACACAAAATCTAATCAATTTTATAAAAAGTAGGAGAAAAAGGTAGTCAAACTAATAAAAATTTGGGCCCAAAAACATAAATATTAACGAAAATTATAAAAAGTAGGAAAATTTTAAGTCAAAGTAAAAAAAGGGGGCAAATAGGAAATCATATTTAAACCCAAAAGGGGAAAAAATGCCAAATTATAAATAGCGGTCCAAACTTATAAAAAGTAGGAAAATATGTTAGCCCAATGGTGAAAATATTGCTCAAATT
>JACEFZ010006810.1:0-23578 GCA_014155875.1 Cepaea nemoralis
AATAAGCACACTTCCCGACATACTAATCACTTATATGGCAACAAATGACACGTCTTACATCAAAATAAGCACCTGTGTAATAAGTGTTAGCTTCCTCTGTGGTCTGTGGCATTTTCACTAAACCAAGACCGTTGCACAAAATTACAGTCTCACCGCACGAACACTCCTGGGGGATACAGCACACAAAATGAAGTTATTAAGTTATTTAGATGACTACAGTTATAATAAGAAGAAGAAAAAAAATGCTGCAATGTAATATACGGATAGATTGATATATATTATTAAACAAGAGAACAAGCACAGCTCTCTTGGAACAGTCATATTTTATGGGAGGTGCCTTGGAGAGATTAGAAGAAGAATCTCTATGGCGAAGGTATCCTTTTGCAAGATGGAAAACATACCGACAGTAGTATAATAGCGCATCTGGCATATCATGTGAGGCTCCGAGCCTCCCGAGAGCCTTTTATGTGAGCTTAATCTGAGACCGAAATGTCCTTTATATACAAAGGTGTCCCTCACCTAATAAAGATGCATCCCTCATAGGATACAAATCTTTCCCTCAAGTTATCCAAAAGTACCTTTCACCTCATACAGAACTGGCCCTCACGTCTTACAAACGTCCACCTCATCCCATAAAGAAGTGTCCCTCATTTCTTACAACTGTGTCCCTTTTTGGTACGTGCATGGGTTTACATCAGTATTTTGTAAGTTCGTGTTTTCGTCATCAATTTTGGTAAGTTCATATCTTAATCATCTGTTTTGGTCTTGTCCACTTGTTCTCACAACTTGCCCTCTTGCCCTGACAACTTACACACTTGCTCTTGCAAACTGTCCCACTTGCTCTTATGCATGTGTCCACTTGTGATTTCATGTCTACCTCACCTTATACAGAAGTGTCCATCATGGCGCACGGAAATGCCCTTCGTGTATTACAGAAGTGACCCTTATGTCTTACAACGATGACCCTTTTTTGTAAGTTCATGTCTTCGTCATCAGTCTTTTTAAGTTCATGTCTTCGTCATCAGTTGTTGTAAGTTTATGTCTTCATCATTAGTGTTATGAAAGTCCGTTAATGCCCTGGTCAGTTTGTAAGTTCATGTCTTCGTCATCAGTCTTTTTAAGTTCATGTCTTCGTCATCAGTTGTTGTAAGTTTATGTCTTCATCATTAGTGTTATGAAAGTCCGTTAATGCCCTGGTCAGTTTGTAAGTTCATGTCTTCATCATGGTTGTTCAGTTATTGTAATTTTCGCATTTTACATCGTCAAAACCTTTAGCCAACCCTTTCTTAATTACTTCTGTGCTGGTACTTAAATGTCTGTTATGTATCTTCTGTAGTTTGAACGTCGAACAAAGTATTTTTTTTCTCCAGCACCTCTTTCATCACTTTTCTATTTGACTTCGCTAGTATCTTCAAATGAACATTCCTCATGAGCGTCAATGAAATCATACTTTCTGCAAATACTTTTTCATGTCACTGAACACTGTCATTCTGTCTGCCATTTCTTCCACCGGTGCTGCGATTTCTTCATCACACTGCCACATGACATTCCCAATAGTTTCAAATCTTCATTCAACATTATTAGTTACATTTTCGTCTGCTCTTCCATCTGCAGCTATGCCTAGGCTTTCTTGAATTATATTTGAAAGGGCATTTCGCATTACTTCATTATCAGCGTCATCACATTTCCATTTACGAGCATTACCAAAATCTTCACCTTACCATTCCAGAGTATCTGATGAAGGCTCACTTGTACAGTCTACTCAGACGTCTCTATACTCTTGATTTCCTTCTATCACATCGTATCTCTGGCCTTCATTTTTCTCTTAGCGACTTATTACTTTCACATCGCCGATATCTTCATGCCTCCACTGCTCATGATCTCCAAGAAACTTTCATGTCTGTTAACAACATTTATAACACTATCGGCGATGGTTCCACCTGTCACACCTGCGATACCAGCTTGCTGTTTGTCATTGCGTTCCCATTTCATATGGTCGATATCTTCAACTTTCTCTTCCACATTATCTGCTACACTTTCTTCCGTTGTGTCATCTCCCACCAATATAAGCGCTTTCTTGAAGTCTATCCAAACTAGCATTTCTTAGTTGTCCGCTTCGCTGTCACTTTGTCATTTCACAGCTGCAATATTGTCAAGTCTGCAACCAAAAGTGTGTGTTGTAGATTCGTCATTTCTTAAAATCGAGTCTGCATTATTGATCTCTTGAATCCCGTCACGTCTTCTATTTGACTTACTAAACTACCCAACGTCGAATTATGTGTCTTTAGTGAATTGTAGGAACTAATAATATTCAACGCCATATCCAACGTCTGGCTGTGAACTTGTTTGAAGTCGATTGTTGCTTGTATCATATTATTTATTTATCTTTTAGCATATCCTTTTACAGGACTTAGCTGTCAACACCAGCATCTTTCAGCTGTATGTTGATCTCTTGGCAAGATTACGCTCAGTAGTTTGCCATTGCTTTCTGAGCGGCCGGCTCACATACCCCGTAAGTTACCGATGCGTTTCGAACCACTGCTGATTTGAACCGTCATCACGTTACCTGACGAGAGTATACGAGATTACGGAGAAAAGTCATAACCTCTACTGCTAGCTAATGTGCATTAAAAAAGATATCTATCGCTCAAGCATCGGAGAACCACCTGTGTGCAACTTGTGGCGAAGTGCTCAACAGGGCTAATACCCTCACCCGACACATTCAAAAGAGCCACAGCACCAATGAACAAGATCACTCTTGCCATGTCTGAAGTCGTTTGTACACAAGACATGATATTTTACCACGTCACATTCAAAGAGAAACACCACACCAACATCTACAAGTACCACAACATCAGCATCAGCATCTTCAATATGTAGAAAGAAAGGCCCCACAGAATCAGTCAGCTCTACACAATCTAAACAAGACGAAAACACTCACCCACTTACTAATACACAACCCAATGATAAATCTGCTTCTCTACTCATTCGTCCAGACAATATCCGATAACTATACACAGACACAACATTCAGAAACTTAATAACACATTTACTATACAAACATGGCGCCAACGACAAAATGTAAGAAATAATCGCCCACAAACCCCCCCCCCCCTCCCATGCCCACTCTCCCCTGCCCCTCTCTCTCTCTCTCTCTCTCTCTCTCTCTCTCTCTCTCTCTCTCTCTCTCTCTTTCTCTCTCCCTTTCATAAATTCTGTCGTGGGCGCCATGTTTGTATAGTAACTATGTTATATTTCTAGAACGTTATATCTGTGTATAGTTGTCGGATATCATCAGGAAGAATGTTAGAGCGGCAGCCTTATCCTTGGGTTGTGTGCCGGTAACTGTATGTGTGTAGAGCTGACTGGTTATGTGGGAGCCTTTTAAGCCCTTTTTAACAACTTGAATCCATGTGATTCTGAATCAAGGTCAGAAAAAAAAAAACAGAACAAACAAGAGAGTTGTCGTCCTTGCTGCCACATTTTAATCATCTCACGAACAGCGCCATGTAATAACTTTAATATGTTGTGTCGGAGAGATTTCCTGGCTTGTTTTTGACATGACATATTTAACCAGTTGTAACATGCGGCTGCCAATCGTGGACATTTAGTAAACAGGCGAGAGACAATTCCGTAAAAGCCTTGGCGATGTGATGTTATAGAAGAATGCTGATAATCATTGGCCAGCCACAATGAGCCATCTGGACGTTTTGAAGGAGGCTACGGCGCAAAGCCGCTCTGTGGCGAAGGTATACGGACGCAATTCGTAATCCCGCTGACCGGATTCGAAACACAGACAGCCTTGCATTGGTTTTCATACAATGGTATGTGTGCCGGTCGTTAAGAAAGCAATGGTTTACTGAACGTAAACTTGCCAAGAAATCGGTCAGAAAAAATGATGTGGTTGACTGCGACGTCCAGTAAATATACGCAACTAACTTTTAAGTCGCAAAGACAAGTTATCACAAACATCAGAAGGAGGTAGGAATCATTTTCGGTCTTACTATGAGATGATAAAAACTGGACCACTTTGTGACAACCGAAAAGATTTGTGGTAAGAGAGATAGAGGAAGACAGTGAGAGAAAATTCTTGACAGTCTTGCCTCATGGCACGGAAAGGAGTCAACACATGGATTGATCCATGCCGTCGGAGATTGAAATTTGTGGAGAAACACGATCTCCCACGCCAGTCGGGGCAGCACGTGATGATGATGATGATGATGATGATGATGATGATGATGATGATGATGATGATGATGATGATGATGATGATGATGATGATGATGATGATGATGATGATGATGATGATGATGATGATGATGATGATATTGCCAAACAAAACAAACTAACGAAATAAAAAACAAGAAGTTTGAACATTTCTAACGTTTTTCTAAGATGAATTTAAAGCGACTGTGCAACCTTATAGGAGCAAACAGCTTGAGGGCTGGTGACACCCGGCATAGCCACGAGTAAGAGTATTTGGAGACAGTAAGAACTCGTCATGTTGTCGGTGTGCACGACTGAAATATAAGTAAATACGATAATTGATATCGTTTAGACAATTAGGTTACAAATGCATAGTGAAAAGGTGCAATTTATAAACGCATAGGGGAAAGACACACATTATAAATGCATAGGGTAAAAACACAAGTTATAAAAACATAGAGGACAATGATTTAAAGCAAGCAAATAACAACCCATCTTAAATTTAAGTAACTACGATAGCCGATATCATTTTTACAATTAGGTTATAAATACATAGGGGACAGGCGAAAATAATTATTTTAAACCAAGTAAATAACAGCCCACTCTCCCTTGGTGAACTCTCACTTTAACAGGCAGAATCATATGTCTATTTAGATAGCAATGTAGGCAAAGATTGGTGAAACAGAAAGAGACATTATACTAAGAATACAAACATCAAGCGGACCTCTAGGAAATTTGTCGATGTGAAAAATTAATTAAATTTAGCACCAAAGTTTAAAACTGTGACTCCAGTGATAAATCACTACTGTTATCATCACCATAAAGTGTCTTGTCGACTGGCTTCCCCACATCCTGTGATCAGCAACGGCGTGTATCAATTCGTAGGCTGGCGCCCTCCCGAGCCTGACACAAGACTCTTTCTGGTGTTTGTGATAAGTTGCCTTTGCGACTTAGCCTCCCTGAAAAGAACGATTGGTCACCAATTCCAGTTTGCTCTCAGGTTTGTAAAATGCGATGACCCTATCATATCACAGATTTGTATCAGAAAACTCCTTTGGGACAAATTTTATTTTATTATTATTATTTTTATTATTATTATTATTATTATTTTATCAATAGTTTAGTTTTAGTTTAGTCGACGGAACAACATCACGGCACCTATAAGTGCTCCGTTCTACTCCTAACTCAAGCCTGAGTCCGGAGAATTTTAGCTCAGTGCACGAACTCCGTAGCGCCGGCGAGGATCCTGAAACACTTTGGGTAGAATTTTAACTCGACATTTTGCCTTGGCAGCGCCGTTAGGCTACTCTTTTTCGATTTCCAACTGTAAAGGGATTTTTTACGTGTGCAACAATAGACACGGGCTTCCGATCTCACTACTCAGAGACCAGGGAAAATTTTGTTACTAGAAGTCCATGTGAAAAATCTCCGCTCTCACCGGGGCTTGAACCCGGGACCTCCAACAATCGAGACGAACACCATACTTGCTTGCTTGCTTGCTTGTGTTCGTTGGCTTGAGCTCCAACGCGAAGTCCTGTATGTCGGATGAAGGCATCCTGTTGTCCAACATCATGTGATGTCATACAGGACCTGAGGTTTGCGTGAGTATCCGTTGTCCCATGTCTGGCTTTTGGTGTGCAGACTGGTGGTTCCTCGCCGTACAGGCAGACACTCTCCGACTTCGGAGGAATCGGCGATCCTACTGACTTTAGCCAGGACCCCGAAGGGACCTGTTGCCCAGGACGCTCGACGAGGACGCGTCAATAGGTCTTGGCCAGTATATAACCCGGCCCTGGTTCCTTGGAAACAGCTATGCGTCCCTATCTAACACCATTCGTCATACTCTGATACAGCTTTACCTAATTTAGCACAATAATCTACGAAACTAACGTAGCACATACTTTACCTCAGTTCAACATACTGTAATACAACATCATAATATATTACAATGCAACCTACTCTAACAATACACTCTTACACAGTACAATATAATATAACACAATACGACACGCTCTGTTACATAAAACATACACTAATACATGGCGATATAACACACTAGTATATAATTTAACAAACATTACACTTTAATCTAGTACATTGCTACATAATGTAACACAAGAGAGGAAAATTTAACGGCTGTAGACGAAGAAACCTATTTAAATCTCCCGTGACAGATTTTACTAATTTTATTTTCTACAATGCAGTACAAAGTAATCGGTTTTTTTTTTTTTAAAGATAACCACACAGATTCATATCTGCCTAACCTTTTACGACTTCCTCTAGCAAGCTTCATAATGATCATCAAGTGCCTTTTCGACTGGCGTGGGCAACCATGCATCTCTACATTTTACCATCTACAACTTCAGCTATCAATTCGTGTGTTGACTCCCTTCCATGCCATGACAACAAGAATGTGAAGAATTTTCTCTCGCGTCTTTCCCTACATCTTTTTTCAGAACTTTTTTACAATTGTTACAATATGTTCCTGCAAATTTTACTGCGCTATTGTTGCTTCCTGGAATTATATAAGTAATGGGCTGTTATTAGGAAACTAAGTTCAGCTGCGTTGAGTTGAGCTGTGCTAAGAACCGACATCACTGCACTCAGGACATTCACAAATGCGCTCTGTACCCTCGTTCAACAGCCAGCGAAGAGTTACATTACTAATCGTTCCCACCGCTATCTGATTGAAAGTTCTCCTGGTCTTCCCTCTCAGTTTTGAGATTCTACCAGAACCCCCGCCAATCCCCCGCAATCTCATCCTTTCCACATACGGGTTCTCAATCTGTACCCCCACCTTCTCCACCTAGTTCCACAGGCGCACGACAGCCTCTCTCTCTCTCTCTCTCTCTCTCTCTCTCTCTCTCTCTCTCTCTCTCTCTCTCTCTCTCTCTCTCTCTCTCTCTCTCTCTCTCTCTCTCTCTTGTCCATAAGTAACCTACCACAATAAGGGGCATTAACTGCCAACCTATTTTTTTTTCCCTTGAGATTTTTGTTTTAATTCACATCTAATGCCAGGTCAATTCTTAACCAAATGGATAATTTTAAACACCTAGGGGCATTTGTAACATCAGGGATTACAGACGCAGTTCGTAAATCCCGCATACCCGCGTTCGAAACACAGCTGCGGGCGATTTGGCTGCAGACCGCCCTGCGTTGGTTTTTTACGAAATGGTATGAGTACCGGTCGATCATAAAGCAATGGTAAACTACTGAACGTAAACTTGCCAACAGATCACAACAGCAAAAAATGCTGGTTGTTAACTGCGACGTCCTGTAAATGATATGCAACTAACTAACTAAATAGCTATTAATCATCTCAGGGGAAAAAGGTTGCAAGATAATGTCTATCATGAATACTGCGACTATTTTTTAGCTTGTGCGGAAACATGTGCAGAGATCACAGCATTAAACAAATGAATAAGAGCATGTCTTATCTTGGAGTCCTAACCCACTTTATGTAATTATTTTATGACACAATTTAATATAAGATTACTTTGAATTTGTTGTTGCGGGGACGGTAAGAGATGATTTCTATGTTAATCAAAAAAATGTAGAAATCAAGTAACAGGTTTCATTGTTTTGGCTGTAAATGACGTTTTAGATCTTTTTGAATGGGTATTTTAGTGGTTTGGATGTATACTTTAGTCGTTTTCCACAGATAGGTTAGTTGTTTCAGATGTAAACTTTAGTCGACATACATATATATTTTTGTCGTCTTACATGTGTACTTTAGTCATCATACATGGATATTTTAGTTGTTTTAGATGTATACTTTTGAAGTTTTACATATATATAATATTTAAGTCGATTTAGATGTATACTTTAGTCGTTAAACATGGTTAATTTAGTAGTTTCAGATGTAAACTTCAGCCGTTACATAGTCCTTTTAGTCGTTTTAGATGTAATACT
The DNA here is from genome assembly GCA_014155875.1 of Cepaea nemoralis. Classification (NCBI taxonomy): domain Eukaryota; kingdom Metazoa; phylum Mollusca; class Gastropoda; order Stylommatophora; family Helicidae; genus Cepaea; species Cepaea nemoralis. The sequence goes on from JACEFZ010006810.1 coordinate 8,119, forward strand.
TTAGTCGTTATGCATGAGTATTTTTATCGTTTAACTTTGATTTCATTCAATAAATTACTGCGCTTAGTCCATTCACCATAGTCATTACCATCATTATCATCAATATGGTTATCAAAATCATTATCATCTTCACCATAATCACCATTTTCATCATCTCATCTCATCTCTCATCTCATCATGTGCCTCTTGTACCTTGCGGTGTCGAGGTGAAGTATAAACAGCGGGAGAGTGCCCTTCTATATCCATTAGGGTCAGTCCGTTTATACTTCTTAGTTTGTTCTACGAGCATGGTTGTCAAAATCACCATCATCATCACCATCATCATAGTTATCAAAAACACCAGCACCCGGGAAAGCTAGCCCGGTAGAAAACGCCCGCCAAAGTCGGATGTGTTCGCCTAAGGGCGCATAACCGGACACACCGCAGTTACGTTTGAAAAACACTCCGGATTAACGCAGAAGAAGAAGAAAAACACCAGTATCATCGCCATCATCATGGCTACCAAAATCACCATCTTCATCTACGAAAGTCTCACTCAGAAGGTGGCTGTCATCACAGCCCACAGGAAAGTTTCGCGATCCTTCGACAGTTCTCGTGCCTCAGGCATGTTTATGCCTGAGTTGTCTTTAATATCCCGTGCGCACTGTCGTGTTGATTGTCCACTGCCTCTTCTTCCAGCTACTATGCCTAACACAGCTATTCTTCCTAAGAACGTTTAGTATGTCCAAAGTATTTCACTTTCTGTCAGCATGAATTCCTTGGGATAGATAGTATGGTTGCTTTCCCTTGATTTCCAAATATAGCATACTGCCAAAATAACATAAGAATAAATGATGTGTCAAAATAATATATAGGAATCCGTGTCAAAATAGTATATAGGATTCACTGACAAAATAGCACATATGTTTCTCTGAGAATAAATTATATATGATTCGTTTGTCTATCAATTGTACATGCAGGATTTCTGAGAATACTAAAATAAAATGTAAACTATTTCAATGAAACAAACAAACAAACAAACATTACAAAACCATAGTCGAATGGAAAAAAAAAAACCACTCGTTCTTAAACATCCGGTGTGCTGATGCTGAGGTAGCGGGTTCAACTCCTACACCGGTCATTAGGACTAAAATGTTGACTTCTCGTCCCTGAAGTGGGGACGTAAATGACAAGTACCTTAGAGTTCGGATTGGGGTTACCTGAGAGTGCAGGACACCGTCATAGGGAAAGCTAATCAACACGCAAAATTCAATCCAGCGCTGTTAAAAGTAGCGTGTATAGACTACCACTCAGTTCAGAGCGAGAGAGAGCAAAAAAAAAAAGAATGTCAAAGAAGTGAAATACGTAATATAGGAAGGACCTAGTAGGAGGGACAAAGGCCAAAAGAAAACAGTGTTATTATTTTTTTTGCTTTTCTTAAGATTGTCTCTACTGGAGATGTTTTCAGTACTGTACTAATTTTATTATGCTTATCATGATTAGCTGGTTCTGTGGCGAAAGAACAGGCTCTGTGGCGAATGAACCGGCTCTGCGTCGAATGAACCGGCTCTGTGGCGAATGAACCGGCTCTGTGTCGAATGAACCGGCTCTGTGGCGAATGAACCGGCTCTGTGGCGAATGAACCGGCTCTGTGGCGAATGAACCGGATTTGTTTGAGATGGGGGTTACAATTTCAATTTGTAATTCTGCATACCGCCCCTAAAGACAGCCAAGGGCTATTTGGAAATATATCAAATTACGTTGGTTTCCCATACAAAGGTGTGAGTGCCGGTCGTTCAGAAAGCAATGGTAAACCACTGAACGTAAACTTGCCAAAAAATCACAAGCAGCCAAAAATGCTGGGGTTGACTGCGACGTCCTGTAAAGGATATGCAACAAACATTTTTTACTTCATAACAGATTCTGTGCCAAACAAAATAGTAGGTTTGAACTAAACAAAAATGGATGGTTGGAAAGTTGAAACGTAGGGGTGTGTCACAGTTATGAGTTAAAAGTTGTTATCACGATTGCAGACATGTTGTATTATAAAGCAATGACAACATTCCTGCGATATATACACTCATGACAGACACGGGAAGCCGATTATGACGATTGACCATCCCATGGCAATTAATCAGCTAAGATCCATGGTAACACACGGGCATAACATCAATCTATGCGTATATTAATCCGATTACTTATAGGACCGCACGGCTTCACCAGTGTGTTCTTTGTTTGCTTATGTGATGTATATGTCCATTACAGATCAGCTCATAGTCTGACAACATGAGGGGACTGCTCTCTCTGGGAGGTTTCTTGATCTGCCAGCTCCTGTGGGGACAATCGCTGGGAGCCACATGTCCCTTCAAGGTTGTTAGATTGTCAGTGAAGGCATTATTTAAGTGTGCTTTTCTTTCATTCTTTGTTTGTTTGCTTGTTTCTTTGTTTGTTTCATTCTTTCTTTGGTTCTTTCTTTGATTCTTTTTTTGGTTCTTTCTTTCTGTCTGTCTTTATGTCTTTCTTGCTTCTTTCTTTCTTTCTTTCGTTCTTTCTTTCTTTCTTTCTTTCTTTTTTTCTTTCTTTCTTTCTTTCTTCAACAAATGAAAATACAGTGTCTGCATTTTTGTGAAAATAGAACAAGCCTATTGTGAAAAGTTTGGGGCTTGGCTGGAAAGTATGGTAGGCAGAGGAAATTGCACGCCACAAGCTTAAGAATTCTGGTAATAAATAATTATATAAGCAACACTAACATCATAAATGTATTAGAAACCATGAGAGTGTTATTACCAACACATTTATGACCCGGATCAGGGGCCTGAAGAAAAAGAATACGCTTAAAAATGAATGCAGATGGAAAAGATAAAGACAAGACCACTAGAGCAAGAGGTAGACAATGATACAAGAGGAAGATAACATCAAGCGACAGATGAACTGTAGTCGATTAGAAAACATCACTAGAGCAAGAGGTAGGCAGTGGTACAAGTGGGAATTGATTGATTGATTGATTTAGGAACCGACATCACAGCATTCGGGGCATTCCCATAAGCGCCTCGTCCCCATCCTCAGCAGCCAGCGAAGAGTTCCAGCACTAATAGTACCAGTAGCAATCTGATTATATGTCTGTCTCGCCTTTCCTCTGAGCCTCGATCGTCGGCCAGATCCCCTCGTCACTCCTCGCTGTCCTATTCTTGCCAGACCACGGTGATCGATTTGCTCCTCCGAGGTGTACACGTGCTCCCACAAGGCCGCAACCACGTCTGCCTTGTCATGCATCAATACTCCACCAAGTTTTGCAGAGCCAGCCAATCTGTCCGCCTGTTCATTCCCCAGCACACCAGTATGCCCCGGAGAAAAGATCCAGACGATGCTTGTCACCCGTAACTTTCGAAGTGAAGCAAGCCACTCTGCACGAAGGTTGCCTGTCCTCACCCTACTCAGCATGCTTTCTGAGTCAGTTACAATCATGATGTGTGTGTGTGTGTATCTTATTCTCCATCTAGCGGAAAGCTGCACTGACCGCCTCCACCTCCATGCTAGATGTTGTGGTATCATATGCCAGGCTCTCCTGCACCAAACGTCGACCATTAGCTTGTGCTAAGAACCCCCAAGCACTTCTCCTTCCTCTCAACACCGACCCATCTGTGTGTATAATCACATCACCCGGGCGAGCATTATCCTGAATTAGTTGCTGGATTTCCACTTCCGTGGCCCCTGGTGGCCACTCCCTGCACTCTCGGCTCAATGTGATTATAACTCTGCACAAGTCTGACTGCTCCGCTGGCACTCTGACCCACTCTTCTCCTCGTCTAATGTTATCCGAGATGCACAAATGTCTGAACGTATCCTCCGCCTGAGCCATCTATGATTTCCCTCTTATCAGTCGTTGACCCTTAACTGCGTCCAGCGCCTCATGCAACGGGTATACAAGTGGGAAGATAACACTCAGCTACATATGAACTGCAGTCGATCAAAAAACATATCTAGAGCAAGAGGTAGGCAGTGGTACAAGTGGGAAGATGAGATCTAGCGATAAATAAACTAATTAAATGCCAAAGGACAATACATCGCCACATGTGACTTCCCATTTGGACAGTAGGGCGATTTATCGCCATACTGGACTCATCGTGCTAATTCTAATGTAATAATTACCAAAACTGATTGAGAATGTCTGGAATGTTCTGTTTTTATTTTTCAGGAGTGTTCTTGCGGGATGACAGTAATTATGTGCAATGAACTTGGACTCACGGCCATGCCACAGAAGACGATTAAAAAGAACATGTACTTCACGACTCTCCAGTTCATTGTAAGATCAATAAGTATTGTATATCATCATCATTCACCATGATCATCATCAAGTGCATGCCAATAAGCGTGAGCGGTCATATTTTGACGTCTCACACGATCACCAGAGTCGTGAATCAGCTCTGTGTTTGTGTCTGGATTATCTATATTTATCTATCCGCCTTCTTATTGTCCTTTTCCCCTAAAATTTGCCAGTTGTTACCAAGTTCTCTAGGTTATTTCTTCTCATAACGTGCCCACACATCTTGACTGCATAGGTCTAATTTATCTAATAAGTTTTACAGTTTTAGATTGTTTCTTGTATGACTGGCTCATTGATTTTTCTGTCTGTCCTTGGTATTCTTTACATTTATTTTGAAACCACATGTATATAGTTGTACCTATACACTTATTTAATAATATTCCATTTACCCCTTATTACATCGTTATATGTCTTTCTTTTTTCTTATATCTAACGATAAAACATTATCCTATTAATTTCCAAGAAATTATAATTCTATATGTTTAAGGATAATGATTATGAAATTATTTATAAGGGATACCAATGCAGTATTTCTGATAATAATGAATTGAGTTGTGTTAAGAACCTAAATCACTGCACGCAGGACACTCCCATAAGCGCTCCGTCCCCTCGTTCAACAGCCAGCGAAGAGTCATACTACTAATCGTTCACACAGCTACCTTACTGAAAGTTCTCCTTGTCTTCCCTCTCAGTTTTGAGATTTTTCCAGAACACTTGCCGATTCCCCGAAATATTATTTCCACATACGGGTTCTCAATCTGTTCCCCCACCTTCTCCATCTGGTCCCATAGGCGTTCGACCATCTCTCCGTTGTCCATAGGTAGTTTATCATCAAGAGGTGCATTCCCTGTCAGCCTATCAGCCTGTTCATTCCCCTGCACTCCCGCATAGCCATAGTAAAAACTGTATACAATTCTCACAATGTCTTATTTTGCCATAAAAACAATCCAAAGTTAATCGTGAGTGTTTTAACTGATTCAGTGTCAAGGAAAAAACGTAGGTTGTCACCGAACACGGTGGACAATCAAATGAACAAGTATTATAATGTAAATGTCCGTTTATTGAGCATTGCAATTGCTGAAGATACCGTGAAACGAAACAAATAACACAATGACCCTAGTATGGCGATATATCGTCCTTCTGTAAGAATAGGGGATCACACATGGCGATATATTATCTTTCGGCAATAATTAATTTAATTGTTGGCGTCTTTGAAGCCAACATAAGTACTCCCTCGTTGCCCCGCCCTCCAGCATGTCACGGTCAGTAGTCTCACGCAAGACCCTGTAAGACAGAAATATCTATGCCATTTATACCCACTAATGTCACATCTGGGAGCGGCTGGCTGAGTGGTTAAAAACGCCAGGTTCCCCTTCGGGAGACCCGGGTTTGAATCCTCGGTAAGGTGTGGATTGTTTTCTGTCGGGGACAAATAGAAAACCCTAACCTGCACAGTTCACGTTGACTGCACTAGCCAGGCAGCCTTAATTCCCCAGGCTCAAGACCCCCTGCCCTACACTGCAACGTACTATAGGCAGAAGATGACAGATGTCACATCTGTCCACGTTGAACTTTACTTACTTCTGATATTAGGAATCAGTATCAGCCTCGTTAAAGGAACACAATATAAGAAGTGTGATGAGGAAAGGAACTTGCCACCAAAGCTCATAAATATATGGTCTAGTTAAACTGTACATCCAGTAATCCCACACCTTACGTGGCAGACTCTGCCGCATGATTTCATGCCTTTCTACTCTGCTGGATTCAAATTTATAAAATTTATCTGGGTTCCCAAGCGGACCCAGCATAAAATGGGTACCATGAAATATCTTGGGGGTAAAGGCGGCCGGCCGGATACTGACTACATCACCCAGGGTGTCCCGCCTGATCTACACAAATATGGGTACAGCACCATATTGCGCAATGTGCCTGAAGAAGTCTAACAAGGTCTAGCTTTTTCTCTCTGCTCGGTGCACTTACGAGGCACGTTTTTTTTAAGTAAGTCCCGTTTTGATCACACCGACAAACACCGATGGAAAACGGAAATGTGCATATACAGTATGTTTATGTGGTTCATTAGCTAGATGTGTGCTATTTTTTTTCACTATCGAAATCTTCTTTGATGCTGCTTGTGAGTGATTTATAATGAGTGCAAAAGTAAATACTCTCGCCAGCTGCGAGGTTCGTGCTGTGATCCGTTTGTTTGTTTGCTAGCAAAAAAAGAAAAAAAAAAAAAAAAAAAAGAAAACAGTGCTGCAGAAATTCACAGGCAACTCATTGAGGTTTATGGGAAATTGTTGACCACCCGCCCTACAGCCCCGATCTGACACCAAGTGATTACCACCTTTTCATGCACCTAAAGAAGTGGCTGGCATCCCAGCGGTTTGAAGCTGATGATGAACTGCAGAGAGGCGTTAATGAATGGTTCAAGACACTGGCGGCAGACTTCTACGACATTGGAATTAAGAACCTGGTGCCACAACACCGAAAATGTGTTGAAATCAATGGTGACTATAATGAGAAATAATGTAAATGTGCGGTTCACTTTTGGCTGCATTAAATCAATTTTATATATAATTTAAACAAATATTTTTTATATCAGGACTTACTTAACAAACGCACCTTGTACTTTACATTGTCATTGCTTATATCTGCCTCAGAGAAATAAGATCATTTACATTGTCCTTGCTTATATCTTCCTCAGAGAAATAACATAACTTACATTGTCATTGCTTATATCTTCCTCAGAGAAATAACATCACAACAATAACCGGGGGGAGTCTGCCAGCTAATCTCTCAGATATTTCTTTCGAAGTGAATCCAATAACAACCATAGAAGACGATGCTTTTGATGGATCAGCCAACACCTTAACGTCACTCGCATTCTCCCAGGCTCACTTTATCCGTCTCCCGGATGCGTTTGCTCATTTAAACGTCATCAACTTCCTGACCTTCTCTGACTGTATCATAGAGGACTGGAATGACAATGCCATGCAACATATTGGCCCAGTTCTAGGGACATTGTCCATTGAAAACGTGCCTATAAAATCCTGGCCTTCCTGGTTGCAATACTTCACCAACTTAACCGACCTCAGCATAGGCGGAGCCTCTATCTCAGACATCCCAGATAATGGTTTAGATAGCATGGTTAACACTTTACTTGATCTCATTCTAAATGACAATAGTTTAACAAAAGTACCGAAGGCAGTTTCTAAGCTCACCGCTCTGCAAATATTAGCTTTAGACAAAAATAAGATCTCCAATGTCACATGGCTACCCCAGAACAGTAAACTAAGATCGCTGTCGCTGAATGGAAACAAATTGCACGATTCTATAGAGCTGACCAATGCCCTACGGCCATATGCAAACACTTTAGTCGAGTTTGAGATACAAAGCAACCTGCTGACATCATTTCCAGATTTAAACTTTCTGATGCTGGTTGGTGATCTTGATTTCCGACACAACCGCCTGGTTGACCCCAACTCGGGATCTTTGCCTCCAGGTTTGAGTCAGCTGAAGTTAGGAAGCAATGCTTTGCCACGCCTCCCCAGATTCCTGTGCACTATGAATTCTATATCACAGTTGTTTGTTGGATCAAACTCAATCTCGGAACTGGAGGCCGTGGGCTTTCCGCCACACGTCCACGGAGCAGAGTTAGAAAACAACAGATTAACAGAAATCACGGAAACCAGCTTCCCGGTAAACGCCTCCATAACGTATATACTCTTAAATAACAACCCACTGGTCAGGATTACAGACAATGCTTTTAAGAATCTGCCACATCTGGTAGAACTGCAGGTGCGAAATACAAAACTAACACGTTTACCTTTGGCCCTGATCTTCCTGCCAACATTAGATGAGTTTGACATATCGGACACGACTACGCTGGTCTGCACGTGCCTGGAGCAGAAGTTAAATGATTGGATCTTGTCAGTTCATAATAATATGGTTAAAGGCACCTGTGGTTCCACAAGCGTTTACTACTTCTACAGCGTCCTGAGTAAGGATTGTCCAGGCAGGCGAGACCTTGTGGAGGGAGAATCCATTGTGACAGTTTGATGCATTGCCGCAATGTCCGATGAGTATTATACAGATTATTGTATTTCAGCTATTTTGATTAATTTCCATACTCTACAACAACGAAGACAGCTAAAATAAAACCAACTCTGAAGGAGATAGACCTTAGCGATTAAGAGGATACACATCATTAGGATTGTATTGCCTCAAAACAAACAAATCAAACAGGTAACCAAAGTGAGAACATGAATCCTTCTTGTGGCAATATACGGACGGGAATCTTGGACCATTTCACAAACAGTCAAGAAGACAATTGAGGATTTTGAACTTACATTTTAGAGAAAATTTCATAGAATACTGTGGACAATTACAAGTCAGCGAACTGAAGTAAATTACTAATACTGAACGGTGATTTGAAGAGTAGGTCATTAACTTCTTTTAGACAGATGTCAATTACCAGTTAGTGATCTGAGACAGATGACATTTACCAGTCAGTGATCTGTGACAGATGACAATTACCAGTCAGTGATCTGTGACAGATGACAATTACCAGTCAGTGATCTGTGACAGATGACAATTACCAGTCAGTGATATGACATATACTCCTCAAATGAGCGTATATCAGCATAATTTTCATAACCAAGATCCAGAGTTTATGTACGGAGCCGCTTTGGTGTAGTCGCTAGCATGCATGCCTGTCTGTGTTCAAATATTCGAATCCTCATAGTGGGGTTGATTTTATTTTATACTAACCTGGACTCCCAGTTCGATCCATCCTGACATGGGTACCAGGAAATGTTATGAAAGTAAAGGCGGCCAGCGTGATACCGCCCATATCTCTCATCGAGCGCCCATTGGTCTGATAAATATCGGGTCAGTAGCACATATCCAGTTCAGCTCTGTGTGGAAATTAATCCGGTAGTTAATGTTTGTTTCTTTCACATGGTACGGGGTTCGAATTTTCAACATACCAAAATGTAATTAATGAATAAAGTTGTCTGCTTTTGGTGGACAGGCTTAAGAGAGTTGTGTATTCTTTAGTGTTTGCGAGTGTTAGTTCTTTACGGCGGCAGCTTGATGTGGCAAGGATGAATACATTCTATGGGGAGGGCATGGGACGATCTTCTGCATGTAGCAATAAATGGGGCGGCTCGGGGCGAGTTGATTCAGAATCTTCCCTTTAATAGGGGGTGACGGGGAGGAGGATGAGGAGGAGGAGGAGAAATGCTGAACATTCGTATTAGCTCAGACACCATTCTGTTTGTAGTTGATGCTGTTCTCGGTGAGACAACATTTGCCGCACTGCATTTCACCCTCTGAGCGAAAACTAGTAATAGCTCAAACCATTCTAGAGTCTTTTGAGACTGCAATTTGTCCACATATGTAAAAGTAATAAAAAAAATGTAATGTAAAGTAAAGTAAAGTAAAGTAAAGGGCTCTTTTCCGGGCCTTGCGAGTATATGATTGTTAGGTATCTAGATTGATTTAATTATGACTGAAAGAAGAGACGTAAAGAGATAAAGACAGTTACACAACAGTTCAAATGAAACAGACTACAGCGAGACATAAATACGTGACATGCCCAGAAAGTCAGTCAGGTGGTTAAACCAGTGTGGGCTAGTGACAAAAACTCGGGTTAGCACGAGTCAAGCTCCCCACCAGAGTTGTCGTGCCGAATCCACAAAGAAAGAGCCCCACATTCAGGTACAAGAAGCGAGAAGTCATACATGCTTGACGCCAAGTCAACAAGTCATTTTGTAGACGCAAATATGACGGACAACACATGACATTATATCAGCGATACTCCGACACCATCTTGCATTTTATTCACACTTGACACTATCAACAAAGTCCTACATCATAAAAGTATCGGCAAGTGACATTCTGTTAATAATTGGAGGACGTGAGTGTGCAACTGCAAATTAGACTGAATGATGGAAAGTTCTAGCACTTGGTGGCAGTGCTATTCGTCGAGTATAAGCAGTAGTAAGAAAGAGTGAGTTCTTGAACATTGTGTATAATTACTTGCGTATCCGTTGCAGGAGGTTGCAGTCATCACCAAACTTTTTTTGGGTGTTGCTATTGTGATCTCTTGACAAATTTACGTTCAGTAGTTTGTTATTGCTTTCTGAACGACCGGCACCCATATCAATTCGTAAAAAAACCAACGCAACGCGGTCTGCTGCAAAATATCGCGCAGATGAATTTCGAGCACAGGTAGGAGGGATCACGAACCGCGTCCGTAAATACTTCGCCACGGATTAAGGTCCACGACAGTGTAATAAGCTAATCTAATGAGCTGTACCAAGTAGCGGCAGAGCGATAGTCATCATCCAGTGCCTTGTTGGTTGGCGTTGGCGATCATGCTTCTCCACAAATTGTGATCTCCGACGGCATGGATCAGTTAGTGTGTTGACTCCCTTCCTTGCTATGACACACGACTGTCAAGACTTTTCTCACGTTGTCTTCCCCTATCTCTCTTTCCGCAAATCTTTCAGGTTGTCACAACATGTTCCAGCTTTAGTCTTCTCATAATGTAGCAAAAAATTGATGTCTGCTTCTTTCTGATGTTTGCGATAAGTTGTTTTTCCTACTTAGCCTCTCTCAAAATGTCCAGATTGTTCATATTTGCTGTCCAATTAATTTTCAGCATTCTTCTATGAAGCTACATCTCCAAGGCTTCTCCTCAAAAAGAAATTGACTGCAGTGTGATAATGATTGCAACGATTGAACTGTGTTGCCATTATTGAGTACCATAAGTGTACTGCCCACAAACGATAGGTGTATAAGTAAGAAAATGCAAAGAATACCACGGACAGACAGAAAACCCAATGTTAAAGAAGCACATAAAGATCGTAAATTTATTAGAGTCATTAGACATAGACAGTCAAAATATATTGGGCATGTTATGAGAAGAAATGTCTTGGAGAACTTGCTGACAACTGGCAAGATCGAAGGGAAAAGACCAAGGGGAAGACAGAGAAGTAAATATCTGGATGGCTTGGCCACGTGCATGGTCAAGACATGAAAACGGAGCTGATCCACGAATCTGGTGATCGAGTGAGATGGCAAAACATGACCGCCCACGCTTATCGGCATGGTAAACAATGGACGGATGGATAAATAAAACTGTCTATTATTACTAAAATGTCTTAGTCTACTATAAGAGCATACATGATGCACATTCTCTGGGAATAAATCACCAAAAGACGAGAAGTAGATTCTCTGGGAATAAATGTTATACTAGCTGCCACCGAGAGTCCGTCTTGATCTTCTCGTCCGAGCATCTGCCAGATTCTTGTGTGTGTATGAGCCATTGTTTCTAGCAATCATTATCAGCAGTACTATCGTCAAGTCAACAGCCCCACATTAGTATCTGCCAGATTCTTGTGTACACGAGCCATTGTTTCAAGTAATCATTGTCAGTGGTATTATCCTTAAGTCAACACCCCAATAATATCATCTTGACAATGATACTATGCTTCTTTTCCGATATAGTTCGAATTGCATATCTTTTTCCGGTGTAACGTTTCATTTTGCTAGTCCTATATTTGTATAGACCAATCGGCACTCGACGGGCAATGTAGCCGATATCAGGCCGAACGCTGTTTACTTCTCAGAACAGTTCATTATAACCGTTTTGTGTTGACCTGGTCATCATCATCATCATCATCATCATCATTATCATCATCATCATCATCATCATCATCATCATCATCATCATCATCATCATCATCATCATCATCATCATCATCATCATCAAGCGTCCTGCCAACTGGCGTAGACGTTCATGGCTTTCCACAAATCTCGGTCTCTGATGCCCTCGATAAACTCTGCTGATGATATGTTTCCATGCCACCGGTTCAATACATCCAGCATAATGTCTCACGGTCTGCCTCTGCCTCTCTTCCCCTTAATCTTTCCAGTTTTCACAGTGTTCACCATTGCCTCTCTTCTCATCACATTATCATATAAAGCTGTTGTTCTCTTTTTTATTGTTGTATATAATGTTCTAGTTTCATTAGCCTCTATCAGACAGTCGTTGTTGAATTCGCAACAATCGTCCAGTAGCCACATCTCTGCTGCTCCAAGTTCTTCATAATTTGTTCATTTACATTCCACGACCCACAGTCATGCAGCAAAACAAGTTCTGTATAACACTTCAGCACTCTCTCTTACATTCAGTGATAGTAACTTATTGCATAAGATACTCTTCATTTTCTGAAATGCGGCTTTTGCTTGCCCTATTCTGCTCCTAATCTCTGTTGTAATCTTCCATCTGATGTTACAAATGCCCCTAGGTGTTTAAAATTATCCATTTGGTTAAGAATTGACCTGGCATTAGATGTGAATTAAAACAAAAATCTCAAGGGAAAAAAAAATAGGTTGGCAGTTAATGCCCCTTAGCCACGGAGCCGGCAGGTGATTAGTAGATGCGGTTATTATACACAGTGAACAACTAGGATTAGAATTTAATTGTAAGAAGAGAATATGGTCGGCACTAGGAAGAAGGAAATACCACAATGTAATATACAAGTAAATGGGAATATTCTTAAACATGTGAATTGGTACAATTATCTCGGAACAGTCATAACATCTGATGGCAGATGCCTTGAAGAGATTAGAACAAGGATCGATATGTCGAAGGTAGCCTTTTGCAAGATGGTAATAACCATACTCACCAATAACAAGGTGTCAATTGCAACGAGAAAAAGAGTTTGAAGTGCTACATAAAACATGTTCTTTTATTTGGAAGTTAGACGTGGACAATTAGCAAACAAGCTGAAAGACATCTAATGGTGGCGAAAATGTGATTTCTGAGGAACATGCAAAGAATAACATGGACAGGCAGAAAAACCAATGAGCAAGTCCTACAAGAAGCAAATTAAAACCGTAAACTCAGAGAAATTAGACGTATACAGTTACAATTTTTATTTTTTTTTTTTGGGGGACAAATGAGAAAAAATAAACTAGAGAACTTGGTGACAACGGTCAAAATTGAGGGGAAGAGAACAGGGGGAAGGCAGAGAAGTAAATATCTGGATGGTTTGATCACGTGGCATAGTCGAGACAAGAACACGGATCTCATCCACGACTTTAGTGATCGTGTGAGATGGCAAAACATGACCGTGCTGTGTTTATCGGCACCGCACATAATGAAGGTGATTAATATTTCAGGGCAACTGTTCTGGAGAAAGGGTTCTACAGTGTTGTATCATGGGCGTTTTGCCATTCTGTAAGACTGTGGACCACTTTTGAGAAGATGAATTAAGCGGAAATGTAGGTAATCTGCCTAACCCGGGTACACCTCTGATTGTGTAGCATAGTGTAACCTGCTGACATTTCTCTTCGTCTGACTCCTCTTTTTCCCCTGACCTTTAAAGTTGTAACGATGTTTCCCAATGCTTCCCTTCTCATCATAAATCCAAAGAACGATGTTTGTCTGTTTCTTATAGTTGTATATAATAGTAAACATTCATTAACCTTGTCAAGGTACTTTTTGTTAGTTACGCTAGCAGTTAAAGGTAATTGCAATATTCGTAACAGAACTATATCTTCTTTGTTTCTAAAAACTTTCTAATTTGTTCATTCATAATCCATAATATCGATTGTCTCTCCTGGATTTCTTTTTAGTACTCATTTATCATGCTGAGTCATAATGATCAGTATTACCTGGGTCATCATGATCAGCACTTACCTGGGTCTTTACGATTAGCGTTAGAGGGATCATCATGATTAGCATTAGCTGGGTCATCATAATTATCATTATCTGGGACATCATGATTAGTATTAGCTGTAAACAATATAAAATGACATAAAGTAGTGCAGCTTTACATAACAGATTTACGACACATGCAGGACGTTGCGGCGATTAGCCTTCATCAGCAAACAAACACATTCACAAACACAACATATAGTCAAGGAGATTTCCTGTGACTACATCAAAAGGTGACGACAGGACGAGAAGAAAAAAAGGATGAAAAAATTAAGCAATGAAGAGAAAATGAGAATTGAAAAAAAATGTTCATACTTACCTCCCCGGAACTGTGAGGTATGAACATTTTTTTCAATTCTCAATCGCTGCTGGCGATTTGGCAGCAAACCCCCTTGCATTTGTTTTTCTACAATGGATTTATTGCCGTTCATTGAGAAAGCAATGGCAAACTACTGAACGTGAAAACTTACACTAACACAGATTTCTGTCTCAGTAAGCCAGTGCTCTGTCGTTTATGCAAGATACAAGCTTGCTAGGAAAAGATCAAATGGGGCACAAGAAGATTTTTTTCAAACCTGTATCGCTTGGTCACATGGCATATTCGAGACGAGAACACAACCCTGATCCAAGGCTCTGGTAATCATGTAAGATATCGGTCCATGACTGCCCTGACTCATCGACACAGCACATGATGATGCTGATGATGATGATGATGATGATGATGATGATGATGATGATGATGATGATGATGATGATGATGATGGTGGTGGTGGTGGTGGTGGTGGTGGTGATGATGATGATGATGATGATGATGATGATGATGATGATGATGATGATGATGATGATGATGATGATGATGATGATGATGATGATATAGATATAGATATAGATATAGATATAGATCATTGGCACCTTGCCGTCTTGACAGACGATAGTTTGTGCTTTAAAAAGGCATAATAACTTTTACCTATGACGGCAGCGCATGTGACTGATAAGGTCAATTTGCGCTGTAAATGTTCGTTCACAGTGATGTAGGGTGGTAAATATAATAAATTAGAATAAGGACAAGTTTCGCTAGGGGTATTCAGTATGAATGGGGTCTAAAACCCAAACACGCCCTCTATAGGAATGAATATATTGGCTCGTAACCCCCAAGTATTGAACAAGGCAGAAAAGGGTGCAAGTTCAACACTAACATAGAAGAAATGTTTCCCATAGAAGGCTGGGAGATCCGGGAAGTTCTACCACAGACACCCGAGTACTAATCACTCTACCCAGAGGGTGTGTCCATGTGTAAGTGCCCCGCCCCACATTTAATCTCCCACATATATATATATAAACAAGTGACAAGTATCCACTGTCATGCACATCCACAGTATTATACAACAGAGGGAAAAAAAAACAACCAATGAGAGCAACAACAT
>JACEFZ010006811.1:0-17492 GCA_014155875.1 Cepaea nemoralis
AACCGCTATCTCTGTAACATTGTACCCACATTGGCTGAACGATCATTCTTTTGTATATGTCTGTGCAATTTCCAGAACTTTCCCAGTGCTTTATCTCCTCTAATCTCATTCATAAAGTATTCAAATTTCTCCACTTTGACCTTCGCTGCATCGCGTTTGAAATCCCCTACCGTATCTTTCTTTTCTTTCGAAGCTTTCTCAATTTCCTCTTGTGAGCAGTGCGCCTGGTAACAGAGATACTGACACACTGACTACAGAACGTGAAGCCGACGTCAGGCAGATATAAGCATAATGTGTGAGGACGCCAAGAGATGTGTGAGAATTAGCTACAGAAGCAAGTGGGCGGCAAATATGTGTGGGAATTAGCTACATAACCATGTGGGGAGCAGATATGTGTAGGCATTAACTGCAGAAGCAAGTGGGTGGCAGAGATGTATGGGCATTAACTACAGAAGCAAGTGGGCAGCAGAGATGTGTGGGTATTAGCTACAGAAGCAAGTGGGCAGCAGAGATGTGTGGGTATTAGCTACAGAAGCAAGTGAGCGGCAGAGATGTGTGTGAATTAGCTACATAAACAAGTGGGCGGCATATATGTGTGGTAATTAGCTACATAACCAAGTGGGGAGCAGATATGTGTTGGTATTAGCTACAGAACCAAGTGGGCGGTAGAGATGTGTGGGCATTAGCTACAGAACCAAGTGGGCAGCAGAGATGTGTGGGCATTAGCTACAGAACCAAGTGGGCAGCAGAGATGTGCGGGCATTAGCTACAGAACCAAGTGGGCAGCAGAGATTTGTGGGCATTAGCTACAGAACCAAGTGGTCAGCAGAGATGTGTGGGCATTAGCTACAGAACCAAGTGGGCAGCAGAGATGTGTGGGCATTAGCTACAGAACCAACTGGGCAGCAGAGATGTGAGGGCATTAGCTACAGAAACAGGTGGGCAGCAGAGATGTGTGGGCATTAGCTACAGAACCAAGTGGGCGGCAGAGATGTGTGGGCATTAGCTACAGAACCAAGTGGGCAGCAGAGTATCCAGGCCATCAGAAAGGTGGAGGTCAGCATGACCGAAAAGATAAGAGCGCTCACTCTTCAACTCCCCATGTGCTTATGGCGAGGTAGCGGGTTTGACCCCTACACGGGTCACTTGGACTAACATACTGACTTCTCATCGTTGACTTGGGGATGTAAATTACAAGCACCTCAGAAGTCGTAGTAGGTTCTCCTGATGGCAAGGGACACTAGTAATAGGGAAAGCTATACCGTGAGCAAAAATCAGTCTAACGTGAACTACACTCGAGTTCAAAACGAGTGAACGTAAAACAATCATCATATACGTAATGCATATGACCACCTTGTGCGGCAGTAGACAAACAAATCAGCATCTACATGTTCAGTTGTGCATTCAGTTGAACTGTCCGCTATTCTACTGTCCTCCGTACATCCACATATCTCAGATGTTGCGTGCCCTTGGGGGACGTTCAATAAACCACGGCCACAAGTTGATTTTCTGTTGATTTTCTAGGTAAGTTACGTTCAGTAGTTTGCCATTGCTTTCTGAAGTAGAAGATAGGTGGGTGTACATCTGATTATTATGTGTATTCATACCTTCATTTCCTTAATTATGTTAGATAATATTGTATTGTCTCGATCATTTTGCTCTCTCTCTCTCTCTCTCTCTCTCTCTCTCTCTCTCTCTCTCTGTCTCTCTCTGTCTCCCTCTCTATCACTCACTCTTTCTCTCTTTATTCACTCTCTCTCTCATTCACTCACTCTCTCTCTCACTCACACACTCTCTCTCTCTTTCATTCACTCACTCTCACTCATTCACATTCCTTCTCACATTCACTCACCCTCTCTCTCTCTCATTCACTTTCCCTCTAACTCTCTCTCTCTCTCTCCTCTCTCTCTCCCTATCTCTCTCTCTCTCTCTCTCTCTCCCGTTCATCCACTCTTTCTCATTCACTCTCGATATCATTCTCTATCTCGCTCATACACTCACTCTCTCTCTCCTCTCTCTCTCTCTCTCTCTCTCTCTCTCTCTCTCTCTCTCTCTCTCTCTCTCTCTCTCTCAATCTTTCATGTAATTGTGTGACATGCTGCATGTATGAATGAAGATATATGGGCATGAGAGAGAGAGAGAGAGAGAGAGAGAGAGTGTATGTGTGTATGTGGTGTGTGAGTGTGTATGTGTGTGAGTGTGTATGTGTGCGTGTGCGTACGTGTATGTGTGTAGTGTCTTTGTATGTTTGTGTCTTTGTGTGTTTGTGTCTTCGTCGTGTTTGTGTCTGTTGTGTCTTGTGTGTGTGCGTGCGTGCGTGCGTGCATATGTGTGTGTGTGTGTGTGTGTGTGTGTGTGTGTGTGTGTGTGTGTGTGAACTTGTGTTAGTGAGTTTTTGATTTTAAGAAAGTATATGTGTATGCGAGGGAATGTTATCAGTGTGTTATCCAGTGTGTTATCCAGTGTGTGAAATAACTATGAGAGTTGGGTAAATGATATGTAAGCATGAATGCAGGATAGATTGTATGTGTTTATGAATGTGCTTGTGTACGTGTGTCTACCTGCCTACCTGTCCCAAAACTATGGTAATACGCATTGCTTATGTTTGCAACATTCATTTGACAATGTTTGTTTTCCTATGTGAATGTAACATGCACAATGATGAACGAATAATGAGTGATTGGAAGGGCCGAATGTAACAGGGACCTGCGTGCCCAATTTGTGACCTTTAGAAAATAAATTTTGTTCGTTCGTTCGTTCGTTCGTTCACTCTCTCCCTCTCTCTCTCTCTCTCTCTCTCTCTCTCTCTCTCTCTCTCTCTCTCTCTCTCTCTCTCTCTCTCTTTCTTTCTTTCTTCTCTCTCTCTCTCTCCCTCTCTCTCATATGCACTTTCTCTCTCTTATTAACTAACTCTCATGTACTTTCACTCTCTCTCTTTCTGTGTGTCAATCTATCTCTCTGTCTCATAGTACCCCCACCTCTCTCTTCCTGTGTGTGTACATGTGTGTGTGTGTGTGTTTGATGTGTGTGTGTGTGTGTATTGTGGTGTGTGTGTTTGGTGTCTGTGTCTGTCTGTGTGTCTGTCTGTGTGTCTGTGTGTCTGTCTGTGTGTCTGTCTCTCTCTCTCTCTCTCTCTCTCTCTCTCTCTCTCTCTCTCTCTCTCTCTCTCTGTGAGAGTGTGTGCGTTCTATTTAATTACTCACGATCTTCTGGGTGGAAAACAGGCCAACCACCTGGACAATCTTCAGCCAGGAAAATAGACCCCAGCAGACACCAGCGGTAGAACACACAGTAGTGGTTTTATGTTTCTTTACTATGCGTCTTAGCTGTCTATTTTCAATCTCTATGGTTATTTCTGTTCTTGTAATTGTCACGAATTCATTTCTTCCCCAGTATTAATGCTCAAAGCTAATGTCTGCATGTACTGTTAAACTGTCTACGGGCAGTCGTAGATTTCACGACGAAGTTGGTATTCCTGCTCTGTCATCACAAAACGGAACTTCACTAGTGGTGCATTAGCTGATTTGCACGCACGCACGCACGCACAGACAGACAGACAGACACACACACACACACACATATATATATATATATATATATATATATATATATATTATATATATATATCCCAATTAACTACTGCTACCCAATTAACTATTGCTTCCCAATTAACTACTGCTACCCAATTAACTTTTTCTACTCAATTAACTACTGCTACCCAATTAACTACTGCTACCCAATTAACTATTGCTACCCATAACATTTCCTGCAACCACTTTAGACAGGGTCGGCCTGGGAGTCCAGATTAATGTTTAAAAGTCCCTCTGCTCGAAGGGAATACGAACACACGAAATAGGACGGTAGGCAAACGTGCTAGCCATTGCGCTACCCTCTTTGGACAACAATCATCTTCAAATTAATATCTTATTTCTGACTTAGCCACGGGGTTATTAATCTGAGCCAGGCGAAGGGCGCTGATACATCTTCTCTTCTGAGACTGAAAAGGGGTAGGGGTAATGGTATGATGGAGGCTGCCTCGATAGTGGGGAGCTTGGAAGAGTGGAGTGAAGAAACTATGGTCGTAAACTGACAAGCTAATGATTGCAAGGAGATTCACAAACAGTTTGTTAGACGCAATATCCCAGCCAGGAACAGACTGTCACTGTTACAATAGTTGCGTGTCCTTCGCGGGACTATGCCGTCAGCCCCAACATATGTTGGCTGTTTGTGACTTAACATGCAATGTGTAATTCAGTAGTTTGCCATTGCTTTCTGAACGGCCTACGTCTCTTACCATAGAAATCAACGCAACGCGGTCTGCTTCCAAATCGTCCGCGACTGATTTCGAACCCTCGACTCGGTGTGTGGGGGAACTATGTAACTGCGCGTCTCACTATCCCATAAGTTATAGCACCGGTCATTGTTATCATGTGACCCGTTATATGTAGGGCTATAAGATGAATACGTAATGTTATAGCAGCAATATGGATATTACTAACTGTTTCGAAAACGGCTAAGACACAAAACACTAACATTAGAAGGAGCATCATTGGTCACATGTTTAGAAGAAAACAGTTGGAACACAATGTAACCCAACTTGTAGCAGGTTCTGTGCAGAACGTTGCTCTCACATCTGCCCACCCAGCAGATGCTCACCTAACAGTTTACCTGCCTCAAGGTGTCTTTAATGTTCTGTGTCTATCTTTATGCTGATCGACCGCTGTCTCGTTTTACAAGGCCTGGCGCCTGCTATCGCTGTTCTTTTCATACCATTATCGCGTTTATTGTGGCCAAAGTATTCCAGTTTCCGAGACCAGTTGTGTTAAGAAGTCAGGTTGTTGACTTTTTGAAAATATAGCCGTTCCAATTTTTGTATTCACCGTATGTGGATTCATGCAACATATACTGCTTATAACGTGTCTTATTTTCGGTAAAGTTTTCACATTATAGCTCTATTCACAAATGGTGTTGGACATATCCACCACGCTTTAATTGGCAAGTATGGATACGTTATTTCATGTTGCCAAAGATTTTGTGCAGTCTCGGGCATCGTAATGTTATTAATGTTGTTGGCGGTTGAAGCCTGAAATTCTGTTATTGTGTGGGGACTGATTTCGTACTCTTTTCCTTTCCACAGGTAATAATCCAGGGGAGTAAGAACGGGGGAGTGTACAGGCCAAATTCCACGAGAGATTATGCGATTTGCAAAAAATGCCACCGTTAAGAACACATTTCCACCAAAAATTATCTTTCTTCAATAGTTAACACCATAGTGGCTGAGATCAATTACTAAAACATCTGCATGGAGAAGTAATATTCTAAACTAACGTTCAAATGGCGCTTGAACGATGACGTATTACACGATGAATACAAAACTTCGAATGGCAATATTTTCAACAAGTCCACAGTCATTAAAAATACCCCCTGTATGTTTATTGTAGGATGTCCGTCGTTTCCTCCTCTTTGGGACACGGTATTCTAAGAGCCGTTCTGTAACATTTACATTTATAAGCCCCGATGTTAAGTAACCTTTGGTAAGATTAGTGGGAAAATGCACGGGAGTCACCGGATCGAAGTGGTTACACCATCTGTTACAGGCTCCGAAGGTTGTGGGTTCAATTTCGGGCCACGTCTTTCGGTTTACGGAGCTACGGAGTTGGTGTTTTGTGCGAGGCTTTCGACAGGATGCCCTGCGGAAAGAGACCGAGCCATGTGGGATAATGCAATGACGTCTATCTTATTGCCTTTTAAGGCTGTGTGTGAGAGTGTGTGGGTGAGTGGGTATGGGGGGGGGGGTGCAACAAAATAAGGCAGAGAGACGTAACATGACAGCGGTCTTGCATCATGACACGGAAAGATGCACATGAATGTGTACATGCAACAGTTATTGTGAAGAAGCGTGATCGTTCACGCCACTTCACAAGGCACTTAATGATGATATATTAACGTTCTGTAATTAACACACACAAAAACGCCTTAAAACATCCCCATCCATTATCATGTCGTTAACTTACTTAATAAAATGCTGCTGCAATGCTGATAGCAGTAACGCTCGTGTCTTTGTGTGGTGTTTTTTTTTTTTTTTTGGTTGATATCAACGAGATATAACAGGAAGACTGACAAGTTCGGTCAACACCGGGCTCGATAATTTTATGGTAAACAACTGTAGCAAAGATAAGGCAGAGGAAACCTGCGAGATTCTGAATAAAGACAA
Source organism: Cepaea nemoralis (assembly GCA_014155875.1). Taxonomy (NCBI): domain Eukaryota; kingdom Metazoa; phylum Mollusca; class Gastropoda; order Stylommatophora; family Helicidae; genus Cepaea; species Cepaea nemoralis. The sequence continues at coordinate 6,215 of JACEFZ010006811.1, forward strand.
GCACGGACAGTTTGAGGTGTAAGTTAGGGCATTGTACTGGAACTACTGTAACGCGGTAAACATCTTCTGCCCTTCATTCCTTTTTCATTGGAGTATACGCCCTTGGTCAATTCACGCCACGCCCTTCTTTCTTTTTCCTGTCTCCTGCAGTTCCCTCAATCTCATCTCATCTCATCTTGTTCCTCGTGTACCTTGTGGTGTTAAGGTGAAGTATAAACAGCGGGAGAGTGCCGGCTTTTGGGCTTCATGTATCGAGATTCTCATGGACTCTGCTATGCCCTCTGTCAATCGTTAACGTGGTCGGCCTCTTCTTCTGCTTCCATCTGGTCTGTACATCATTGCTTGTTGTGGTATACTTTTAGCTGGTAACCTAATTGCATGGTCAAACCATTTGACTTGCTGCCTTCTAATAAAATCTAGCGCTGCTATAACCCCAACTCTAGTCCTGATTTCTACATTTCTGATTTGCTCTCTTTTGGATACATTGAGTATTTTTCTCCGGAATCTCATTTCTGCTGTTGTGATTTTTCTTTTCTCTTCTTCTGTCATTGTCTAGGGGGGGGGGGGGGGGGGGGGGTCTTGAGCATAAGAAATTAAGGCCGCCTGGCTAATTCAGTCGCTGTGAAGGTTGGGATTTTTTCTTTGCCACTCGACAGAAAAATAAAATCTATCACCTTTCCGAGGTGACGAACCCGGGTCTCCCAAATGAGATCCCGGCCTTTTAGCCACTCGGCCAGACGCACCGCTACAGATGTAAGTCATAGTTAAATATATTACTTTTGGTGCTAGGTTTCATTTCTACTGAGGTCCACAAACTTTCTAGTGCTAGGTTTCATCTCTACAGAGCTCCACATATTTTATATTGTTATCAATGCTTCATTGGTCTTTTGTATTTTTATTTTACTATCTCTATTTATTTCTCAATCTTTGTCTACATTGCCACCTAAATAAGTGTATGATTGATTCCACCGGGTGAAGTAAGATTTCACCATGGTAGATCGGGTTATTCTTTGCTTGGTTTATTATCATTATCTTTATCTTTCCAAAAAAGCAATGTAAGATATAATTGTTGTGACCTTCTATCAATTGTATTGTGTTTTCCTTGCATCTGATTTCCTGTGTGGGACAGGAAGACAATGTCGTCAAAGAAATTCAGATTGTCAAGCTGCTAGGTCTGAGCCCATTGATAGTGGTAGTTGCTGGTGTCTTCAAACTCCAGTCTATCGTCAGTGAGAATAATAAAGATGGCAACAAATATCCCTGTTGCACTCCTGTGCTTGTGTTAAATGTCTAATATAGTAGAAAACGAACTTACAAGGTAATGGGGGGGGGGGGGGGGGGGGCATGTTATTCAGGACATAAACAAACTATTAAGATCTTTTGCCTGTGGCGAATGGATTACGGACGCAATTCGTAATCCCGCATACCACTTTCGAAACACAGCTGCCGGCGATTTGTAAGCAGACCGCCTTTGCGTTGGATTTCATAAAATGGTATTGTGTGGGTCGTTCAGAAAGCAATGGCAAACTACTGAACGCAAACATGCCAAGAAATCACAAACAGCCAAAACAATGTTGGGGTTGACTGCTACGTCCTGTCAAGGATATGCAACTAATTGTAATTATATCATATACATCCAGATCATATATATCCATATCCAGATCTGTTTTCCCTGTACAGTGAAAGTATCTTCAGAAATATAGCAGATATGGATGGAATTAACATTTGGGGACGATCCATCAATAACATTAGATATGCAGATGATACAGTCTTGATTGCAGACAATGAACAGGACCTGCAAAATTTAGTAGATGCGGTTGTTACACACAGCGAACAACTAGGGTTAGAATTAAATTGTAAAAAGACACAGGTTATGGTCATCACTAGGAAGAACGAAATACCACAATGTAATATACAAGTAAATGGGAATATTCTTCAACAAGTGAATAGGTACAATTATCTCGGAACAGTAATAACATCTGATAGGAGATGCCTTGAAGAGATTAGAACAAGAATCGCCATGGCAAAAGTAGCCTTTAGCAAGATGAAAAACATACTGACCCATAAAAAAAATGTCAATTGAAACGAGAAAAAGAGTGTTGAGATGCTACATAGAACCTGTACTTTTATATGGATGTGAAGCTTGGACAATGAGCAGTCAGGCTGAAAAACATCTGATGGCTGTAGAAGTGTGGTTTCTGGGAAAAATGCAAAGAATACCATGGACAGCCAGAAAGACCAATGAACAAATCATTCAAGAAACAAATGAAGATCGTAAACTGATTAGAGACATTAGATGTAGACAGTCACAATTTTTTGGGCATGTTATGAGAATAAATGATTTGGAGAACTTGGTGACAACTGGTAAGATCGAGGGGAACAGACCAAGGGGAAGACCTAGAAGCAAGTACCTGGATGGCTTGGCCTTGTGGCATGGTACAGACAGAAACACGAAGTTGATCCACGACTCTGGTGATCGAGTGAGATGGCAGAACATGACCGCCCACGCTTACCGGCATGGCACATGATGGATGGATGGATCATATATTCAATATTGCCTCATTCTTCTTCACTTTCAAATCAAACTGTCTATCTGATATTGTTCTCTGTCCCCGGGGTTTTCCCCACTTCATTCCATCACTGAGATCGGCGGTAGCTTAGTGGCTAGGCGCTGGCCAGGCGGCATGGTGGTCACGGCGTTCCCAACCCGCATGGAAGAGGACTGTAAAGATTGACCTGGGTTCTCAAGTCGAAGCCAGCGTAAGATGGACACATGGAATGGCTTGAGAAGTGAAGGCGGCCGCTGTTATAGATTGAAGATGGACACATGGAATGTCTTGAAAATTGAAGGCGGCCGCCGTTATAGATTGAAGATGGACACATGGAATGTCTTGAAAAGTGAAGGCGGCCGCCGTTATAGATTGAAGATGGACACATGGAATGTCTTGAAAATTGAAGGCGGCCGCCGTTATAGATTGAAGATGGACACATGGAATGTCTTGAAAAGTGAAGGCGGCCGCCGTTATAGATTGAAGATGGACACATGGAATGTCTTGAGAATTGAAGGCGGCCGCCGTTATAGATTGAAGATGGACACATGCAATGTCTTGAGAAGTGAAGGCGGCCGCCATTATACTCACCACATCTCCTACGAGTGCCGTTTATTATTATTATTATTGGCGCTCGCTCGCTTTGAACTCAAGCGTAGTCCATACACACTACTTCTAGGGCACTGGGCTGAATTTTGGGTGTGGATTAACTTTCTTTATTACCAGTGTCCTTTGCCAAAAGGTGAACCCACTCCGACTTCAGAGGTTATTGTAATTTACGTCCCCAAGTCAAGGACGAGAAGTCAACATTTTAGTCCAACTGTCCGGTGTAAGGGTTGAACCCCTTACCTCGAAATCAGCACGCCGGATGTTTAAGGACACGCCATTCGGCTATGCTGACCTCCAAGTGCCGTTTGATCTAACAAAATAGGCATACCACTTTATGTCTATTGAGAGAGAGAGAGAGAGAGAGAGAGAGAGAGAGAGAGAGAGAGAGAGAGAGAGAGAGAGAGAGAGAGAGAGAGAACATACTTTATTTTCAAAGGGTAACAAATTGGGCACGCAGGCCCGTCTTACATTCGGCCCTCCCAATCACTCATCTTTCGTTCATCAATAGTCCAAAGGAAAACCATTGTCAAATGAATTTTGTAAACATAAACAATGCATATTACCATGTTATGATACACATCCACCTCCCACCCACACATTCCCCCTTTCACCCACACATCCCCCACCCAACCACACACACACACACACACACACACCCAGGCACACATACATTCCCCCACCCATCCACCACATCCCCACACCTACACATCTCCCCATCCACACACACTCCCACCAACGACACATCCCATCCACGCACACCCCAAGCATACATACATTTCCCAACCCACACATCCCCCACCCACACACATCTCCCCACCCACTCACATATCCTCCACCCGTCCCATTACCCACCAGCAATCACCCACCCACATATCCTCCTCCACCCACATACATCCTACCATCCAGCCAAACACACGTCCCTCAATCACACATTCCCTACGCACACACACATCTACCCGCCATCTCACATATCCCGCACCTACCCACACACAAATTCCGCACAAACCCACATAATCTCATATCTCCCCCTGCCCACTCAAAGAGAACGAACGGAACGAACGGACTTTATTTTCAAAGGGTAACAAATTGGGCACGCAGGCCCGTCTTACATTCGGCCCTTCCAATCACTAATCTTTCGTTCATCAATAGTGCATAGGAAAAAACATTGTCAAATGAATTTTGTAAACATAAACAATGCATATTACCATGTTATGAGACACATCCACCACCCACCCACACATCCCCCATTCACCCACACATCCCCCACCCACCCACACCCACCCCACACACACACCCCAGGCACACATACATTCCCCCACCCATCCACCACATCCCCACACCTACACATCTCCCTACCCATACACACCTCCCACCAACCATACATCCCATCCACCCACACCCCAAGCACACATACATTCCCAATCCCACACATCCCCCACCCACACAATCTCCCTAGGCACTCACATATCTTCCACCCGTCCCTTTACCCACCAACAATCACCCACCCACATATCCTCCTCCACCCACACACCTCCAACCACCAGCCAAACACACATCCCTCAACCACACATCCCCCACGCACACACACATCTCCCCGCCATCTCACATATCCCGCACCTACCCACACACAAATTCCGCACCCACCCACATAATCTCCCATCTCCCCCAGCCCACTCACAGATCCCGAGCCCACCCATACAAACATCCCCCACCATCTCCTAACCTACACACACTCACCCACCCACATATCCTCTACCCATCCACACATCCTCCACCCACCATCCCGCAATCAAACGTCCCTTTACCACACATCCCTTAACCACACACCCTTACCAATATACAATCACCCACCCACCCATCCTTCTACCCACCCACCCATTCCTCAGCTACTCTCCCCAGAGAGAGAGAGAGAGAGAGAGAGAGAGAGAGAGAGAGAGAGAGAGAGAGAGAGAGAGAGAGAGAGAGAGAGAGTATTAGCTTCACGTTTGTGTGTTTACTTATTCTTATAATGCTTTACTTAACACACAACCCATTCTGCTTCTACATAATTTGTTTCGTGTACACATCGTTAAGCAGTTGTCCTGTACTGTCTTTACACAGCCCTAAGCACTAACTGTTTTTTTTTTTTTAAGTATATAAATTGAATATTTCTGGTGTCTTTTCCTTGGCTGTTACGTTGTTTCGTGTTATAATCTCTGCAACATTGAGGCTGTTTTTGTGTGTACAGCAGTGGTTCTCAACCGGTGGGGAATTCCCCCGCCCTACCCAGGGGGGGGGGGTGGGGGGGGGGGGATTTAGGGTTTCCGGGGGTGGGGGAGATCGCGTTGATATAAGAACCGATTACTTGATGTTGTTTTTCGCTCCATACTCTACGGTTCTGTACTTCTCACTCTTCTGAAGTTCGTTTTACAGCGTAAGTAGACCCGCAAATCACGTTTTATATAGACGTCTAGACTTGTTCTAGTATGTGTTATTAAATTTTGCTTCCATTATTACGTATACTGTGTAGTGGGGGGGGGGGGGATTTATAGGGACCAAATACGAAAGGGGGCGGGGGGGCGGACTGACATCTGATCTGAACATATGGTGATGGGGTGCATGGGCCAAAAAAGGTTGAAAACAACTGGTGTATAAGGTTGGTATGGTTCTTGAATCAATCAGTTTCCTTTTATTTGTATTGAAAAAATCATCAAAAACGGACCATGGCAATGGTCAGGTTTATGTTCTTCTTAATTGCTGCAGTTCCTCCATTGATATCATTTATATTTGCGGAGATCGCCCCATCGAAAGGTGAGTGTGACAAACAGAAAAGGGCAACAAACAGTCCACGGCAGTTGGAAATCGTAAAGAGCAAGCCTTTAGGGTGCTATCGATGCAGAAATTCATAGGAAACACTAGTCAAATGCTTTTGCCATGCAAGTAGTTACCAACTAACAGTATACCACAACAAGCAATAATGTACAGACCAGAGAGAAGCAGAGGAAGAGGCCGACCACACAACGATGAACGGAAGGAATAGTAGAGTCTATGGAAATATCGATACATGAAGCTCATAATCTGGCACTCTCCCACTGTTTATACTTCACCTCGACACCGCAAGGTACTAGAGGAACATGAAGAGATGAGATGAGAAAACATACACATGGGTAGACAAAGCCCGTTACCTTGGATGTCAGCTGTCTAGAGGAAGCATACATTAGTCATTAGTAACGGTTCCAACTTCACGGCAAAGGGTCACCCTTTAATGCTATGTTCCTATGGTAGTGAATATCACACAAAATGTTCCTTACTGTCCCGTATGAAAAGTGGAACAGTCAGCAGCCCAGACAAACCAACAGTACACACAGTCATACGTGCAAGGCCGCCGCCTGAATGCCAACACAACAATCCGCCACTAAAGTTACAGTTAATCGTCCATGGAAGCGGTAGTCACGAGAAAAGAAGCTATTGCACACATATTACTGCATATGGCAAAACCAGCTAGTTCAGCAACCTACCGACCGCCATATTTTTAAACATCAGTTAACGTTAAAAACAACCGCAGACAGATGTAACAGCAAACCTTACACAAATGCACACCGAAATCCGAAACCCCGGGAAGGTTAACCCGGTCAACAAATGCCTGCAGAAGTCGGATGTGTCGGCCTAACGGCGCAAGAACGCAGCTCTGCTGTAAACAGGCACAACGCAATCACATCCGGAAAAAAAGTCCGGATGAACGAAGAAGAAGAAATCCGAAACATTGACCTGTGAGGTGTGACGCACTTCCCTTGAAAGAGGAAAGAAGAAGAAGACGAAGAAGAAGAAGAAGAAGAAGAAAGAAGAAGAAGAAGAAGAAGAAGAAGAAGAAGAAGAAGAAGAAGAAGAAGAAGAAAGAAGAAGAAGAAGAAGAAGAAGAAGAAGAAGAAGAAAGAAGAAGAAGAAGAAGAAGAAGAAGAAGAAGAAGAAGAAGAAGAAGAAGAAGAAGAAGAAGAAGAAGAAGAAGAAGAAGAAGAAGAAGAAGAAGAAGAAGAAGAAGAAGAGAAGAAGAAGAAAGAAGAAGAAGAAGAAGAAGAAGAAGAAGAAGAAGAAGAAGAAGAAGAAGAAGAAGAAGAAGAAGAAGAAGAAGAAGAAGAAGAAGAAGAAGAAGAAGAAGAAGAAGAAGAAGAAGAAAGAAGAAGAAGAAGAAGAAGAAGAAGAAGAAGAAGAAGAAGAAGAAGAAGAAGAAGAAGAAGAAGAAGAAGAAGAAGAAGAAGAAGAAGAAGAAGAAGAAGAAGAGAAGAAGAAGAAGAAGAAGAAGAAGAAGAAGAAGAAGAAGAAGAAGAAGAAGAAGAAGAAGAAGAAGAAGAAAGAAGAAGAAGAAGAAAGAAGAAGAAGAAGAAGAAGAAGAAGAAGAAGAAGAAGAAGAAGAAGAAGAAGAAGAAGAAGAAGAAGAAGAAGAAGAAGAAGAAGAAGAAGAAGAAGAAGAAGAAGAAGAAGAAGAAGAAGAAGAAGAAGAAGAAGAAGAAGAAGAAGAAGAAGAAGAAGAAGAAGAAGAAGAAGAAAGAAGAGAAGAAGAAGAAGAAGAAGAAGAAGAAGAAGAAGAAGAAGAAGAAGAAGAAGAAGAAGAAGAAGAAGAAGAAGAAGAAGAAGAAGAAGAAGAAGAAGAAGAAGAAGAAGAAGAAGAAGAAGAAGAAGAAGAAGAAGAAGAAGAAGAAGAAGAAGAAGAAGAAGAAGAAGAAGAAGAAGAAAGAAGAAGAAGAAGAAGAAGAAGAAGAAGAAGAAGAAGAAGAAGAAGAAGAAGAAGAAAGAGAAGAAGAAGAAGAAGAAGAAGAAGAAGAAGAAGAAGAAGAAGAAGAAGAAGAAGAAGAAGAAGAGAAGAAGAAGAAGAAGAAGAAGAAGAAGAAGAAGAAGAAGAAGAAGAAGAAGAAGAAGAAGAAGAAGAAGAAGAAGAAGAAGAAGAAGAAGAAGAAGAAGAAGAAGAAGAAGAAGAAGAAGAAGAAGAAGAAGAAGAAGAAGAAGAAGAAGAAGAAGAAGGAAGAAGAAGAAGAAGAAGAAGAAGAAGAAGAAGAAGAAGAAGAAGAAGAAGAAGAAGAAGAAGAAGAAGAAGAAGAAGAAGAAAGAAGAAGAAGAAGAAGAAGAAGAAGAAGAAGAAGAAGAAGAAGAAGAAGAAGAAGAAGAAGAAGAAGAAGAAGAAGAAGAAGAAGAAGAAGAAGAGAAGAAGAAGAAGAAGAAGAAGAAGAAGAAGAAGAAGAAGAAGAAGAAGAAGAAGAAGAAGAAGAAGAAGAAGAAGAAGAAGAAGAAGAAGAAGAAGAAGAAGAAGAAGAAGAAGAAGAAGAAGAAGAAGAAGAAGAAGAAGAAGAAGAAGAAGAAGAAGAAGAAGAAGAAGAAGAAGAAGAAGAAGAAGAAGAAGAAGAAGAAGAAGAAGAAGAAGAAGAAGAAGAAGAAGAAGAAGAAGAAGAAGAAGAAGAAGAAGAAGAAGAAGAAGAAGAAGAAGAAGAAGAAGAAGAAGAAGAAGAAGAAGAAGAAGAAGAAGAAGAAGAAGAAGAAGAAGAAGAAGAAGAAGAAGAAGAAGAAGAAGAAGAAAGAAGAAGAAGAAGAAGAAGAAGAAGAAGAAGAAGAAGAAGAAGAAGAAGAAGAAGAAGAAGAAGAAGAAGAAGAAGAAGAAGAAGAAGAAGAAGAAGAAGAAGAAGAAGAAGAAGAAGAAGAAGAAGAAGAAGAAGAAGAAGAAGAAGAAGAAGAAGAAGAAGAAGAAGAAGAAGAAGAAGAAGAAGAAGAAGAAGAAGAAGAAGAAGAAGAAGAAGAAGAAGAAGAAGAAGAAGAAGAAGAAGAAGAAGAGAAGAAGAAGAAGAAGAAGAAGAAGAAGAAGAAGAAGAAGAAGAAGAAGAAGAAGAAGAAGAAGAAGAAGAAGAAGAAGAAGAAGAAGAAGAAGAAGAAGAAGAAGAAGAAGAAGAAGAAGAAGAAGAAGAAGAAGAAGAAGAAGAAGAAGAAGAAGAAGAAGAAGAAGAAGAAGAAGAAGAAGAAGAAGATTGGCATATGAATGCATGCGAAGAAAAGAAGTCTCATCCACAATATCTGTTGATTTCTTTCTCATTTCTGACGTTTTTACTGTGATTAATGTTAAACAGCCAGTCTCAGTGCTTGCGAACACGATTCGTAAGCCAGTTTACCCGCATTTGAAACACAGCTGCGATCGATTTGGCAGCAGACCACGTCGCGCTGGGTTTTAACGTATTTGTAAGGGAGCCGGTCGTTCAGAAAGCAACTACTGAACGTAAACTTGCCAAGACATGAACAACAGCAGTAAAATGCTGATGTTGACAGCGATGCCCTGTAAATAGTATATTGAAAAACAAAAGTGTTAAACGCTTTTATATTATTTTATTTTATTTTTAAGTTACTTAATGCCAAGCTGCGATGATTTCAAATAGAGCGATAGACACTAATAACACTCACAGAATATATGACAGAGCGGGGGGGGGGGGGGGGGGGGGGGTGACTGAATAAATAAGAGCGCTCGTTCTTAAACTTCCGATGTGTGATGGTGAGGTTGCGGATTCAACACCTACACCGGTCAGTTGTACTAAAATGTTGACTTCGCGTTCTTGACTTGGGGAAGTAAATTACAAGTACTTCATAAACTGTAGTGGGTTCGCCTAACGGCAAAGGACACTGGTAACAGGGTAAGCTAACCACTCGCAAAAATCAGCCCAGTCTGAACTAAGCTCGTGTTCAAAACGAGCGAACGAAAAAATAAATGACTGGGCAAGTCACACAAGTACATGAACATGTAACTCACAAATCTGTACATGTCCTCTCTATGGTAAGACACTTTATCGACACTGCAGTCTGAATACACCCGTTGAGAATAAAATATATCTTGAAACTATTCATTTTATGCACAATTTATAGTCTCCAGTATATGCTTAAATATAATTAGTGTTAATAATATTCACTTGGTATATTCCTGTAGAGATGTGTATCTCAGTCGTAAAGAAAACATGTGCGCCAGTACACAAACACTAGAAAGTTGTATTTCTCACGCTTTTCACTTGTCCGTTGACTCATAGTTTTCCCACCGATTACTTTCTATTATTAGGAAGATTTTTCTCCCACTAAAATCGGTCTCTTCCAATGTGTAACTCCCGTCTCCTGAACTCCCCGTACTTACCTTTACCGCGCTGCGATTTCAGATTACTTTTGCCAGGCATTGCGTCTGAAATGTGTGGTGATGTACTTCCCTTCAGCCCGTTGACGTCTTCCCGTTTTCTCATTACGTCATTAATTTCTTTGTTACTCTGCGCCGTAGCGTCTCTAGCATCATCATCACCATCTTCCACTTTTGCCGTCAGGCGGCGTGGGGAGGAATAGTTGACGTTCCAGAGCCCGATGGGTGGCACTGGATTGCGTCTCTACAAGAGAAATTAATGTATACGTTTGATGACGCTCATAGTAGTAGATCGCTCGTAGTAATACTTTATTGTTTCTTTACTTATTCAGTCTCTCGGTAGAGATTTGTTCGCAGCAGACGAGATAATCTCCGGCGGGCCTATTCTCGCCGGTCGCGAGATTCGCACAATGGAAGGATGGGGGATTTGCTTGCAATAGACAGGCAATATCTCCTGCGGCAGCTCTGGCGGGCCTATTCTCGCTGGTCACGGGGTCCGCTTTTAAAATCAGGTGGAGAGTCTGACGCTAGTGCACGCTTTACACAGGTCCGGACACTTGTGACGACAGATTTGCGCGCCTATGGGCCGGGCTTACGAGGCCCTCACCTGGGACTTGGCTGAAGTCTCTAAGGGGTCCCTGGTGTCATTGGCCATACTGCCACTGCTCGTGGTGGCGGGGTCGGGTGGTTTTGGGCCGCCAGCGTCTGGAAGCCTACCCTTTTGCCAGACGTATTGGTACCATCTCTGGAAAAAGGTTAGCCAAGGAGGATGTCTGGGCCATAGTAGTATGGATGTTGTAATATTAGGATTTGTGGGTTTGGGACCACAATTTTTACTATATAAAAGTCTACAACCGCAAGCGAAACGCATATTTACGACCTCAAATTTAAGGGATGCAATCCATGAATAAATAATGGAACGTATTTTGCACTGTTACTTCCCTTTTGTGTGATAAATTTTATATTTTAAAAAGTAAAATTACCGTTTTTTTTT